>JALMQS010000030.1:10985566-11300038 GCA_024734495.1 Forficula auricularia | reverse complement strand
CCTCAGGAACACACTATAACACTCGCGCACAAGTTAAAAATATTACTCGCGGAAAGATTTCGATTTCGAAGGAATATTGCACGGATTTGTGAAAACAGGGATTGAAGTTGGCTAGGATTAGGGATAGGACATGATTCTCCTGATAAAAGAATCATGAGCTCACGTGGGCAGAGGAGCTGCCAGGCCCTGAAGTAGGTCTTGTACTTCTTATCTAAAAGAAAACAAAGAAGTACACACCTACCCGTTACTCCAAAGACAAATAATTTGATTTTCCATAAAATAAGAAAACCAAAGACTTAATCTAAATGTTAGTATTACTAGAACGAGCACCTACCTGAAAAAAAGAAAAAATATTATTAGTAAAATAACGTAGTGAGTTAAAAGTATTTTTTATACAAATATTCGGAATAAAATTATAATTCAATATATTAATTTATTTATTTTATTTCATCTTTTGTTTTGAAAAAAAACTGGAAAAAAGTATTTGAAAAATTTAGAGAATTTCTTAATTATAATACAATACAAATTACAATAGCGCTATTAGAAAAATATCTTTCCTTAAAGCCAATATCTTGTGCATGAACCTGTAATTATCTGACCCCTCAGGAACACACTATTACACTCACGCACAAGTTAAAATATATTCTCGAAACATTTCGATTTCAAAGGAATAAGAATTTGCGAAAACAGGGATTGAAGTTGGCTAGGGATTAGGGATATGACATGATTCTCTTGATAAAAGAATCATGAGCTCACGTGGAGCAGGTAGGCCAGGCACTGAAGATGAGGTCTTTACTTTTTAATCTATAAGAACAATGAAGTACACACCTACCAATTCTCTACTATTAAAAATAATATAATGGATGAATGATTCTTTATTAGTCAGGGTGGGTCAGCTGAGAGTGTGGATGAAGGTTGAGAGGCCATATTGTAATATTCCCAGTCGATGTTCCATCCGGCACTACCTGAAACACATTGTCCCTATCAAAATCTCTGTCGCCTTTATATACCTTTCAATCCTAGCCCAATCCCCACTGTCCCTATCTACCCCTCATATACCCCTACTTACTCTCTCTATCTTCCCCCTTATATACCCCTCGAGAGCAATTAGTCCAAGCTATTCTTAGCTTATCTTCCGAGATAATCTTAATCACTTAGAATAGTACGTCATACTATTTTTACTTATCACTTTTAATGATTTAACCGTGTTTAACTATGATGACAATAATGAAAATATTATTAACTTTAAAAAATTTCTATAGAAATTCAAGAGAGATGGTCTACTACTTGATCTGAGAAGTTATGGATTATTTTTATTATGTCAGAAGAGTTGATTCACCCCTTCGGGAAGCGAACGAACCCAAATGCCAAAAGAGTGCAATCCGGGCATTTATTTGGCTTGATTCTTTGATAAAAATTTTTTACGCGTGCTATATGTCAGATGTGGTCGACCTCGGAGGTCAAGCCAAGTTCCCGGATTGCACTCTTTTGGCATTCGGTTTCATTTCCCGAAGGAGTAAAACAACCCTTCTGACATAATAAAAATAATCCATAACATCTCGAATCTTGTAGTTGACCATCTCTTGAATTTCTATATCAATTCTTGGAAAGTTCCTCTTTAAAAATTTCTATTTGTACTTATTTGATAAGGAGAGAATGAACCAATAGTGGAATTTTTTACAGTGAAAATACGCAATACGCCACTGAAATCAGTCATTGTCGTATTACCTATTAGTCATTAAAATTATTTAAATATTCAAATTTCTTCAATTTGAAAATCAATTCTATTATTACGAATTAATTCGTCAAGGGTTATAATAATTTTTCATTTAAATTAATTATCAATAATACAGTGAAATATTTTATTTAATCGACTATTGGATTTTAATTAATTGTTACGACAGTTTATGTCTATTGAATCTTTTTCTTTTCAGAAAAACAAAATATCTATATAATAAATAAATATATATTATAAATAAGAATAATATACTTTGGAGAAGGGTTAATTATGGAGAATTCACAATGTGAAAAAACTACGAAGGTATATTTTTAATAGATAACTTTTTCAGATTTTATCATACTAGTATAGTTTCAAATTATTTTTTTAAAAGATAGATGATTTTAGAAATATTTTCAGTATTGAAGTTTTTTGGTTTCAAAAAAGACAAGATTACGAAAACTTTTAAGTTAAATTAATCTATTGTCTTTCTTTTTTGACGTTTCGGTTCCTGATAGAGTAACCTTCTTCTATAGGTCACAGAATAGACAGTTTTTAAGGAATTTGGTGTTGGTACTAATGAGTGAAACATGTTTTAAATTAGTTGGATAAAAAATTTCACTTGGTCGATGGCTTCCCCCCCTTGTACCTACCTGAGTATAGATCCTCAATTTCTCAGAAGACCATTCAAATTAAACTAAAATAAGATTTCCTACCTTTCTCCCTCGCCCTATAGTTTTGAAATATTTACCTTCATTGTTAGTTTATCACAAATAAATTTTACCATTGACTTGTATTCAAATTCAGACTTATCCAGGTCAGTTACTGTATGTGCTCCTGACAGATGGGTTAGCCACCCGAAATTTATATACTATTCGAGATTAAAGTCTCGTAACAAATGATGAAATTCGTTATATTTTTATATCTATAATGTCTAGAAACAACTACCAAGATTATTTTTATCCAATAATTAACAGAATAGACTCTCTACACTCGTTAACATACTAAAAATGAAAACGTTTTATTTAACATATTATAACTTAATTCAATGTCATGCTTTGTTAAGATTTCGGTTTTTCGTCTTAGTAACATTCATCACCAAGTCACAGACATATATTTAAACTAATGAATAGGTACAAAATTTTAATTAGTATATTTTAATTTAATCTAGACCCTTGGAACAAACTCAACCAAATTTTTGACATAATCAAAGGGCCCCATGAAGTCTAAAAATTAAACCAAAAATTAAAGGAGAGAGAGGGGGTAAAAATTAAAATTATAAGATTTTAAAACTACAAAAACAAGAAAAATGAAATATACTATAAAATGAACCCATAATAAAAAGGAGAGTTATTTTTTTTGAAGGTCAAAAAAATAAAACTATCAATATAAGTTCAAGACCCTTTTAATCGATTTGTACGAACTTTCGCATATCTACTCTTATTAAACGAGCAAAAATTGTATATTTATTTATATTTATATTTATTTATATATATTTATTTATTTATATTTGTATCTTGGTTCTATTTTGAAAACGGCCCTACCGATTTTGATGAAACAAAATCTATTAACAAGTTTTGAGGATGAAAAAACGATCTGGCTAGGTCTGGACCTCATCAAAATTCATCTTAATTGATTTTTTCTTAATTAAAGTAATTATTGATAGATGAAAATCTCAATAAAAAAAATGATTCGGCGGAAGTCGTATTAGAACCTGGGACCTCTTGCATATGAGGCCGACACTCTAGCATTGGACCACAGAACTATTTTAAAAATCCTTGCTTTTTACTTTTACTAAAATGAATATTTTTGAATTAGACTTTATTATAAGTGTGGAAATAATTGAATATATTATATATAGCTATGTATTTAATAAATAATTTTAGATCCTATACGATTATTTTTTTATTATTATTTTCTTATGTATTTTTTATAATGTTTATCAATATGAACGAATGTGGGCAAATTGGTGTACGAGTAAACAAATATACACATAATATGTGGACCATTAGAAAGATAGAAATGCAAAAACTGGGTCGGGGGTGGGGATGGATGTGGGGGGTGCAGGAGGTGGGGTGCAGTTGTGGGGGGTCCGGGGTGGGAGGGGCGGTTGGGGTGGGGTGGGGTGGAGTGGGGGTGCAGTGTTGGGGGCGAGGTGTATGGTTTCGGGAGGGGGGTGTGGGGGTCAGGGGTTACCGAGCATCGCTCGGTGCCTCCAGGTACTGTACCCTATATTATAACCTTATGAAAATGACTCCCTATGTGAAATTGATAGTGACCAAAAATAGGATGGGGGTGGTGGATTAAAAATATTTTCAAACAAAAATCGAAGAATAAAGCTGATATTTCTAATAAAATAGTCTCATAATTAAAAGGAGAAATTATTAATTTCTAATGGTCCCGAAATTAAGAGGGGAGGAGGTTTCTTTCGTAAATAATTATTCATTATTTTAATTCAATATTAAATATGATAGGACCCAGGTGTATGGTAAAGTCATGTGGATGGCCACATCAGTTTATTTATATTTGTGTTCAATTCCGAAGGGTAAAATGAGGAGACCTTCTGACATATAAGCATAAATATCTACTATTATATATGATAAAGCAGAAGATATTCTCATTGATTTTTCTTATATGGTAAAATCCAACTCTAATTTTATCAGTAGCTAGAATTTTTTAATTCTGTTATATTGGAGTCGTTCACCATACCATTCTGCCCATTACAATAACAATAAACTGATATCTTTTAATAAAATTGATCTTATCGTAGGTGATATTATCATGGTATATGTAAATTTAAATTTAAATTAATTTTAATGTAGATTTTGAATTTAATAAATTTGTTTATTTTAATGGATGGCCATAATTTTTAGCGGCATCATTTCCTGTCACGCCATCAAGAAGCCGGGCGTTCATTTCCAGCCTTATTACCTTAGGGCCTTAATAAAATTCGAACAGGGTAGAATCAACGACCCTCTCTTATCACACCCTTGTAACAACATTACAAAGGGCAAGCTTTGCTCGGAAGGCTTTGTATTTAGAAATTTCTGAAAAGTGTAAAAAAATCACTTTTCCTAGCTGATTTGAATTTCAAACCCACGATAACCGTAGACAGAGCTGGGCAATATTTTAAAAAACAAGCGTTTCTCCTGCTCTGCCCAAATGCCATGGCTTAAAAATAAATAACTGGAGGACCCAGCTTTGCTCGGTAATTTTAAATATTTAACCATGTTTTGTTTTGATTCAACCACAGAATTCATTTTTTTCAACGAGCTGTTAATAATTAATTTAATTAAATACCTTTCAAAATATTTTTCCCAAAATTGTGTCCTGGTAATATATATTTTGAAATAAATTCTTAATGATTTTTTTATTCTAATAAATGAATTTCAGTTCTTTATAAAAACATTAGTAAAATCTTTATTAATAATAATTTAAATGTTTCGGGTGAAAAAGATTGTCGAAAAGATTAAGTCGGTTAAAAATGTCTTTGAGAAAACCATTTCCTGTGTTAATTAAAAGGAGACAATAAAACAGTGTGTTTTCTGTTGGAAAAATAACTTTCACATATCAATTCCTGTGAATCGATTGTAATAGACTCGATGAAGAGGGCAAAGCCCTCGAAACTATAGTCTCGTTAATTAATAGATAGAGATTGTGGTGTTGTTACAAGGTCAAACATCTTTAATAAAGATAGAGTAAATAAATATTATTTTTAATATTGATTTACTATGAGTTAAGGATTCTTGGTCACTTATTTCACATTAAAATTAAAAAATGTAAAAAATTTTCTTTTCACTTAACAATCGAAGACCTAAGAGAAAGTGTCCTTTAAAATAATTCAAACATTCTTTCCTCTGTTCAATAAACATATATATAACCTGTTATTCAATAAGTTGAATTAGTTACTTTCTGTACTTCCTGAAGATGGGTTGATAGCCCGAAATATATATATTGAAAAAAAAAATTACATCTTTTAATTTTTTAATTTTAATGTGAAATAAGTACCAAGAATCCTTAACTCATAGTAAATCAATATTAAATATAATATTTATTTACTCTTATCTTTATGGTCTCGTTATAAATAAATTCAAAAATTATTTTTCCATGAGAAGACACTTTTATTGTCTCCTTTAATTTATGAAAATGCTGCTACTCTCGGCAATAGAAGAAACTTACAATATAATTCATATCCTGTATGGCAAAGTAAAAACAATATTTACCTCTTGAATGAAAATTGCAAAGTTATGACGAATTTGTTACGAGTCGTATCCGGTTTTGCAAATTTTAGTGAAAATTTGATTTTTCTGAAAAAACAAAAAACAAGGCGAGAGCATGAGTCAATTAAAACTAAAAATATTTTCAATTATGTTTATTTGTATCAGCAGAAGACAACCTCATTAACTGCACTTTACAATATAGCAACGAGCGATGCTCTGTAACTTTTTGCATTCAAATAACTTAAGTTTCAAATTTCAAGGCTCTGCGACTTACCGAAGACGAGATATGAACGATTAAATATATATTTTATATTTTATTCAGGATTTACAGGAAGCTTTGGATAAAAGTCAGTGTGTAGATGCAGTATTTTTGGACTTTGCCAAGGCTTTCGATAAGGTCAGTCATAAAATTATTTTAGAAAAATTAAACTCGTCAGGGTTGTCTGTTAAGTTAATTAAATTTATTCGGTGTTTTCTTAGGGATAGAACTCAAATTGTAAAAGTGGGTAATGGTCTGTCTGATAGAGTAGATGTCACGTCTGGGGTGATTCAAGGTAGTGTTCTGGGTCCTCTTCTTTTTCTTATATATGTAAATGATTTGCCTTCTGTCGTGCAATCATCTATTAGGCTTTTTGCGGATGATTGTGTCGTATATAGAGTAATTGATAATGATTGTGATAGGCTTACTTTACAGAATGACCTGGATCAAATTGAAGGATGGTGTAGATCCAATTCAATGGAACTAAACCATTCCAAGTCAAATTTGGTTAGATTTAGTACTAGAAATCTGGTTAGTCCTCAAAATTATTATATTAATGAAAATATTATCAATGAATCTAAATTTTATAAATATTTAGGCATACATATTCAGGCAAATTTAAAGTGGGATATCCATATTAGTTATACAGTCAATAAGGCTTATATGAAATTGGGGATGTTTGGTAGAATTTTGAAGGGTACATCTAGAGAAGTTAAGTCAAAAGTTTATTTAACTTATGTAAGACCTAATTTAGAGTATTGTTCTGTTGTTTGGGACAAACATCCGCAACGATTAGAGAGAAAAATTGATATGGTACAAAGGAGGGCGGCTAGATTTGTTTTTGGTAAATTTGATAGGTTTAGTAGTGTCACTTCAATGATTAATGAATTAGGATGGTCTAGCTTATTGGAGAGAAGAGAATGGGCTAAATTGAAAGTGATTTTCAAAGCGTATAAGGGTTTTAGGAGTTGGGAGGAAATAACGAATAGATTTCAGGAACCAAGTTATTTAGGTAGAGCTGATCATAGAAAAAAGATTCGTAAGCCAAGATTCTTGAAAAATATCGGTTTACATTCATTTGTAGGATCTGGCATTGATTTGTGGAACAATCTGTCTGTTACTACTTGGGATTATAGTCCTCTGCCCCCTATGATTAAATCAATTATAAATTTTGTCAAGTCCTAATGTCCTAGAGTTGTGCAAAATTTTATTTAGTTCTCGCAAGCAGAGATTAGCTGAGGTAGAGAGAGGTCATACCATCCTCGTTAAGGTTTTGACCAGGTTTCCTTAACAACTTATGGCAGATGTCGGGATGGCTACTGCGTCGTTTCCTCCTGGTATCGGGTTTTTACGCGGAATTATTAAAATTGCGTTTTGTCTTTTGATGGAAATCTATGATCATGTTATTTGTAAATGAGCATAGATTTTTTTCTTTTTCTTGTATGTTAATTGTTAATTTCTTTTAATTGATTTGTATTTATGTTTATTAATTTCCGTAGTTAATTTGTATTGATGTTTTGTTGACCTAGCCACGAGGACTTGTGCCTCTAAGCAGGTCGAGTAATAAAGATTTATTTATTTATTTTTCGATATGACTAATTTACACCCCCTCCCTTTATTTCAATCGGATTAAAATTTATACACGACTAATAACTCACGAGACTTAATAAGTTAACCAATTTTTAGCGAAATCGTTAGAGCCATTTTCGAGAAACCGATTCTCTATAAATATATGGTATATACAAGAAATTCTAGTTTAATATAATAAGATAAGATAAGATAAGATTGTATATATTTATTCGATAATGGGGAGGCAAGTGCACCACCCCCCCCCCCCCGTTGTGAATACCCATGGAGCAGAGCCATAGATATCGTAAAATCTCAAATAGCTCCAGATTTTTAACTTTTTCGCCAGATCTATTCAATTTTGTATTTTTTTTTTTGTTTTTGAAAGAAATGTTAATTTGTTTTTTGAAATTCCATTCCGTTTTCCCGGGTTTGTTTTGAGCGATTTCTTTTTGCAAAGTGCTGGTGGCCAGGTCATCCTCTGTCCGGCTACCTATCCGAGGAATGAACCTAGTGCATATCTCTACCAGGGTGGAGGAGGTGCCAATCTCTTGTGCGGGGGTGGTAAACTGGGTCCGGGACTTTACATCGGATGTCAATTAACTGGCTGCTCAAATTTCCCACGGCAGAAAGGGCCCAATTTAATTGGTCCTCCATGATCGACCCTAAATAGAGACATTTCGAGCAACGGGATGCCCTTTATTCGCAAAAAGCGACAATTTGCTAGGCATCTCGAATTCGATCAACTATTCCAGGAATTTCGCTAGTGCCCAATGAACTCATCAAACACAAAGACATTGCGAATGAGAAAGTGCAAACACTCCGAGCCGAGAGGCTTTTTGCCCTCGATCTGCATTTATTCAATGATTATCGTCCGAAATCTGAATTCCAATTACGCTCCTCTATTGGAACATTCCAGGAATCTGATATCATATTTCATAACTCTTGATCTAGGCGAAAAATTGTCTCCGTAATCAAATTAATATTTTCTTTATCGATATTTTTTATTTCCCCATTTGTAAAAGTCTCTTGCAGGAAAATAAATTTCAGATTTTGAAAAAGTTTTTGTGCTTGTCTATGTTTGTGGTCAATTATTCCTAAAAGATAAATTTAACAACAAAATTTTTATAATCTTAGGACCTTGGTTAGCATGTATGTTGGAATTTTTATGTCAGAAGAGTTCGACCCCCTCAGGTGTAGAACCCTGTTTCCCGGCAGTTGGTCCGACGATTTAAATTGACCTTATTTGCATCAAGCAGAGGACAACTTGATTGATTTTTTTTAAGAATCGCTCGTCAAAATAAAATATATTCAATTAAAAGAGGTTTATATTTATATTTTTACATGTAGTGTGTGCTCTGGGCTGGGAGATTAAATATATAACATCTGAGATTTCAAATTCACTTGGTGATCCGTCCGAATGTCTTGCGTGCTATACGCGAAATCACGTTGGATTGTAGCTAAGTTGATCACATCTTTTTTTCTCTGTTGGTCCAGACTTAAGACTCCACAGACTTCAATAGCATAACACGCAGTAGTCTCGTGATAAATATCTTTTATAAAGCGCGGTCAAAACAATTCTCATTGATATGGCAATTATTCATTGTTATATTAATTAGAAAAAAAAATTATTTAGTGTCAACAACTTACCTACATGATTGGGGAGGGGTTAGGGACCCCTCTCCCCATCCCTAGGCAGGCTTCTGAAGCCTTCTCTCTATACCTTATTACTTTATAATCTCAAATTAACCTGGGAACACTACCCGGGGTACAGCTGTACTTGTACCTGCCTTGCTCGAAACATCTGTTATTTTTTGATATATGGTAACACATAATTGTGGTGTCTGCTAATCTCTTATATGCACTCGTCAGTTGATTTGCTACAGTCATTGGAGTGACATGTGTTTTTGTTTGATTTAAAATCTCTGTTTTGGGTACAGGTCTGCTCCTGGGTAGTATTTAGTGTGACAATTTTGTTAAGGGAGAATGGTGTAGATTCTTGGTGAAACATATTTTAATAAAGTAAAGAAAATTAAAAAAAATCTAGCTAGAGTTTGCAAAGATAAAAGACAAGATGCTTATTAGCATGACTTTTCTCTTTGAACTCCTTAAGATGAGGCTCATACCCCGAAACATATATATAGGGTCATGATAAAATCCATCTTGTCTTTTATTTTGTGAAACCTACCTAGAATATTTTTAATTTTTCTTTACTTTATTAGTGAGACAAGTTCATAATTTACAAATATATTCTTTATCCGCAGAGCTCCGAGCCGTCATTGAGAGAATCTTAAATTTGGAGCCAGAACCCAATATTCCAATACCTAAACTGCCATCGTCTGGCAGATGTTCATTGTGTCCTAGAAAAAAAGATTGCGAATCGCGGATTTCATGTAAAAAGTGTAATAAGTTGATATGTTTAGAGCATCAAACCAAAGTTTGACTTGAGTGCTCAAAGTGTCTCAAAATTGGTAACATTAATTTACTTATGTGATGAGGTTATTTCATTAAAATGTGTAATTTAACTGGTTTTAACACTGGTTTAGAGCATCAAACAAAAGTCGAGGAGTCGGTGAGGGTAGAATCGTCAATTAACCTGACAGCTCGTTTCTGAATTGCATCCAGGGTATCATGAGAAACATCTTTCCTGAAAAACAATTCAATCACCGAAGCATCACTATCATCAACTCATTAAGTATAATTAAGCAGAATATTTTGATAAAGTAAAGAAAAAAATTTTTTAGGAACTTTTTAAAATTTAAAATATAAAATACTGCCTACTTAGCTAGTATTTTATACTTTAAGTTTCTAAAAAAAAATTTCCAAAAATTTTCTCTACTTTATTTAAATGTTTCACCAAGAACCCACACCATTCTCCCTTAACAAAGAAGTACACACCTACCCGTTACCCAAAGATAAAGAATTTGATTTTCCACAAAATAAGAAAACCAAAGACTTGATCTAAATGTTAGTATTAGTATAGAACGAGCACCTACCTGAAAAAAGAAAAAAATATTATTAGTAAAATAATATAGTAAATTTAAAGTATTTTTTATACAAATATTCAGAATAAAATTATATTTAATATATTATTGATTTAATTTATTTGATCTTTTTTTTATTTAATTATAAGAATAGAGTATTATAAAGATCTCTTACCTTAACAGCCAACGTCTCGGGCATAGACCTGGAATATTCTGACCCCTCAGGAACGCACTATTCCACTCACGCACAAGTAAAAATATACTCTCGAAACATTTCGATTTCGAAGGAATAAGGATTTGTGAAAACAGGGATTGAAGTTGGTTAGGATTAGGGATAGGACATGATTCTCTGAATCATGAGCTCACATGGGCAGGTAGGCCAGGCACTGAAGTAGGTATGTAATTTTTTATCTACAAGTACAATGAAGTATACACCTACCGGTTACTCAACTATTAAAAATAATATACTGGATGAATGGTTCTTTATTAGTGAGGGGTGGAGTCAGCTGAGAGGGTAGATGAAAGTGGAGAGGCCATATTGTAATATTCCCAGTCGATGTTTCATCCGACACTACCTGACACACATTGTTCCTATCACTATCTCTTTCCACCTTATATACCTTTCAATAACACCCCTATCTCCTCCATAAATGCCGCACCACTATCTCTATCTAACCCCCCTCATATATCCTTCCTTATTCTCCCTATCACTCTCCCCCTTATATACACCTCGAGACCAATTAGTCCAAGCTATTCTTAGCTTATCTTCCGAGATAATCTTAATCGGCTTAGAATAGTAAGTCATACTACTAATTTTACTTTCAATTATTTAACCGTTTTTTAAAGCATATGATGACAATAATGAAAATATTATTAACTTTAAAAAATTCCTAAAGAAATTCGAGTGAGATGGTCTACTACGAGCCCCGTCCCATCTCAATTGGCCCACCAATATTTTTCTTTTTAAATAAAATTATGCTAATTCACGGTAAATTTAATTTAAATTTTTATTTTTATTATCATTTGGAACAACATTTTAAACAACATTTAATTTAAAATTATTTTTTAATTGTTAAAAACAAGGAAAACTTACAAAATCCAAAACCTTTACCACTGTGTGACGTCGCCTTTATTTTTAATTACGGCTTGAATTTTTTTGGGCAACGTACTTATTAAGTTTTGACACTCATCTTGAGTGAAAGTATCCCAAATATTTTGAAGTTTGTGTTTTAATTCGACTATGTTTCTAGCTGGTTGTATTCGTAATAGCTTTTTCATTGTGTGCCAAAGAGTTTCTATTGGTGACAAGTCGGGACTGTTTGCCACCGACTCCAAAAGTGGAACATTATGATCAGAAAGCCATTTTAAAGATTTTCTTGATGTATGGCAGGCCGCCCTGTCTTGTTGGAACACAAAATTATTATTATTCTGCAATGCACCTGCCATTGTTGGAAGTAACGATTTTTTTTAAAATCTCTAAATATTTATTGGTGTTTATAATTCCATCAATAAAGTGAAGTTTTCCAACACCTCTAGCAGACATTGAACCCCATTCCATAACTGAAGCAGGAAATTTTACTTTCTTTTTTAAACAATCTAAATTGAAAGCTTCATTTTTCTGACGAATAACTCTGGTTCGATTGTCCCCAACACAAACTTCAAAACGAGACTCATCACTCCAATGGACACTATTCCATTCATCACTCGTCCAATTAATGTGACTTTTAGCCCATTTAAGCCGGTTTTTCTTTTTGTTTTAATGTCAAGAGTGGCTTTTCTTTCGCCTAAAAAAAATTAGTAAAATTCGAAAAAAAAAAATTTGCAATAAATTGCAATAAAATTACCTTGTAAGTTTTAAAATCTAACTTAAGGGCTTCTCTATGGCTCGTGGATCTTGAAACACTTCGCCCCACAGAATCGCCCCAAAGAACAGATAATTCATCATAGGTCGAACGCCTGTTTTTTCTAATAATCTTCTTCAATGCCCGTCTATCATCATCTGATATTTTGGATTTCGACGAATACCGAGGTTTTGTAGCTATTGTACCCGTTGTTTTATAAACTCGAATAATATTTCTGTCAGTAATCTTTGATAAATTCACTAGATCGCTAATTTCCGCGTTTGATTTTCCCTTTTTAAATAAATTGATAATAATTGAGCGAATTTTTTCATCAACAACCTTTCCACGAGTCATTTTTACTAATAATAAACAAAACAAACTTTCTTTTGTTGGAAAAAGGCAAAGCCTACTTGATTATTTCACATATTCAAAGATTCTTAAAAAAAAAATCCTGAAAAGCAAAGAACTATTTTTATATAAATATATTTTTAACAATTAAAAAATAATTTTAAGTTAAATGTTACAATAAAATGTTTTAAATTGTTTAAAATGTTGTTCCAAATGATAATAAAAATAAATATTTAAATTAAATTTACCGTGAATTAGCATAATTTTATTTAAAAAGAAAAAATATTGGTGGGCCAATTGAGGTGGGACGGGGCTCGTATTTGATTTGAGAAGTTATGGATTATTTTTATTATGTCAAAAGAGTTGCTTCACCCTTTCGGGAAGCGAACGAACCCAAATGCCAAAGGAGTGCTCTCCGGGCATTTATTTGGCTAGATTCTTTTAGTAAAAATTTTTTTCTGCTTGCTATATGTCAGATGTGGTCGGCCTCGGAGGTTAAGACAAGTTCCCCGATTGCACTCTTATAGCATTCGGTTTCATTTATTTATCATTTCGGGTACATTTCCCGAATGGGTGAAACAACCCTTCTGACATAATAAAAATAATCCATAACATTTCGAATCTTGTAGTTGACCATCTTTTGAAATTCTATATCAATTCTTGGAAAGTTTCCCTTTAAAAATTTATATTTTTACTTATTTAATAAGGAGAGAATGAACCAATAGTATAATTTTTTACAGCGATAATACGCAATACGGCATTGAAATCAGTCATTACCGTATTACCTATTAGTCATTAAAATTATTTAAATATTCAAATTTATTCAATTTGAAAATCAATTTTATTATTACAAAATTAATTCGTCAATGGATATAATAATTTTTCATTTAAATTAATTATCAATAATACAGTGAAATATTTTATTTAATCGAATATTGGATTTTAATTAATTGTGACGACTAGTTGCTAGCTTTCCAGTGACGAAGGAACACCAACATTTCAATATCCATATGATATTGACTCCATGAAAAACATTTATAATTGAAGAAAGACTGATGATGAAGACCAAGTCTTCGAAACTATAGTCTCAAACAAATAAATAATATATATATACAGATATATCATCTTGATATATATGTGTATATGTTTATTTGCATCAAGCAGAAGACAATCTCTTTGTTTCTCTTTGTGAATCAACAACTCTGCTACTCTCGGCAAAACAAAAACTTTTCAACTAAGAATAATATACTTCAGAATTCACAATGTGAAAAAAACTGCGAAGGTATATTTTCAATAGATAACTTTTCAGATGGGGGAGCCGGGTTGGCTCAGTTGGCTAACGCACTGGTCTCGTTTCGACATCGATCAATTATGACGATGTTGGAATGGGAGGCCGGGGTTCGATCCTAGCTGACGAATAAAAATTTCTACCGGCTGAAAACTCAGCTCCCCCACTAACCCTACTAACACTTTACTTATGTGCTGTCTAAATGGGCTTTGTTCCCGGTGACATTAAATAAATAAAAAAAAAAAAAAACTTTTTCAGATTTTATCATATACATAGTTTGAAATTTTTTTTTAAAAGAGGTTTTAGAAATATTTTCAGTATTGAAGCTTATTGGTTTCAAAAAAGACAAGATTACGAAAATTTTTAAATTAAATTAATCTATTGCCTTTCTTTTTTAACGTTTTGGTTCTTGGTAGAGTAACCTTCTTCCATAGGTCACAGAATAGACTTTTACTCTCGCTTACGTGCTAATGAATGAAAACATTTTAAAAAAAGATCGCAAATCGCGGATTTCATGTAAAAAGTTTAATAAGTTCATATGTTTAGAGCAGTGTTCCGCAAACTTCTTATGTTTAAGGTACACCTACCAAATCTAGAAATTTTAGAGGTACACCAAAGAAAAAAACAATGTTTATTTAATATTTTTATTTATTATTATAATCAATATAATAGGAAAATATGTTTAATGAGAAATGTGAGCCTGCTTAACTGAACGCAAGCGATCAAAATTTGGAGGAATCCTTGATAAGGCTGCTCACATAACTCTCAGCTATGTGGAGGTGCATTATCTTAACAAAACTTGACATTTTCCGCGGCACACCATCAAATGACCACGGTACACCAGTGTGCCGCAACACACACTTTGCGGAACACTGGCTTAGAGCATCAAACAAAAGTCGAGGAGTCGGTGAGGGTAGAATCGTCAATTAACCTGACAGCTCGTTTCTGAATTGCATCCAGGGTATCATGAGAATGTTTGGATGCCTCTCTCCACAGATGCGAGCCGTATTCAAGACAGGGACAGATTTGTGCCTTGTAGAGTGTGAGAAGATGCAGGGGTATGATGAGGTTATCTCATTAAAATGTACGTAAAATTATGAAAATAATTCTACAAATATATCTCTATTCTCCTTATCAACGACAAATAATATGTGATAATATATCAAGTGTCTTGGACACCCTTCGCTCATGAACGCCTTATTTATCATTAAATTCCACCGACGAGCTTAAAATAAATAGAAATTGAATTTTTTTATTCCTCTTAGATGAGAATGATAAAAAATCATCTTTGAGCCTGTATTGATTAATTGAGTAAAATATGTGAGGTGAAACGATTGAGGGAATATATTCGGTATTTGGTTGGCTAAAATCACTTAATCAAAGGGTCCTTTTGGCAAATTAATAGATTTCCGATGGATGGCACAAGATAAATGGATGAAAGAAGAGAAATTAAATCAAAAGGAACTATCGATGCTGAAGCGAATCCATCCACCAATGAAAATTACCCAATGCGGCTTTCAAACATTAATTGGAACACTCGATGGAAACAGGACGAATATTGAAAAACGGAAAGCGTTACTTTATTTTACGTCACCAATAAAAACATTTTTAAATAAACTGAACAAAATGAATATTTTTTTAATATGGTAATTATGGGGAGAATTGAACGAGGGTTATCAAGAGCGGGTATCAGATAACCACCCTGGAGAATTATACCTCAAGACAGAAGATAATATTGATAAGATTTTGATTTGCCGAGAGTAGCAGAGTTGTTGATTCATAAAGAGAAATCAATGAGGTTGCTCTCTGCTTAATGTAAGCATATCTTATTATATTAAACGAGCAATTCTTGTATATATATATTTATTTATTTATTTATTTATTTAGCTGTTTAGCTAGTTTTACGGACAAGATGTCCAATACAGAAAAAGAAACATATACAGGATACAAAATTAAAACAATATGGATATAATAAAATAACAGATATGTATCAGAGAGAAAAAAAACAAACTTATTACACTGAAGTGGTTTTTACAATATGGCTGATGGTTTTAAGATGATTTTTTTGAGTTGGTGAGGAGTTGTGCTGGAAAGGTCAAGATTGGTGGAGTGTTTATTTGCTAGTGTTTGAATTCTGTCAATGGCGTTGGTTTTACCGAAGTTAGTCGATTGATGTGGAACTACAAACATATCTTGGGATCTCGTGCTATGGGATGGGATTCTAAAATTTAGCGTAGATAGAATTTTTGGACACACGATTTTCCCGGAAATAAGTTTAAGCAGGAAGGAAATGTCATTGTAATCACGTCGTTGTTCCAGTGTGTTGAGTTTCAGGTGTGAAATTAGATAGTCATAATTCAGATTATCTATACTTATGCCTAGTTTATAATTAACCGACCTCAAAAATTTATGCTGGACTCTTTCCAAGGATGCCTTGTGTATCTCATAGTAGGGGTTCCATATTACACTGCAGTATTCAAGTTTACTTCTCACGAGAACAGCGAACAAGAATTTGAGTGCATCTATGTTTCGAAATGATGAGGTTATCCGCGTGATGAAACCCAAGGTTTTACGAGCTTTACTAACAATGTTATTTATGTGTGGGACGAATGTCAATTTAGTATCGAAGATCACACCCAAGTCCCTAATATTACCAACGCTTAGTAATTTGTGGTTATATATTGAATATGTAAATTTTAACAAATTTGTTGCCCTGGAGAAGTTTATGAATTTACACTTGGTTACGTTAAGTTTGAGACCATTATCAGTGCACCAGGCATTGAAATTATTCAAATTTAATTGTAGAGTTTGATAATCATTTATAGAATGAATAACTTTAAACATTTTCAAGCCATCAGCCAGGAGGAGGACATTCACATCATTAAAGACAGTCAAAACATCGTTGAAGAATATTAGAAAAAGCAATGGCCCTAAATGAGATCCTTGAGGAACTCCTGAGTGAGCGACAAATTCATGGGAGAGGTTATTTCGAATTTTGACAGTACATTTTCTATTCATCAGATAACCGGAAAGCCAGAGATGTAGAGTTCCCTCTACCCCGAGGAGATTTAGTTTCTGGAGAAGTAGATTGTGGTTGACTGTGTCGAATGCTTTGCTGAGATCCGTATAGATAGAGTCAACCTGTAATTTTTGTTCAAGGTAGGTATTGAGAAAATGTTCGTATGTAATTAGATTTGTGAGAGTTGATTGTCCCTGGGTGAAGCCATGCTGTTCTGTGTGAATTATATTTTTAAAGAGAGGAGTTAATTTATTGCTTATTAAACTATCGAGGATTTTGGGTATTGAGGATAGTGTTGATATGGGACGGTAATTAGTTATATTAGATTTATCACCGTCTTTGTAAATGGGAGTTATGAAAGATGTTTTCCATTTTAATGGAAATTCACCGATGTTCAATGAATGATTGAAGAGGTTGAGTAAGGGGTTCAGAAGATTTTTGGCACAGTTTTTGAGAAAAATAGGGGGGATACCATCGGGTCCGCCGCTCTTGTTTAGGTCTAGGGAGTCTAGTTTTTTCATGAGTTCAGTGGACATTATGGAGAGTTGAGATATGTTGATGGTGGAAGTATTTTGTAGTATTTTGTATACATATATATAGAATCGGTTTCTCGAAAACGACTCTAACGATTGGGATGAAATTTACGGGTTAGGGGGTTTTTGGGTTGACATTTCGATCTGTCACGGTTTCATCTTCGGCTAAGTCTTTTTGATGGGTATTTTGTTAATTGAAATAATTATTCACAGGTGGTTGTCTCGATAAAAATGTATAATTACATTTTTATTCAATTTTCTTTTAATAATTAATTGGTTTTTAAATTTTAAATCTTACTATTAAATCATTATAAATATTATTTGAGAATGATAAAGACCAAAGCCATATTTTTTCATAAGTTGTTTTTTGATGTAGTTTGCATTGGAAACACAAGTAGCAGATACTGGTAAAGTAGTGGAAGAAAAAAGTCATAGATGGTAGTATCATAGTCAATGTGGTAGTTTTTTTTTTTTTTTTTTTTAATGCAATCGAATGCAAGAAGGGGTGCACCAGTAAAGATGCAGCCCCTATGGATCTCGAAAGACCCTTGCATTACCGAAGAGAAGAGAAAGTTGATTAAGTGAGAGGGTGTAGACGTAGGTGTCTATGCACTCCCGTTTTGAAGGTTTGAAGATTATAGGTGCTGGGAAAGATAGAGGCTGGAAGAGAGTTCCAGTTCCTTGAAGTCATGGGAATATATGTATTGGCGAATGAAGTGGTCCGGCACTTTTATAGTTTGACCGCGAGAGAGTGTTGGGAGTCGGCAAAACGCGTGCTACGTGCAAAGCATGCTTTGGGGGGAATTATTGATTTTATCTCATCAGAGCACCTGCCGTGATAGTATCTATAGAAAAGGGAAAGGGCAGAGACATCTCTTCGATGAGGCAGGGAGTCGAGGGAGTCGGTGATGGTAGAATCGTCAATTAGCCTGACGGCTCGTTTCTGAATTGCATCCAGGGTAGCAAGAGAGTATTTTGAGGCCCCTCTCCACAGATGAGAGCCGTATTCGAGACAGGGGCGGATTTGGGCCTTGTAGATCGGTGAGAAGTTGTGGAGGTTTGTAAAATCGCTTGGACCTGAATAAGAAGCCAATCTTCCTTGCTGCAGATTTCGCCACAGAGGAGATGTGTTCATTCCAAGACAGGTCAGATGCGACAGAGACGCCCAGCATGGATTAGGCTGTCACACATTTTTAGGGTATTCGAATCGAAGTGAATATCAGGGAAATCTTTATTTTCGCGCCTAGAAATTAGACAACATTGAGTCTTGTTTGAATTGAAGTTAACTAAATTTTGTGAGCCCCATTTATTCAGTTTGTCTAGGTCGAGAGTAATTGAGGAGGTAACATTGATTCGATTATTCGGGAGTGAGGGTTTACCGTGTAGAGTGCTATCGTCGGCGTAACAATGAGTGGGGTTTGCCGTTTGATCGAAAAGGTCGTTTATATAAATTAGGAAGAGTGTGGAGGAGATTACGGAGCCTTGGGGAACACCAGAGTTTGTGGAGAACGATTCAGATGATGTTCCATCCACCACAACTTTTATACTTCGGTTTGTCAGAAAGCTTTCTATCCATTTGCGAAGAGTTGGTGTGAATCCGAAGGCTGGCAGTTTGGCAAGAAGATTTTTGTGCCAAACCTGGTCAAAAGCTTTGGAGATATCAAGGGCTACAGCGAAGGTTTCTTTTCCGGCCTCTAGAGTATTGTTCCAGGTGTGGGTGACATAGGTTAAGATGTCGCCTGTGGAACGATTTTGTCTGAATCCATATTGCCTATCGTGAATTAATTTATTGTTTTCTAAGTGATGAAGGACGTGTTGGTTTATGACTAATTCCATTATTTTGGAAAGAACAGAGGTGATCGAGATAGGCCTGTAATTAGAGATTTGTGAAGTGTCTCCTTTTTTAGGAATAGGTGTGACCCTGGCTATTTTCCAGCTTTTGGGGAATATGCCCGATTCGTAAGAGAGTTGGCATAGCTTGGATAAGATAGGGGCAAGTTCAGGGGCGCATTTTTTAATGAGAATTGGTGGGATGTTATCCGGGCCAGCGGCGGATTTGGAATTTAATTTATTAATGGCTTTTATGATTATTGATAGTATAATATCGTGATTTATAGATTTTTTTAAACTTTCAATTTACTCTCCTGAAAAAAAAGTTAATTTGTGGCTTTGGACTTCATCATTCTTATAATAATAAAACTTGAGCAAGATGCGAGGTAGGTTTCACAAAAAGAAATAAAACAAAATTGAGTTTTGAATTCGATATCTTTCGGGGGTGAGCCCATCATCAGGAGTCAAAGAAAACTGATTATACATTGGAAACCCCGAAATATATCGAATTCAAAACTCAATTTTGTTTTATTTCTTTTTGTGAAACCTATCTTGCTCAAGTTTTATTATTATATTAAAATGTTTCACCTAGAAACAACACCTAACTCCTTAAAATTTATTTATCATTCTTGACCTTTCATATATTAAAATTAGGCAATTTAATTAATTAGATAGCTAGATCAAAAAATTGTCATTTAAATAAAAAAAATAATTAGAGGCAATGGAGATGCATAGGTAGAATTTAATGCTGAATTGATGGAAAGGCTGCTCAAAGATAAAGAAAATTACTAATTCCGTATACATTGAGTTGAATTGGTATTGAATTTTTGACGTTTCGATTATTATTGGTAACAATTGCTGAAGACATGGAAGGATCGATTTAATACCAGGTCTCACTTTTGGGAAAAAAGTTTTTTAATGAAACTAATTATTAACAGGTGGTTGAATCAAAATAAAACAAATGGTTGATTAAATCAAAAACAAACACATGCATTACCGAACATCGATCGGTGTTCTAGGTACTATATGTAGATATGTGAGGTTAACTGCACAAATCGATTAATTCCCTAAAAAAATTGGAGAAATGCCATGAAAAATGAACATTATTACCTTATTTATTATTCAATGGTCAAAAAATTGTTCTCGTTTAATGGTGTTAATCTTTATTATTTGGGAAATTGATTATAAATATAAAAAGCTATGACTGAACAAAGTGCTTTGATACTTAAGGTAGTTGTATCACCAAATGCGTTTTCTTAGGATTTTTTTTGAAATTTAGATAGATTATTATTTAAATAATTCTGTTAAATTGAAAGATTTTTTAAATATAAAAAGCTATGACTGAACAAAGTGCTTTGATACTTAAGGTAGTTGTATCACCAAATGCGTTTTCTTAGGATTTTTTTTGAAATTTAGATAGATTATTATTTAAATAATTCTGTTAAATTGAAAGATTTTTTGCCGAGAGTAGCAGAATGTTTATATATTGAAGGAGACAATAAAAGAGTGTGTCTTCTGCTGGAATTATAAATATAGTCTCGTTATAAATAAATAAAATTTATAATTCCTTCAATAAATAATTCTGGATCGATTGGTGGCAAAATGAAATTTATGAACAATATAGTTCTGGAGATATTAAATTCCAAAGAGAGAGTTTTTCAGACTTTTAAACATTTCATTATAAGGGATATCGGAAAGTTTACACACATATATAATTACGAGCTTTTCGTGCGTGCCTTCGGCACGCCCTCGAAGCTCGGCCCTCCAGGCTAGTGCCCTGGCGGGCGGCGTCTCGGTCCAAAAATTTTATTCCTCTTAAAAAACCACACTCCAAATGTATACCTGTAAACTCCCGAAAATACATAGTCTCTTAAAAGTTTTGACTCATTTTCGTCCTGACACAGCTTCAGAAATGAGGCTCTAGATATGAATCTGGAAGTATTTTTTTTCTATAATCTACAGCATTGTGATATTTTTTGTGCGGAAATAGATTTATTTAAATAAGTGTTATCGTGTGAGGAGGAGAATTATATTATATCATTTTTTTAAAATTTGGGATCGATAATCGATATAAGGCTCCAAATATTTAAAAAGAGATCAGGTGTTGTTTGTATGACAGGCTACTCCATCCAGTATTGCCATGAGAAACTCATATGGGCATGCGTGTCTTAAGTCGTTTAATTTTGTAAAAATCAAAAAATAAGAATAACAAAATTTAGATTTTTAAAAAATTATAAAAAAGTGGCAAATTATTAAAAAATAAACAAATAATATATAAATCAAATGAGATGTGATTGATTTCTTTTTCTGTGCGCAAAGAAAAGCGAATTGAATATTTAATTTTTGAGTGGTGAAGTGGGGGGGGGGGGTAATAATTATCAATATATTTAATGTTTCTTAATTTAAAATCAATTGGAGTCTTTTATTTCGAAACTTGAGTCCCAAATCACGATTATATTTCAAATTTGCCGCAAATATACCGATGGCGCTCTCTCTCAGCAGCATTACGTCAGCGTTGCGGCAAATTAATCTAGACAAATATATATAGTATATTTAAGAAACTCTTCTTAGCATTGTTATAAAAAACTAAACCAACATTAAACAATAACTAATACATTTTTTAAGAAAATTTTAATTCATAGTTACAACACAGTTTCTGAGATAATAATGAATAAATAATGACAAATTTATAATGAAAAATTTACACTAAAAACAAGCTGGCAACAACACATTTATTTAACAAAGAGAAACAAAGAGATTGTCCTCTGCTTGATGCATCAAGCAGAGGACAATCTCTTTGTTTCTCTTTGTGAATCAACAACTCTGCTACTCTCGGCAAAACAAAAACTTTTCAACATTTATTTAACCTAAAAAGAGGGTTAACTTTAGTACATTTTTGACGTTTTTTCGCTTCAGTCATTGCTGCAACAGCTTTCATCGCTTATTAAAAACGTTTTGTTTTATAAATCTCCCTTTATAATGTCGTTTATCTGACATTTCTATAAAATCATAGATCAAAGATGGTGTCATCTATTAAATCCGATGGAGTGGAATATTTCGGTTCGATTCCCGAGGGGGTGAAAAACAACCCCTCTGACATATAATTAAAAATATTCCACTCCATCGGATTTAATAGATGACACCATCTTTGATCTATGATTTTCTAGTAAATTTGAATCTATTACCATCGGCAAATTAATATCTTTCATGACATTTCTATGATGAGCTCGGACAGTGTTGTCAGATTTGTCAAACGAGCACGGGATTGGCTTGTAGTGGTACATAAACAGCAAAAAGTTTTGGGCTTATGAATTATGAATCTTTATTGTCTGTACTATATACTCTAGCATTAACTTTTGGCTAGTATTTTCGCGATACAACTACCTTAAATTTAAGATATTTCGAAAAGTGGAGTTAATCGATTCGTTCAGTGAAGCCCTCATATAATGTTAGAGACTATCGTTTCAGGGATTTGACCTTCATCATAAGTCTTTTTAAGCATAAATATTTTATCTGTTATTTTTCATGTGTTCAAATACTCGAATGGGTGTAGGTAAATTCGTTGTGTTGTACTAGTAAGCTGGTAACTTAAGAAACGTTAATTTGCATCAAGCAGAGGACAGCCTCATTGGTTTCTCTTAATAAATGATCGACTCAACTACTCTCGGCTAAATCTTTTTATTGGAAAGGCTAACATTCGATAACATAATTTTCCTTTTGAATAACAGTCACTCACCTAAATATTAAATCTTAACTAACCTAAATCTAATTATATTAAATGAACAATTCTTGTATATACCTATATATAATCAGTTTCTCCTAAAGGGCTCGTACGGCTTCAATGAAAATCACGGTTTAAGGGGTTTTTGGGTCGACAATTATTCGACCATTATCAATTAAAGGATTCATTATATTATATCAAAAGCCATGTAGCTAGAATCAGCTAGTCTGGAGAGTTTTTTCTATCAAGTGAATACGGTATCGAGAATTCGATCTGTCAGGGTCTCATCTTCGGGTAACTTTATTTTGATTAGTTTTTCTTAATTATACTAATTATTCACAGGTATTTTTTTTTAATTTCCTTTTATTCTTTTTATTTTTATTTTATAACCCTTTAATAGTTCTTTCAAATATTTTTATATATTAAAATTAGGAAATTTAATTAATTAGAGCTATTTTCTATTAAATAATTTTTTAGGACGTCAATTTCATTCTCTTAAAAAACCGACGTTTTAGAGGATCATCCCTCCTTCTTCAGGATTTAAAAGGGTCATTGAAGGAACCTCATGTATATAATATTATTTTTAATTGAAATTAAATCCAAAACTCTATTGTCAGTGAAATGCCCTCATGATAAACAGGTTAATAATAAATAAAAATTTTATTTCAATTTTATTTAATATTGGCTGAAAATATAAGTTGATTATTTTGCCTGAATTTATAAATAAAAAATAATATTAAAATATTGCTTTTAAGGTAGTTGTTTTGCCAAATAAGTTTTCTTAGGATTTTTTTGAAATTTGAGAGGTTATTATTTAAATACTTCTGCACCGATTGGTGGTAAAACAAAATTTATGAACAATATAGTTCTGGAGATATTAAATTTCAAAAATAGAGTTTTTCAGACTCTTATACATTGCACTATACGGGATATCAGAAAATTTACATACATATTTAATTATAATTAAGAAACCCTTCTTACTATTTTTATAAAAAACTAAATCAACATTAAACAATAACCAATACATATTTTAAGACAATTTTGATTCATAGTTACAACACAGTTTCTGAGATAACAATGAATAAATAAAGAAAAATGTATAAAAATATTTTTACACTAAAAACAATTTGGCAACAGCGGATTTATTTAACCAGCGAAAGATGTATAAAACGCGCATGCGCTAGATTTTTTCAAAATAAAAAAAAATAAAAATTTTTATAGGGTGTAACGTAGGCGTTGATTACATTTGTTAAAAAATAACAAAACGATTTTTATATAAATTTTTATAACTTTTAAAATGTATTTTAATATAAAAATATTCAATCTCTTACAATGGTGCCAGTTTGTCAAACGAGCACGGGATTGGTTAGAATCGGTACATAAACACTAAAAAGTTTTGGGCTTATGAATTATGAATCCTTATTGTCTGTTCTATATACTCTAGCATTAACTTTTTCCTAGTATTGTCGCGAAACAACTACTTTAATTATTGGTAACTGGAAATTGCAGATACGCCAACTGGTGGTGAAAGCTTGAACTCTCTCAATTGGGTGTTCTGACAGCTGATTGATCAGTATTTAAATGGCATATTAATAAAAACAAAACCTATTTATTAAATAATATTCTTTGATTATGTATATGACATTTGGGACAGCGACCCAATTGAGTTAGTTTCAATTTCTACCACATGGCGAGAACAACGTACTTACCATTTATTAAAAAAATTACCGAGCAATTTTATATAAGGATGCTATGTTGTGTGTTTGTCTTTTTTTTAACAAAATGAGTTTTTCTCCTGGAAAATGTTCGTTAGAGAAAAATAACGACGATTTGTTAGCCGTCTATCAAACGTACAATTTGCTCATTGAAGGATTATTAAATGTCGTTTTATTGAAAATTTTATCCTATTTTCTCACCTATAAAGAAGTTGGGTTTGTTTCTCCGATGGCGGCAATAAAAAAGAAAAGTTCTCATTCTTTTAAACAATACTAAAGGAGATGGTAGTAAAACTTATACAGACAATAATCGAAGTTGGAAGCCAAGAAAGAGTCGTTTAATCCGGAGTTTATGGTCAAGCTAAAAGATAGCCTTTGGAGGGGGCTGATGCCCAGGCTAATGAATATTGAAAAAGCAAGCCTAATTAGACACCTAATGGCTTTTGTTAAGATATTATCATGACTGAATAGGCGCGTTTAGATAAATGATGCATAAATGATGCCCTGTATCCGGCCGTCCCAAAGAATGCAATAAATTGATATAAATCACGTGACGGCGCTCCAAGGGGTAGAATGATTGACCCTAGCTAATTTTTTTCCTTTCATGATGCGAATTCATTAGCAGCCATAATTGCTATTTTAGAATATATATTTTTTAGCCTAGTTTTCTCTAATGCTTCTAAAATTAAACTGCTGTATTACATCAGTTTGTCATTATAGTAGAGATCAAATTGTATACAATTAATCAACGTTTTGCATTGAAATTTTTCAGTGAAAAAAAAATATTCTTTAGGGTTCAACTGGATTATATGCTCATTCATTCCTCTTACTGTGTTTTTCTATTTGATAATGTGTTCATTAGCGTTTTTAAAGTTGAATTGTCTAAGAAAATCATAAGATGATATTATCTATTAGATCCGAGATGGAATTAATTATTTTTGATTAAATGAAAAACCGAGGGCTTAACATAACTGTTATATACGATAATATTTGATTTGTAAAAGTCATTCCATTTCCCTTCGAATTTTGAAGAAATTCGAAACAGTCAACCACCTTTTTTCAAATTAGGTGACGTGGCTATATGTTTAAATTTACAATCCGTAGACCGAAAACTTTTACGCATGAAGATTTAAATCTTTGAGTGAAATATTTAGCGCGTTTAAATATGCCAGTTGGGCTCACCTCAAAAGACAGCTAATTGGTCCGAGTTGCAAATTTTGGCCCTTAATTCCTAAGGGGTAAAAATAACCTTTCTGAAATATAGTAAAATATAATCCATCCCATTTCGGATCTAATACGTAAAAACTTCCTAAGATTCTCTTAGAAATTTAAAATCTATTTCTATCGGTGATTTGAACTCTTATATTCCATTATTTATATTATTGAAAATTTATTTTGTGCTCTTGTTTAATTATATAGTAATTTATTTAATAACATAACAATTTTTACCAGTCTATCCGCATTAATATACTATTTATGGTGGCGTAAAATTAATATTTATATGACCAGTCTATCAAAGATTTGATAAATATAGCTGAAACTTTTCACTAAAGAGAAACATATACATTCAAAATAATGTGAAAAATGCCTGCTCAATACTTTTCAATATAATTTTGAAATTTTTGAAGATATTAAACCCAAAATTTAATCACTTTTTTAATTAAAATAGAAACATTTTTGGATCTAAGCAAACTTATTTTGAGTTTGCTTTTTTGAATTTTCGTTAAGATTGGAAAGCAGACAGACAAAAAATTATATTAAAAATATATAACATACCATATAGAAGGTTAGTTCTTGTATAAATGACCATCACAATCTGTGGTCTTGACCTAAACCACCATCAGAATTGAAGGAAGGCCTGGATATGATCCTGGGAGTTCTGCAACCAAATAGCTCGACTAGCACTAGCGAGTCTACCCTACAGGCCAGCCTGTTTATATAAATAAATTAATTTATAAATACTCTTATGCATATGACATGTATATTACAATTGTGAATTAGAAACCTCGAATAACTGAATCTCATTTTGAACAGTGAAATAAACGAAAATAGAGCTCTAAGTACTACAACAAGCATTATACAATAACAACGGATGGTAGATTTATTAAAAAATATTAATTAATTTCTACCTTTTTGATAAAAAATAAAATTTCTACTATTACGTATATTAAAATTTGAATTTTTATATAAACCACACATAATTAATTATAATTATTTATTAAACACGAACAAATAATACAAAATAACTACGACGTTTCGATCGACTTATTCTGCGATCGTTCTCAAGTATGAGCACCCATTCCGATTATAGGTTAACTGAGCCAATCACGTGTCGGTCAAGCTTATATAGACTCCATGTACAGTCCAGTCAAAAAACCAACGTCGTTGTTATATGGAGTCTATATAAGCTTGACCGACACGTGATTGGCTTAGTTAACCTAAAATCGGAGTGGGTGCTCAGACTTGAGAACGATCGCAGAATAAGTCGACCTAAACGTCGTAGTTATATTGTATTATTTGTTAGTGTTTAATAAATAATTATAATTAATTATGTGTGATTTAAATAAAAATTCAAATTTTAATCAAATTAATCACAAAAATAAAAGCTTCGACAGCTTCATTACTACTTCGTATATATTTTTTTTAAATAACAAACATACACAAATTCACGACGTTTTAGATATGAAATGATCGAAATAATTGAGTATTGTGTATAGCCGGGTTTGTACGGGAAATATGCACCCGTGGCTTTTTCGATTTGCACTTGGGGGATTGATTTGACATTAAATAAAAATAATTCAGCTAAATTTTTAGCTCTTTATCTCAAAAGATTTTTGAGATTTTCAAACAAACCTCTTTTTTCGATTTTTTTTTCCAATAGTAAAATTCAAAATTAATGAATGATGATTTTTTTCAAATTCTTAGGAGTAAAAGGGATAAAAAACAATTTCTTTGTGAAACTCAGGTGGAAAACCGATTTTTAAGAACCAAATACCCGATTTTTTTGATTAACTGGACAGATAGAAGAATTCGAATTTTCTAAAGTGTCAAACATATTAAAGATAAACATAAGCTTTCTCTATAAACTAAACTTAAACAAAATCAAATCAAGAAATGAGGGTGTCCTCTTTTGAAATTTATAAGTGTATATAATTATTAAATAGTTACATCATTAATAATATTAAGTAAATTATATATACAGTGAAACCCCTAAAATCCGAACCCCTGAAATCCGAAATCCCGGGAAATCCGAATGCAAAAAAGAGAAACTTTTTTATTTAGTCATAAAACAATTATGTTTATACGAGCTTTTCGTGCGTGCATTCGGCACGCCCTCGAAGCTCGGACCTCCGGGCTGAGTGCCCTGGCGGGCAGCGTCTCGGTCCAAAAATTGTATTCCTCTTCAAAAACCACACTCCAAAGTATACTGGTAAACTACCGAAAATACATCGTCTCTTAAAAGTTTCGCCTCTTTAACTTTTGAGTGTCGAGGGGGGGAATAATGATCAATATATTTAATGTTTCTTAATTTAAAATGAATTGGAGTCTTTCATTTCAAAATTCGAGTCCAAATTAGAAATTAGAATTTCAAATTTGCCTGGTTAATGAAAATCGATTGGAGCCATCAGTTTAAAATCCGCGCTGACAATTATATTTCAAATTTGCCTTGTTAATTAATATATATTTAATGTTTCTTAATTTAAAATCTATTGGTGTTTTTTCATTTTCATTCGAGTTCAAATGAATACAATATTATCCCGACACAAAGTCCAAATCAAAAATATATAGTTTTAGTAAGAAAAATCAAGATACAAATATTAATGTTGAAATGGTGTAATCGCTAGAGCTAATGCCCATAGTTCAAGAGTTCGTCGGTTCGATTCTAGGCAAGAGCGTAATTTTTTTAGAGAAATTTCTCTAAGCGTTGTTACAAATTAATCTAGACAAATATATATAGTATTCTACATTATAACTTTATTTTACATAATTAGTTGAAAAATTAACAAAGAAGTACAGTTAGCATACCTAACAAAGTGTAAATGTGTCTACATACTTATGTTATCAAGAATTGAAAAACGGTTAAAGTTGGTTAATGAAACTCTTTAGCTTAATCACTTTGCAAAAACAATGAAATAATAATAGAAACATACAAAATATCACTTAATCTTTCACTTGATATCAGTTATCTTCAATTGTCGAAGCTGCTTTCAGCTACTCCGAACAAATTGAAATCAGAATAGGCTACAGTCCCAATTAGTTCGGATTTGAGGGGTTTTACTGTATATATGTATTCATTTATATTTAGGGGTATATTTATTTATTTCACGTAGACTCTCAATAGATGACACTATCAATGATTTCCTATTAATTAATTAAATTATTAAAGTTTTCTACTCTCGGGCAAGTTCAAATTAATAAAATCTAATCAGTTTTACTTTTAATATACAGCTATATTTCCTTTTGAAATTGCTATCGTTTTTTATTTATAATTTAATTGATTTTTTTAAGTTAGAGCCTAAATGAAATTCAATCAATACAATTATAAAAAAATTTAGACTCTGAATCTTAAAAGATAAAGATCTGAACCAAAAATTCATCCCCAATTAAACTACTTCCCTATGCTATGTTTGTTAAGGTAAAAAAGAAGAAGTCCCTTACTTATTCCCATAACAGTTTCCCCAAATTGGTTTTCAATTTCACGCTGTACACAAAATTCTGTTCAATCTTTTGTTAATATTATCTCTTCTGTATCTTAGCAATCCACTTTGATCGTAACACTGGAATGAGTTCATTCAGATGAAGCCAGCCAGCTGGGAGAAACAGATCGTGCACATTCATTCACTATCAAGAATAAAGTAATTCGCAAGAAATGAATTAATTTCGAGACCCCAGTTCATATTCTCTCCTTTTGTAGTAGCTACGTTCTCCTAGTCACACTTATTAGTAGGGGAGAAAAGGGCTAGTTAATATATATAATTATATTAAAATTTTTCAGAAAGATCAGGAGAGTTGGGTAGCCTGGAGTACTAGAGAACAGCTTCTGCATCGTTGTCTTGATGTCGATGTTGGAGAGGGTTAATGATAATTTTCTTACATATCTAACTACTATGGTGATATGATTATTTCGTTCGTACGGTAAAGTAAAAAAAGTATATAACTAAACCAGGGGTATCCAACCTTTTGGCCTATACGGGCCACATTTGAAGAAATAAAATTGTCTCGGGCGGCAGATAAATACTAATTCTATTGATATTTGTTAATCAAAAAAGAAAGTTAATAATGTAGGATAATGATATTCACCAAGAAAAGAAGCAAAAATGGCATAGGATAACATTTGAGATCTTTTCCTTCAGGATTTTGTTTTTAAATCAATTAGCACTTAGAAAATTTTAATTACTTAACTAATAAATACGAGTATTTTAGAAAATGGAAATATGAGATGAAGAATAATTTTTAAATATTCAAAACTTATATAAATAAATATATTAATAAATAATTGAATATATGGGCTGTTTCATTGAATAACATATTTGACTACATATTTTTAGGTTTTTAATACATATTTTAAGAAATTTTTACTTCATAAAAATAAGGTCTCTGTTTCTAACAGAACATTTTTTCATATAATCATTTTTACTTTACCATACAGGGTTTGGTCAAGTATTGTAATCGTGCATAAAAAAAGTGTTTTTTTTTGCTTCTTTTTTCGAAATATCTCGTAAACGGTTGAAACTATTTTGATTAAAAAAATTGGGCGAAACCATGGCATTTCGCTCTACAAAAAAGCTCTAATAAGTGAACATCGAAAAAATTATATTTTTCGAAATAATAACTGTTTTGTCAAAGTGTCTGTTAGTCTGTTAGTTAGCATTTTAAGTTGTTTTTCTGTCTGTTAGTATGTTTGTGCGTTATCAAATTTTGTGGACGTGCTATCTCAAAAACTCGAGTGAATATCAAAACCAAATTTCATAGGTAGTTTTGGTGCATTGAGATGAAGAGCTGATTAGATTTTGGTGTATATCGACCCAAAATTAAGGGGGGGGGAGAAGGGGTTAAAATTCAAAATTATAATATTTTCAAATTAAAAAAAAACAAGAAAAATGAAATACCTATACTATAAAATGAACCTATAATAACGAAAATATTTTTCTGGCGCCAAAATTGAAGTGTATGGTAAAGTCAAGTGGATTGCCACATCAGGACATGTCAATTTATTTTACCTGATGGTTGATCTTATAATTTTGCTTTTAGTGAATTTAATTCTAGAAAATAGCTTCACGTACGTACTTATATGTAAATACATATTTCTAAAAGTGGAATAAATATTGTGAAGCCAGGAGTTTTTGTTTCTGGTTAGATAATTTGAGTATAATTCTAATAAAGAGACATTTAAAATTTTTCTATCAGTTCAATGTCTGATTACAGTTCCATAAGAAACTTTGCAGGTAAAATATCTATATCTAATAAAAATGTATTCAAAATATGCCCAAATTGTGATTATTATTGATATATTTTTTCACATTCAAAATTTAAATTCTGCATTTATTCTTAAAAAACTTTTTGGGGAGATTTTCTATTTCTTCTTATTTTAGAAAGTAAGAAAACTGGTATACTGATTAGATTTTGGAATATCTGGTTCAAAAGGCAGAAAAGATTTTTGGAATTATTCTATTGAGATTTTAAAGAGAATTTATAATATAGTCATAAATGAACAATTTATATTTACGTTTATTAATAATTACTAGGGCAGCTCTAGTGTACCGAGTCTTGAAATAGTTTTGACTTTTTTATTATTTAATGTGCGGGTGAGCGATTATTTCATTAGAATCTGATTGATGAAAATAACTACAAAGAGCGCGAATAGAATGATCTCTCTTTCTTTAGAGCTGAGGTGTATTGCAAAGGATGCCTGAAACAGGCCTGGACTTGTAAGTGGATGCCACTTACAAGAATAGACCTGTTTCAGACTATTAGAGATTAATTTTTTGAACCACTCCAAAAAAGATAAAGTGATACAAATCATACTTACATTCGGATTTGTTTAAGAAAATAAAGTTTTACTTTTCAAGAAATTTTAATTTATTCTAATAGTATATTATATTCAGAGCTCGAATATAATATTTATTTTAAAATCGCTAATAAAAATTACATATATGAACCACTCCAAAAAACGTGAAGTGATACAAAGGGTCCCCCCTTACCTCTCATCTTGGGATTTTTTTATGAAAATAAAGTTTTACTTTTCAAGAAATTTTAATTTATTCTAATAATATATTATATACTATTATTCTAGAAATGGCCTTTTGCACACGGACCTCGGATACTCGTTATAGAGAGAGAGAGAGAATATTCAATTGGACTTCATTGAAATTCAGACAAAAATCTACAAATGAAATTACTTGTTGCGGCTTTAACTAAAAAGCGTACCGAGTATTGAAATTTTTTTTCTATTTTTTTTAATTTTTAATCGCGTTTTCATTTCTTTTTATTTTAGAAAGAAAAAAAAATATTAGGTCAAATTGTATCAGATATGTTTTCCAGTAAGTAATACATAACAATCTTTAAGGAAGTTTATAATTTTATTTCGGGCCGCATTCATTGCAGTGCTGGGCCGCGGGTTGGACAGTCCTGATCTAAACGTTTTAATTTTTATATGCGTAGGGCGCAAAATTTAGTTTTTCCCAAGGGCGGCGAAATAGCTTGTCGTGACCCTGAATCCAGGTAGGGGTCGTTACAAATTGTTTTCGGCAATTAGATGGCTTACTATGCAACGGCGAACTCTTTCAAGACACCCGATCTTTTTGTAAATAAACACCCGGTCTGTCCCTTTGTGCTTTTAATCAATGAACCACATATGAAGTACGAGTGAGTCATCGGGGGTGAGTGTCAGCCGTGAAATGCAGAGCCACCCCTGTCACTCTGTGCCCCATTTCGGATTCTATTTAAGTCAGCTCGTAACGAATCCATCATTTGCTTAAAATGACGACCTCCTCTTTCCTTATCATTATGGCAGACAGTTGCATCCCCAAGGAACCCTAGTTTTAATTCAATTTGCAATTCACCCCAAATCCACCCCCACCTGGGCATTTTTTTTGATTCATTAAAGGAAATCTGCACGGAGGTAACTCATTGCAAAAGAAACTTATTAAAAAGTACGATTTCATATTTAATATTCTATAATTCAAACTCCACTGCTAGAAATTATTAATAGGCTTTTGGAAATGCTTTGATGTTTATTATTTATACGGCTCAGGAAAGTTAGAAAAATTTCCTTCTCGTCTTAAGAGATTCACCCTTGCCAGAGCAACCGCTGTACAGATTATACCACAATTTCTCCAAACATATTCCTTAGTGTTAGAGAGATAATTCCGAAACAATTATTTTTTGTGGCAATTTGGTAATTTTGTTAATGAAAAATATAAAATTTAAATTTAAAAATTATAAATTACTAGGTAGGTTTCACAAATATATATGATAAATAACTAAATATGATTTTCATTACGATTTAGTATTTTCTCAACTAGAGTCAAAAGGCCGCTCCTAGAATAATAGAAGGTACCTGGAACACCAAGCGATGCTCGGTAATTTTTTGATTCAGTTAAAATCGATATAGGTATTAATATTATTTTTAATTTAATAAAAAGGTCGATTTTTAATCGCAGCCAAAATTTAATATTTATTTACACCGGAGGTTCTTTCGTTGACCCTTTTAAATCCTGAAGAAGGAAGCACGGCCCTTAGAATTCTCGGATTTTTTTAAGAGAATGAAATTGATATTCTAATAAATTATTTTATAGAAAAATACCTTTAATTAATCAAATTGGCAAATTCTAATATATAATAATATTTATAATGATTTATTAGTGGAATTTAAAATTAAAAAAAAATTAATTTTATTAAAAGAAAATTGAAAAAATGTAATTATACAAACAACAACCTGTGAATAATTATTTCAATTACTTGGGGAGGGCTCTTAATACATGAAATACCAGCATATTTTCAAAAAAGAACAATATAGTCACTCAAAATGGTTCACTCTAATTTATAACTAGTACCTGGAACACCGAGCGATGCTCGGTAATTTTTTGCTTCAGTTAAAAGCGATATAGATCTTCATCGAAAACTGAAAGTTCACATTATACGACTTAGACTAGGACATGCAATAACACCTGCATACCTACACAAAATCGGCCAGAGAAATAATCCATACTGCTCTTGTGATTCCATTTCTATTGGCGATATTAACCACGTACTTCTGGGCTGTGTGACACACAGTCAAAAAATTGATCGTTTATACCTGAATATGAAAGGAAGAAATGATTTACCCACATGTGCAGAGATCCTATTGGCATCTCTAGACCAAGGAGGGCCAACTGCAGACTCCTTTATTAAACATTTAGTTTCCATTGGTTTCCAACTATAATCCAACGACTTTAGTTATTTGTTTTGTTAGTTTATTTTGTTTTATTTAGTTATATTTTATTTGTTTATACACCTATTCGACGTGAATCTGTGACGACTGGCTAAATGGGCAACAAGTTCCCGAGGCCAAGGGGTAGAAAAAAAAAAAGCGATATATTAATATTATTTTTAATTTTAAATTCAGGTTAAAAAGTCGATTTTTATTCGCAGCCAAAATAAAATAAAATTTAATTTATATTTTTGCCAACGTTTACACCAGCTATAGCCATCATCAAGACATATCACGGGGCACAAAGTTTTGTATTTAATTGCAATTAAAAATAATATTAATATATAAGCATTTTCTTTCCTTGACCCTTTTATGATAAATCCTGAAGAAGGAAGGCACGATCCTTCGAATTGTCGGATTTTTTAAGAGAATGAAAATGATATTCTAATTAATTATTTTATAGAAAAATACCATTAATTAATTAAATTCCCTAATTTTAATATATAATAATATTTGTAATGATCTATTTGTGGAATTTAAAATTAAAAAAACCAATTAATTATTAAAAGGAAATTGAATAAAAATGTAATTATACATTTTTATCGAGGCAACCACCTGTGAATAATTATTTCAATTAACAAAAAAACCCATGAAAAATAACTTAACCGAAGATGAGACCGTGACAGATGGAAATGTCAACCCAAAAACCCCTAAGCCATGAAAAATCTAATTGAAAACAGAGCTCTAAGGTCTAAAAAAAGGACTATATTAAAATACAAGTTTCATAAGATCATGTTTTGTTATACATGTAACGTGTCTTTTTGTAAATACAAACATTTTAGCACAAAATCGAAATTTCTACGACTCTTCGTTCGTAAGGCATCGCTTGCTAAGCGTAATAGTTTAAAGAATAATAAAATGAGGCATGAGACTCTCGCGTAGTTTAAGTGAAATCTAGAGTACCTACTATAGTGGAGTCGGAGAGGAAGAAACGTCGCGCTGGGCCTATGGCGAATGCGACGTACAGAGTCTTTTTTCTTCTCTTCTGTATTCGGAGAAGGGGAAGCGTTTCACTTTGCGTGACGTTCAGGCCAATTTGCCCTTAAGGACGTTCCCTAATATAGTTCAGATGCAGTTCGCTCTTTCCTCTACACTCACATGCGCAGAAAAGCCAAAATATTTTCACTGCGTCGTTTCTCGGATCTGGCAACATTGCATTCTTACCGACGCTAAACGACAAAGAATAAAAAAACACTTCATGAAACAGCACAATGCGAAATTCCAGATGAGAACAGTATAGTTAGGTTGAGAGAATTAGCTAAAAATCTCAAATGCACCAGCTGCAGAAGTTTTTTAGATATGGAAAAATTGAGTGATTTTAGTGCGACGTTGCCAAGTCGCCATCTCTCACTTGGCATGCCATGAGAGAAAAAATGAAAACCATCAAAAGTACCTAACTTTTAACATTTTTCAGACAAAACGAATATCACTTGTTACAATTATTTTAAACAGAAAAATATTTGTTATATCTTCACTTAATGATTCTCAGTTTCTCAAAATAATTGCAAGAAAATTACGATTATTATTTAATGAAACAGTCGCTTTAATATCAATCAGGGTTCGCGTGTTAAATATGCAAGTTTCAATGGTCAATATTTACAAATTTAGTGCCACAAGGACTTTTGAAAAAATCTCTACGTATAAAGGACACTTATAAATATGTGTACTAAGTTTTAAAAGGATTGCAAAAAAAATCGATTTATAAGGGAACGTCCTAAAACAAAGAAAAAAGAAAGAACGATAAAAAATGTAATTTTTTGCTTTTAATAAACAAATCTCTTTTAATATATTTTTTTCTAATTGTATTAATTTACGAAATTGAAAAAAAATAATATGACTAATTTAATTAAAAAATGCAAATACACTTCCAATATAATTATTATTTAACTGCGAGAAGAGTTTTTTTCTCATCAGAAAAATCATTTTTTTTATTATTTAATTCGTTTAGAGTGAGTTTATAAGGGGAGGGGGTGGAGGGGCAGGGAGGGGAGGGAGTCCAAAAGGTCGAATTGAGTAGGAACGAACCATTTTGTAAATTGTAAAAGGCAAATGGTGGTGGGCGTCTGCACAACCCCTGGCCTCCAGATTTCCACCCTCCAGGCTTCCACCCTCCCATCCTGCCTGCCTACTTGTTGGCAATTTCTTCCAAGCTTACGACTGGATTAGACATCGCTTGCTTCTTCTTCTGAAAAGCAAAAACTTTGCAGTGCAGGTAGAAGCGAACTGCCTAATTATTTATTAGCAGAGCGAAATCTCTCAAGATGAAATAATAAACTCGTCTGGCTTGATCATTCAATACTTTTTAATTAATTACTTTTGAAGTTGACATTGAAAATGAAATTATCAAAAGGCTTTCAATTTGGAATGTGGCACTGGAAAGTCACAAGAGTTGGAGGAAGGTGAAGGAAAGAGAGGATTCAATATTAAATAATCTAAAAGGAAAAGTAAAAGTATCCAGCTTTGAATGTTGTCGAGGTTAACAATCTAATTTCTATTTAAATAAAGACATAGCATCCCGCGGACACAGCATTGCTTAGTAATTTGTTACTTTAATTTAAAGCGATATATTCATATTATTTTTAATTTTTTAATTCACGTAAAAAGGTTGATTTTTTATTTGCGGACAGAATTAAATAAAATTTAATTTATTTTTTTGCCAATTTTTTGACTCGATCTGGCCATCATCAACCAACCACCCTTGGACAAGAGATTTTGTAATACCCAAAAAATTTATTAGTATAAGTAAATATACAGGGTGGGGCATAAAGGTTTAGAAGTTATTTGATAATTTCCATTAGTAGGCCCTCTCAAACCCCATTTTGGAGTCAAAATATCAAAACGTTATATAGCAATGATTTTAAGTTAGCAGATATCTGATCCAAATATGAAATTTCATAATAATTCTTTTAGCCATTTTTACGTGAATCGTGAGCAAGTTTTGACGGGAACATACATATAGACAAACAGACAGACAGGTGGGAATTTTTCGAAGGTGTTTTGGTTCATAACTTCGCTTGAAACGTGTGCAACCAAAATTTAGCGTGATTTGGACCAATGTACAGAAAAAACCCTAATTTTATTCTATTTGGACAGACCTTTTACTATTATTTTAATTAATTTATCATATAGCGATGAATGGATATAATTTCATTGAAATATGTTTAAATAATTATTTTTTACAACCTTCAAAAAAGCAGAAAAGTAGGTAAGGGTCCCCCCTTATCAACACTTTATGGATTTTGATGGAAAAATAAAATTTAATTTACATTAAAATTTTACTATTATTTTAATTAGTATTTCATATAAAGATGAATTGATATAATTTCATTGAAATATCTTTAAGATAATTACTTTTTCCGCCCTTAAAAAATGAACAAAAGTAGGTAAAGGTCCCCCTTATCAACACTATGGATTTTGATAGAAAAATAAAATTTAATTTACTTGAGATTTTCACTATTATTTTAATTACTATTTCATATAGAGATGAATAGATATAATTTTATTGAAATATCTTTAAAATAATTACTTTTTCCGCCCTTAAAAAATGAATGAAAAGTAGGTAAGGACCCCCCCCCCCCCTTATCAACACTTTATGGATTTTGATAGAAAAATAAAATTTAATTTACTTGAAAATTTTACTATTATTTTAATTAATATTTCATATAGAGGTGAATGGATATAATTTCATTGAAATATCTTTTTTCCGCCCTTAAAAATGAACAAAAGTAGGTAAAGGTCCCCCCTTATCAACACTTTATGGATTTTGATAGAAAAATAAAATTTAATTTACTTGAGATTTTCACTATTATTTTAATTAGTATTTCATATAGAGATGAATGGATATAATTTTATTGAAATATCTTTAAAATAATTACTTTTTCCGCCCTTAAAAAATGAACAAAAAGTAGGTAAGGGTCCTCCCTTATCAACACTTCATTGATTTTGATAGGTCATAAAGATCTACCACAATTTGAAGAGGTATAAAAAATGAAAAAAATATTAAAATACTGAACATATTTTTGAAAAGAACATATATGTAAAAGACACAGAAAAGACCCATGAAATAAGTATAATAAAATTACTCCTATCTTTATATCTATTATGTAACATTAATTCATAAATTTATTTTATTGAAATGAAATTTTCTCATTTTAATCAGTTTAAAAGTAGAGGGTCGAAGCCTCGCTAACCAATTATTATCTAATTTTTATAGCATTGAGATTTAAGAAATGAAATTGCATTCGAAAACAAATGGAATCTTAAAATGAATACCATAAAAGTGAATCCAATGATCGAATGTCCTTAAATCGCAACCAAGAGGCTGGGCACGCAATTCAAAGGATCGTTCCGAAACTAATTCATCGGTTGAATAAATCGGAGCCAACATAAAAATTACAGTCAATTCTAGCTTCGTCTACGAGAGCCATTGAAAAATACGTTAATGGAATTAATTGTTACCGCAGTAAAAAAAAATAGTCCCGGTTTTAATTCAATTTACTACGTAATCAACCACGACAATTAAACAAAACCAGGAGAAAAATATTCGTTCTTTGTTAAATGGAAATTAGACAAAACTTCACTTGGGACGGTTATCAAATGTTTTAAAATTTAATACTCCAAAAAATTTGAGTTTCTAACAATCGAAAACGCTATTATTTATTTTGAAATTTGTTTGGAACTTTTTTATATATCCAAAATTAAAAAATTAAATGAATATTTTCCTAAATAGTCATTAAAAATGCGTTGAAACCGGTATATAGTACATTGAACTTCGGATAAGAATATCTTCTTAATGCTTATTCTAATCAATAACTTTTAAGGAGTTCGGTGTTGGTTCTAGGTGAAACATTTTAATATAATAATAAAACTTGAGTAAGATACGAGGTAGGTTTCACAAAAAAAGAAATAAAACAAAATTGAGTTTTGAATTCGATATATTTCTGGGGTTAGCCCATCATCAGGAGTCTAAGAAAAACTGATTACATATTGGAAAAATAGTTTTACAAGTAAGAATTTAAAAAAAAAATTTAAATGTATGTTATTCTAATCGACTAAACATAAGAGACCATTTTTGAAGATTAGTTAATTTCCTACAAAAAATATATATTTTATTATATTTACTACTTAGAGAGTCATAAAAATAAGATGAAAAAACCAATTCTTCAAACTTTGACCTTTAATATCTTTTAATTGATGAGATTAACAAAAAATCATAAGAGAACTTTTTTGAAAAGCGTTCAATTTCACACAAGGATATATATTTTAAATTGTTTTACGCTTGATAAACGGCAAGATATGAATTTTTTTGTAAGGGACCACGTTTTTTACTTTTCAGTTTCGGAAATGAAAAAAAAATATTCGTATTTTTTGACCCAACTTAATATATACATATTATTTGTTTGAGACTATAGATTCGAATGTTGGACCTTTGTCATCAGTCTTTTTAATTAGAAATATTTTATCTGTTATTTCTCATGCGTTCAAATACCCGAATGAATTTAGGTTCGTTATATCTTATTAATAAGCATGTCGATTAGCATATTACGACAAAAAGAACTTATCTAAATCCAATAGGGTATTTGAAAGCATGAGAAATAACAGATAAAATATTTTTAATTAAAAATACTGATGATGAAGGTCAAACTTTCGAAACTATAGTCTCAAACAAATAAATTAAATATATGTATAGTACATGCTTATATTTGATATATATAGGTATATGTATATGTTCTCTGCATCAAGCAGAGGACAATCTTATTGAGTTTTATTTCTCTTTATGAATCAAAAACTCTGCTACACTCGTCAGAACAAAATGTGTTCATTTAAAACTAATTCTACTTAAAGAGAGCTCTATTATAAAAAAATAAAATACATATTTTTTATTTTTTCACCCCCAAATTAATATTTAGGTTCAAATTTTAATTCGATTTTTGATTTGAGGTTAAATGAATACATTAAGGTATAATATTATAACTTAATTTTAAGTTTTTATTCTATTTAGTTTACATGCTACAATGTTCTGACAGACGGCAGAAATTGCAGCGACACCAATAGTTACCGTTTTACTTTTTAAACGAGACCCTATAATCCGCTGGCCTAAGTCAATATATGCTGTTTCAATATCAATCTTGTAGCTTGCGCGGGTTGCATAGCTACGGCTGAATGAAAAGATCCAGAGTCGAGCTGACGGTTCAGAAGAGTGTATAGGGGAAAAAAAACTAAGAATAACAACAAAAAGATTAGTTTGTAAATACAAAATTCAAAATCAAAACTCCGCATTTTCTATACCTAACAAACAAACAATTGTGGGGATTATCACAATTGTGGGGATTTCCCTAAAATTTAATAAATGTATGAACATATTTTAGGGAATCCCCGTAACTGTTTGTTTGTTAGGTATAGGAAATGCGGGGCTTTGAATTGGAATTTTGTATTTACAAATCTTGTTGTTGTTATTCTTTGTTTTTGTTGTTTATATAACTCGACTTACGACTGATGTCTAGGAACCTATCTCGGTCGTAAGTCCAAGAATATCTGTAAATAGTTAATTGTGAAAAAATATAATATTTGTTATTGTATAAATAATCATGACATACCCCCATATATCGACTCGAGCACACCTTGGGGTATGCGTACCTCACTTTGGGGACCACTGCTCTACAAGAACAGGGGTCGAAATTCCTTCTACACCTTCTCGCCAGAGAAAAACTTCCATTGCTTAAATATGCATTTATTAAAAAAAAATGTTATTGTAAAATGCACAATTTTATTTTTAACCGACTTCAAAAAAGGAGGAGGTTTTCAATTCGAATTTTTTTATTTTTATTTTTTTTTTGTGTCTATGTTACCTGATATTTTCGCCAATTGTAAACAGATTTTAATGATTTTTTTGCATTGGGTTCAGTCTAGTTTTCGATTGGTCCCGTTTTTTTCATTGGTGTTGGACTTTTTTGCTATATTTGTTCAGGCATAACTTCTTTGTTTATGAACCGATTTCGATGATTCTTTTTATATTGGAAAGAGGGTACCTTAGGGGTGGTCCCATATTATTTTGGTCAAGTTTTGATGATATGATCAATGACGAATTAACGTAATTAACGTATTTCCAATTCTTATGAGCAAATGATCGAAATTATAATAAAAAAAAATCTTTTATAAAAAATGTTCATTTAAAACCCGCAAACGTTTCTAGAGAATTTCTATATTTATGAATTTAATTTTATTATCATTTTCTGATTCATTCGTCCGACGCTTTCCCTTACGAGATGCATGCAAGGTATTATATTAAGTCACTAATAATAACATCGCAAAAAAGAGAAAATAAAAATAATTTTTATAAAAAAAAATAAAACCGACTTTCAAATGCAACAAATAAAATAATAAGAACTCAAAAATAAAATAAAATGCATTAAAAGGTATAAAATAATTATCTAATTTAGTTACAATTAAACAATGAAATATTTACATGAAATCACTTTTTGAAGTCGGTGCTAAACAAACTATATAAGCGAGCGTACCCGCAAATCCTACTAAGTAAAATCCGTCGAGTTTGATTCATAAAATGTATATGTTTGGCACCGACTTCAAAAAGTGATTTTATGTTAATAATTCATCGTTTAATTGTAACTAAATTAGATAATTATTTTATACCTTTTAGTGCATTTTATATTATTTTTGAGTTCTTATTATTTTATTTGTTGCATTTAATTTTTTTGAAGTAGGTTTTATTTTTTTTATAAAAACTATTTTTCTTCATAAAATCAACCTAAAAAAAAATATTGTAATGCAATAAGGGTGTTGTAAACCCTTATATAATTTATTGCCCCATAATGACGATCAATATGTATTAATCGATTTTCTAATAAATATGTAAAATTTGGGACAACCGAAGGATCGTTTTTGGCATTGATTTTGATATTTAAAAACGCCTAAGATTACTTAATGATTTGTAGAACTCAATCACGAATACTCCATTGGCAGAAGCTAAACGCATCAAATACATTACATTTTTTTTAATTACATCATGAAAATATTAATCAAAGCAACATGCATAGGAACCGTGTTTATTAATTTGGTCCCTGAGGCTTCGTTGAAAATTGCCCAGCTTTTTATAAATATTTTAGATAAACAAAAACAAACATCAGGTACTATAAAATACTACATTCGTGCTTGTATTTAGACAACTTTGTATGTTCACAAATTCAACACGTGTAAATTTGAAGTAATTTAATTTGAAATGGAGGGAAAGTGAAACTTATTCAAGACTCGGTACGCTGTTTGCACTTTCAGTGAATTAATAATTTTAATTGCTAAATATCTCAATATGATTTTCATTTCGATTTAATATTTTCTTGCCTAGAGTCAAAAGGTCGTTACTAGAATAATAGAAATTAAGAAATTAATAATAACTAGTATGAAACACGTCTGGACTTGCCTCTGCGTCTTTCAATATCAAAAAGACAAATTAATTTTACGAGTGAGTTTCTAATATTTTCTTGACTAGTGTCAAAACGCCGTTTCTAGAATAATAGAAATTAAGACATTAGTCTCAACTACTGTGAAACAAGTCCAGACATGTAAAACCTTAATTTTAAAGGAAGAGAGATCATTCTATACGTGCCCTTTTTAGTTCCTTTCCTCGATCAGATTCGAAAGATAGAATCTCTCACCAGCAAATTTATTGAATAAAAAAAAAAAAAAAAAAAAATGAAAGCTTTTTCGAATACTCGGTACGCTAGACCCGCAGTCAGCGGCTTAAAATTTCAATAAAATAATTCAAACAATGTTTTTGGAAGTTCTAAAGCTAGATAACAATAAACTGACGTGTTCTGATGTGACCATCCACTTGACTTTACCATACAACCCGGCCCCTAAAATTATTTATAAATGTTGTTGTGTGTTAGTTTTTGCATTTTTATACTTCTGGGGTCCCACTGATTATGTATACAAAATTTGGTTGAGTTTGGTAAATGGCCAAGATTTTCATTTTTTGACCCTACACCCCCTCCCACCCCTCCCCCATTTTAAGCGGTTAGTTTTTGCATTTTTAGACTTCTGGAGTCCCACTGATTATGTATATAAAATTTGGTTGAGTTTGGTAAATGGCCCGGATTTTCATTTTTTGACCCCCCCGCCCATTTTAAACGGTTAGTTTTTGCATTTTTAGACTTCTGGGGTCCCATTGATTATGTATACAAAATTTGGTTGAGTTTGCTCGAATGCCCTAGATTTTTAATTTTTAACCCCCCCCCCCTCCACCCTCCCTTAATTTTGGGTCAATATGCACCAAAATCTAATCAGCTCTTCATCTCAATGGACCAAAACTACGTGTGAAATTTGGTTTCGATATTCCTACTAGTTTTTGAGCTAGCTCGTCCACAAAATTTGGTAACGCACAGACTAACTAACTAACTAACTATCTAACTAACTAACTAACTAACTAACTAACTAACTAACTAACTAACTAACTAACTAACTAACTAACTAACTAATTAACTAACTAACTAATATTTTCGTTATTATAGGTTCATTTTATAGTATAGGTATTTCATTTTTCTTGTTTTTTTTAATTTGAAAATATTATAATTTTTAAATTTTAACCCCCCCCCCCCCCCCCTCCCCCTTAATTTTGAGTCGATATGCACCAAAATCTAATCAGCTCTTAATCTCAATGCACCAAAACTACCTGTGAAATTTGGTTTTGATATTCACTCGAGTTTTTGAGCTAGCACGTCCACAAAATTTGGTAACGCACAAACATACTAACAGACAGAAAAACAACTTAAAATGCTAACTAACAGACTAACAGACACTTTGACAAAACAGTTATTATTTCGTAAAATATAATTTTTTCGATGTTCACTTATTAGAACTTTTTTGTAGAGCGAAATGCCATGGTTTCGATCAATTTTTTTAATCAAAATCGTTTCAGCTGTTTTTGAGATATTTCAAAAAAAAGAAGGAAAAAAACCACTTTTTTCATGCACGATTACAATACTTGACCATACCCCAGTATGGTAAAGTAAAAAAGGGAAAACTTATTTATTCTAGAGAAGTCCTTATAATTATAAGTCATTAATAATTAACTTAATTATAAAATAAATTGTTCATTTATGCCTTTAATATATAATAAATATATATCGTCTTAAAATTTCAATAAATGGAATCGCTCATCCGCAAATTTATTAAATAATTAAAAAATGAATACTTATTTACACTAGAGACGATTTCATAAGTAATTAATAATATACATAAATCTAAAATAATTTGTTAATTTATGCCTATATTAAATATCTCAATCAAATTATTCAAAAATGATGTTTTCTGCATTTATGATCCAAAAGCTGTAAAACTTGAAAGACCAAAATCTAATCAATTTTCTGCAGTGTGATAGCACTAATAGCATATTACAGGTGCCATGTATGCGTGGGAATTGTGGTTGCAGAATAATTAGTAAACGATATACTTATAATATTTATTTATTGATGAAAAAAGTACAAGTGACGTGTGTGTGGCAGGTGGGTGAGTTGGCCGGGTGTGTGTGTCTGTGAGGTGTATAGATGGCGCAGCTGACATCAGAAAGCGGTCAATTGAACTTGACGTAGAGATTATAACATCATTCCCCCCCCCGCTGAGAATATGTCAGCCGGACTGGACTGCGTCGACTTCTGGCTGATCGTCGGAGAACTGGCTGCACAATTGTAGAGTCCTCTTTGCGAGGGGAGTCCGTTACATCCGTTTCAGCAAACATCCGTCCTTCATTTGGGGGCGGCAGCTCTGAGTCGCTTCCATCTTTAATCGTTTCATTTCTTGTATTATGCGTTTCATTACTTGTATCAAGAAAAGGCTCCGGACTGGGCAGATACTCCCTAATCTCGCCTTGATATGGAAGCATCTGATCTACATGTATGTTTTTAATTCTTCCTTTAACCGCGACATCGTAATGTAAAAAACCCCTTTTCTTTGTTATTGTTCCAAAGTCCCATTTCGTATCATTGTTGGTATAATTTCGGACTTGGACCTTGTCGCCCACTTGGAATGCTTTCGTGGTTGGTTCGGATCCGCATCCGCCTTCTGTCATTTCAATTGAAATATTCCTCCGCACAAGGTCAATCTTTGTTCGAATGTTTCGTTTCATTAGTAATTCAGCCGGACTGTTTCCTGTAGTCGAATTTGGTGTCTTTCTATACTGCATTAAGAACCTATATAGGCTTAATTTAAGGTTTCCTCCCTCCGATAATTGACTCCGCAGACTTTTTTTAACTGTTTGAACATACCGCTCCGCTTGTCCATTCGTCGCAGGATGGTAAGGCGCAGTGACTTTGTGCGTAATTCCGTTCACCCGTAGAAATTTTTCGAATTCTTCCGATTTAAAATTTGTGCCGTTGTCAGTTACAACTGTAAATGGTAGTCCGAATCGTGCAAAGATGTCCCTGAGAATATTGATAGTTACACTGGAGGTTGTAGAATTTGTTGGAACTACTTCCAGCCACTTTGAATAAGAATCTACTACGATAAGGAAGTAGGATCCATGGAACGGTCCAGCGTAATCTATGTGTATGCGTTGCCACGGCGTCTGGGCATAGTCCCAAGGATGAACATCGATTTTATGAGGATTGTTACGATTTTTGCAACATGGTGTACATTCTCTTGCGATTCGTTCAATGTCCGCATCAATGCCAGGCCACCAAACGTAACTTCTGGCTAATGATTTCATCTTTACTATTCCGGTGTGAGCGGAATGAAGTTCTTCGAGAATATGTCTTCTAAGGGGCGTAGGGATAGCAACACGTATCCCCTTAAGTAAACATCCATCTTGGATTGAAAATTGTTCTTCGCTGTAATTTTTCGGGAGCTTTCCGCCATCACGAACGGCTAGATAGATTTCCCTTAACTGTAAATCTTTTAGGGTCCCATTTTTAATTTCCTTCCTTGTTACGGGTAAGTATTCTATCTGGCTGATTTGAAAAATTTCATGACTGTCGTAATATTCGCTGCCTTTATTCACTGGTGCTCTTGACAAGTAATCCGCGTTCGCATGGTCGTTTGTTCGACGGTAGCGGATCTCATAATTGAATCCAGCAAGGTAACTAGCATAATGTAATAAGCGTATCGCTGAAGTTGCAGGTAAGTTTTTCCCAGGGTGAAATATTCGCATTAATGGTTGATTGTCCGTTACGAGAATAAATTTTCGACCGAAGCAGTAATGGTGGAATTTCCTGATTCCCCACACGATTGCGCAAGCTTCTCGATCTATCTGACTATAATTTTTCTCTGATGGTGTTAGTGTTCTGGATGCAAAAGCTATGGGTCTTTCAGTTCCATCGGGCATTCTATGCGAAATCACGGCCCCTATTCCTTGTGGCGAAGCGTCCGTAGCGAGAATGAGGTCCAGTTTGGAATTGAAGGTTGTAAGGACCCGTGTACTAGTGAGTTCATTTTTCAATTTTCGAAAAACTGTTTCGCATTCCGCGGTCCATTTGAAGGATGAATTCTTTCTTAGTAATTCGTACAAAGGGCTTAGCTTGTTGGCGAGATTTGGTAGAAATCTTTGGTAGTAATGTACCAATCCTAAGAAACTCCGCAGTTGGGTAACATCTCTCGGACTTGTAGTTTTTAAAATTGCATCGATCTTTTTGGATGATGTATGTAACCCATTACCGTCAACTGTGTGTCCCAAATATGTTATGCTGTCATTGGAAAAATTGCATTTATTTTTGTTTAAGTGTAATCCGTTCGCACTTAGTATCTTCAATGTAGCTTGTAAACGGCGCAACAATTCTTCTTGATTGCGTCCTTGAATTGCAATGTCATCAAAAAAACAGACTACACCTTCCAGATTTTGTAGAATTTGATCCATGAATCTTTGCCAAGCCCCTGGAGCTACTTTAACTCCGAACATTAGACGATTCACTTTGTATGTCCCTTTATGTGTAGATATTGATTGCATTAATGCACTCTCTTTATCTACTTTCATGTGTAGATAAGCATCGCGTAAATCCAAAGTGCAGAAATATTTGCCCCCGGTTAGCTTATTTAATAAATCTTCTACCCTTGGAATAGGGTAATTATCGTCCATTATGTGTTTATTAATGGTTGAGTTGTAAGCCGCGCATATACGAATTGACCCGTTGTTCTTCATTATTGGAACGATCGGTGTACCCCATGGTGAATGAGTAACCTTTTCGATTACTCCTTGCTTTTCTAGGCGGTTCAATTCTTGTTCTACTTTATGTTGTAGGGCGTATGGAACTTGCCTAGGCTTGTGAAAAATAGGTTGGGTATTTAGTTCCTTCAACTTGAAGCTGTAAGTGAAGTTTGGTATTTCTCCCAGCTCTTCCTGGAGGACATCATCATATTCACGTAATATTTCTCGGAGGTTAGGTTTAGCCGATGAGTTAGATGGTGGGGCGTTTTCTGCGTGAATAGAGTATATTTTGCTCCAATCCAGTTTACTTTTCTTAGCCATTCCCTATCCATCACAGCGTCGGCTTGCATTGGAACAACGTATAATTTTCCTTGTATAATTTTGTCTCTGTAATTAACCTGTATTTCAGTAGTTTTACAGGGATAGATGATTTCTCCGGTGCAGGTACGAAGTTTCTTATTGGTAGGTTGTAATTCGGCATTAGGTTGTATTTTTGAAAATTCGTGTATCGACATAGTAGACACAGCCGCACCCGTATCCAATTCCATTGTATACTTCACTCCATTCAATTTCAGTGGTAGCAAGATCTTTGATGTATCAACTGAATTCACTGTGGCTATCATACTCATCGGAAAGGGAGTTTCTTCTTCTTGTTCTTCTCCTTCAGAAAATTTTTCTATTTGATTATGCTCCCTTGGCTTCTGATTTTTTCATGCAAACTGCTTGAACGTGGCCAGATTTCGAACATGATCTGCAGACAAGATTTTTCGCATAGCAGGAGTTTGCCCTGTGGTTCGTGTTACCGCACGCTGTTTGAATAATTTCTTCAAAAGATACTGTAGACTTTTGTTGATATAATCTCTGTCTAATTTCACTGTCCCTTATTCCTCTTATGAATTGAGCTCTAAGGTGAGTACCAATGGTTGACGCGTTACAAGATGTACAAATGAATTCGCAATTAATTGTCAATTTGCGAAGCTCCGCCACGTAGGCAGCAATAGTTTCACCTTCGTTTTGTAACCGCAGATTAAATTTATGCTGTTCAGCAATTACACTTGCCTGGGGGCACAAGTAGCTTCTTAATAGTTTGATTAGTTCCTTGTACCCTTTTGTATTTGGTAAATCCGGTGCTGTCAGCTTCGTCAAGATTTGGTATGTTCTGGGATTCAAACACTCTATTAAAATTTGTACGCATTTTTTATCATTTTCTGGTGTATCATCAGTAATTTCATTCAGATTTAAGTGGTTATCTAGTCGTTGAATGTAAGTATCAAAATTTTCATTTTCCTCATCATAAGGGTGTAGCTTCCCTTTATTGTAGTTATTTCTCCCTTGAGATTGTTGTAAGATTGTGACTTGGTTTTGTTGTAGGGTGGCTAATACAGCTGTAATCTGTTGAAGAACGTTTTCTAAGGACATTTTTATTTTTATTATATTTTGGTTTGTAATTGATAATTATCTTTGTATATATGTATGGTGAAATCTATTTGCGAAATGTAAATAAAATTGAAATCAAGTAAATTATAGTTGACAGGATATGTATTATGTTTTAATATATATATATATATATATATATATATATATATATATATATATATATGAAGGATCTATGGAATGCCTAGAGGGCTATCAAGGCAAGGAACATGGAGGCCCTTGAATAACGGGAAAGCTAGGTTATTTTGTATAATAATGGAAAGAGAATTGAATAGTGTATAATTTACCTTTTTTTTTTTTTAATTTTTGTCATTCCTTCCGCCTCGTCGCCAATTGTTATGTATGCGTGGGAATTGTGGTTGCAGAATAATTAGTAAACGATATACTTATAATATTTATTTATTCATGAAAAAGAGTACAAGTGACGTGTGTGTGACGAGGGGTGAGCTGGCCGGGTGTGTGTGCCTGTGAGGTGTATAGATGGCGCAGCTGACATCAGAAAGCGGTCAATTGAACTTGACGTAGAGATTATAACACACAAGAACAAACATTTTACGACTTTTCGTCCTTAAGTGAGTATCTGGCTCTAGACACACAGTCAGAAAAAATCCTAGTGAACAATGATTTTTCTCCGATTTATTCTACATTTAATTTTTACATAGGACGAGCATAGGCAAATAAATCTTATAGATTATTTTCTTAAATAGAAAATACAAAAAATACAAAGAGAATTTTTTCAAATGAGGCCATAAGAAAATTAAAAGCGATGTGGTGATGAGCACAATATCACAGGGAATTAGAAGAAAAAACATTTTATGTTTTTGGTAAAAATCAATTTCTAAGAGATTTTAATTTATTTTAGAAAAATATCATTAGTAATATTATTAAAGTCCATAGCATCCATATTAATTAATTAATCAAGTATGTTGGCAGGTATTTCGACAGGAAAGTAGAAAATCGAAAAATTCTCATTGATTTAAGCGACTTTTCGACAATTTTATTTTGTGTTCATCAGCCGTCTCATTGATTATGATTAATTTTAACATATAATAGATACGCACATATTTCTCAATAAACTCATTTCTAATTGATTATTTTTATGGCCCAAATTAATTATGTAATTACTTTTAAGGAGAAAGGTGTTAGTTCTAGGCGAAACATTTTTATATAATAATAAAAAATTGGGTAAAATTATTTTAATTTATATAAAAGAAAGATTCAAATGACAGGATTATTATAAAATTTACTTTAAATAAACATAATATAAAATTAAATAATTGTTCGGGTCATAAAAAGAATCAATTACAATTGAGTTAATTCAGAAATATGTGCATATCTATTATATCTCAAAATTAATTATAATCATTGAGACGCCTGATGAAGCCAAAATAAAATTGGCGAAACGTCGCGTAAATCAATGAGAATTTTTTGATTTGCTATCTCCTGCCAACATATAGTACTTGATGGTCATTAGTAATCTTCTAATAACCAATTTCAATCAAAATCTAGCTCCTAATTTTAATAAAAGCAAGTACTAATTACAAAATTTCTTTGTGAAATTCACAAGGATATTTAAGCCAGAGCGCACATAAAATTTTACCACACACACATACACATTAAGGAGGTTCTTTCGCCACAATCCACACAAAAAGTTTTAGCCTCGTATCCAATCTATAAATATGAACGGTGTTAAAATTTTAGGTTATGTTATTTTAACGTGACTGTACTTTTTACACTAATTGGTTAAATATAAGTAATCATATAGAAAATTCAAAATCCACGCCAATTCGGTTTCTCGGCGCTAGGGATTTTTGTGCCCTAGAAACACCCTAACATGCATCCTTTTCGAACCCAACCTCCTTTTGATATCGTATTTTGCCATCCTTCTTATTTCAAATTTCTTCGAGTCAACATCTCAATAAATATCGCACCACATTTTTACGCTGGTATATTCATTCGACTATATTTTTCGTCATAGTCAATAAATATTTAGTTTAATAACTAAATAAAAGTTAGTTTGTTGAAATAAGCAAGCATATCATTAAAAGTGGCCTGAAGGTACAATCAATTCTCTGAAAGGTTCCTAAAATAAAACACTGCAGGTTTATACACTGCTGCAGTTTTGGTACACCTAAGGTACCATCAAAAAGCATTCATCATTGGTTCTGAGACAAAAAGAACACCTATTCATCTCTCCAAGATAATTCAGAGGCTGCCCTTTACCACCACTGAAACCATTCATTTGTAATTAGACATATAATAAAATATATTATATGTCTAAAAGTTTAAGTATTTAGTTATAAAGTGTATATATATCTACGTATATATACAATCTAAGTTAATTTTCTTTGTTTTCATTTTATCTTTTGGTTTTATCAACACATTCATTATTTTACATTAAAAAATATAGTTTTTGTTAAAGAGAAATTTATCTTTCATTTCTTTCCTATAGACATCCATCCTTAAAGATACTAATTTTGAGCTTAAGAGTTCGAACAGGTATATATATGTTAAAAAGAACCTAGCGTCCTTATCGAAGCTATAATTTGATATCGATTGTTTAGTGGAATAGATTTACAACCTATTCGCTGCGAGCCTTACAACCTCGTTGTTAAGCTAAACAATAGATATAAACCCGGTCCTTCGTTTTTCTCTATATCTTTCTCAAATTTGGAGAAAGCATATAAAAAATTAAAGTAAATTTAAACCCGGCATTTATCCACTAATATATACTCTTTATGAATGGATCGTTTCCAAGCCATTGATATTTTATCCCCTCCACTAATAATTGAAATTCCTTCAATGAAAAAAAATAAAATAATGATCATTTTCCCACCCTTTCCCAATCTACCATATGTAAAAAATTTCATTTTTAATTGCAATTATTTCATATTTGGTGTGGTAAATCGTCTTCAAATTTTAACATTGTGTTTATTATGCTTTTAATGACTTATATTCTAAGAATTTTTGCATTTGTGAAAGAGCTATCTTAAAAGAAAAAACCAAACAACTTGGATGGCTTTATAACTTAAGAATCTGTAAAATTATTAGTTTTTTGCACGATTACTGATACTAGGTATGGTAACGTATTAAAGAAGTTATCTGTGGTGATGAAACTTTACTATCACCGATGATTTTAGAAATAGGGTTTTTGCTGATATCGGAAAATAAATGAATCAATCATATTATAGAATTTTGTAAACGAGACAGTCGGCGTTCTACAGTGTCGGGGAATTCAATAATTGATGGATATCCCTAGAAATGTATCACTTTACACTCCGTCATAAGAAATTTGATTCCAGATCCCTGTTTTTTATTGATTGCCTGTATTTAACGAAAGAGTAATTTTCTTAAAAGGTCTCTTTGTCAAGTGGGTCAGACGATAAACATAAAAATTTCAGAAAGCTATCAAAAAAAAAAGTTTTTAACAATCGCTAACGTGATACGAAGAATTTATGATAAGATTGACGATGAAAGGCGCCTTAAAAAAGAAGAAGCCAGCCGCGTTGAATGAAAGGCTTGAGAGTGACGCACTTGAGATTCCGGGACCGAACATTCGAATGACTACAGAGTGAATTATTTCCCCGGTCGTAAGTGAGGAGGTCATGGTTTGGGTGGTCAAGTAGGATTAGCTGGGGGGTCAAAACCACCAATGAATGCTCCTGGAAGCCCCCACCACAGACCCTGCTCTTTCTTTAGAAGATGTGAAAACTTAGTAGCCGGCTGAACAGGGAAAATTCCAAAGACAATAAGATCTTTTTATAACACAAAGAATTTAATATTTCGCCTCGAATTTTACGAAAGAGTTAAGATCTATAAAATATTTTACGTACATTTTATAGGAGCTGAGATTTTGTCACCAATCGATTTTTACATCTTTAGAAAACAATTTTTTATTTAATTTAATATATCTAACAGATTTCGAATTCTTTTTAAGATGTAAATAAAGAAGAATGATAAAAGTTGATCATGTTATTAAAATTTTACATTGATTTCGGGGCTGCTAAGCTTCACGTTTTCCCTGGGGCAGATATAAATATAATAGATGTCAAAGTCGTTTCCATTTTTATTCTAACACCGGCTTTTTTGTGGGTAGAACAAAGATAATGCTAGGATAAGCTGTGTAAAAAGTTACTTCACCTCTCGATACGTAATAATAAATAAATTTAGTCAGCTTAGTTGGAGCCTGAACAATGCCAATGGGTGCGGCACAGATGATAAAAATAGGTGAAAAAAATGAAAAGGATTGCAATGAAAATGCCTCTTAAGACCTAAGAAATTCTAAGGGTTAAGTTTAGAAGATATGTACTCGAAAGAAGAAGTGGTGTTCGCTGTTTGAGTCGCCGGCCATGATCGATCGCAGAGCAATTTTCGTGGATCTCTTATTTATTAATCCTTACTTACAAATTTAATTAAAACTGAAAACATAATATTTTTATTTTATCATTACTTTGTTTAAGGTGTTTTTTCTTGGAGACGGACTGATAGAATTATAATTGAGGATTGAATGAAATGCAGTACAAGGATAAATAAAAATAAGATGGGGGGGGGGGTTTCCTTTAGACAAAAGTTGTCAGAAATCACTTCCTATACAACTTTGCTTCTAATAGAATTTGCCGTAGAGTTAGTAGTTTAGAAGTTATTTGATAATTTCCATTAGTGTCCCCCAAACCTCCTTTCGGAGTCGAATTATCAAAATGTTCTTTAGCAATCATTTTATGTTAGAGGACATCTGATCCAAATACGAAATTACATAAAAATACCTCGAGCCGTTTTTATTCCAATTGCGGACAAAATTTGCGCGGGCACCCTGGAAACAGACAGACAGGAATTCTGTTGAGGGGGTTTTCTTTCATAGCTTTGCTTGAAAAGCGTACAGACGAAATTTGGGACGATTCGGAGCAATGTACAGATAAAACCTTAATTTGATATATAATAGCCTTTTTTGCACTGGCGGACAATTTTAGAGGGTTTAAGAGTGAGCCGGGGTGCAGCTCCTAAGATGACTCATTACTAGAGACCGGATTTTTATGAAGTAAAAACTGTCAAAACATGCAGTTAAAAATGCTGAAATATGCAAGTAATAAATCCCCACTTTAACCTTGGAAGAAAAAAATGCAAACTTTTCGTCATTTTCGTGTACAATATAGTACCTATCTAGTACAACTGAATAATATGAAAAATGAGTGAGTTGTTGTTTTGTAGCTTGGTTACATCCATTGTAATCCAACTTCCTACTTCCTAGTCCAAAACTATACTCTTATCTCTAGAGGCCTATTCAAGTTTTCTTCGAATTTAAATTAGCGTCCCCTTGTTTTATTTAATCTTACTTTTAAAACCTCTGTATTTGGCTCGAAATATGCAATTTTATGCAATATTACTCAAAAATGCAAAAATGTGCATTTTAAAATTTAATCCACAGTGTCCTAGTTGCATGATTCGGATAGATAATTGATCTACTGAGTTGTATGTGGCTGCAAACAAAATATGCAATTGCATAGGAATCCGGTCTCTACTCATTACCAAACACTTCTGCCTTAGCTCTATCTATGGAAGTAATGGCTAGCAGTTCTGATATCCCGTTCGAACTGACGGGGTCCAGAGGGAAGGTGAACAACACGTCTGGAATCAGCCAGAATGCAGAAGGTGCTGCAGGAGGCTCAAGTTTGACACTCAAGCGCCTAAAGGGGCTTCAGTTCTAATTTGTTTAGAGTTTTTTCCCCTAGACGGGTAACTGATAAAGGCTGAATATTCCCATCCACCCTTTCCCTATTAGTCGCCTCTTACGACAATCAGGGAGTACTGCGGGTCTATTCTACGCCCAACCCGCAGGGCATTTTATAATATATATAAGATAAAGAAACTAAGGTGATGATAAATAGTACAAAATGCATTTTGTGATTAAATTTAATCCTTTGATGTAAACCATGTTTTTAATTACAATTCAAATTGTCAAAGTACCTCCTCCACGCCTTGATTTCTGCTAGCTTCATTTAACTCTTGATAGGAATGCAAATCTTGACGAATTCTAATGAAATTCAGCATGAGTTTGTCGGCTCCTTTCAGGATGACTTTTCTGAGCCCACGATATAAAACAGACCGACACCTTTCGCTTGATTTAAAAAAATTCCCCTCTCTTTTTTGCCTTTTTCTTGAGAATATTCATATTTAAATTAAGTGACATTCACAATATATTCATTTATGTTGGAAAAGATAAACAAATCAGAATTACTGAAGCATTAAGACGAGAGTGAATGTTTCAGAGGAAAGGGAACACAAGGGTACCTTGCCCCTGCGGGGGAACGAGGGGTCATTCGAGAAATGCGATTTCAATCTAAAATTAATAAGTGAAATGTTTTATTTCTGCCCAAAGTGAGGAGAGAAACAATTTTGGAATGGAACGTTTTAATTTCCTTTCTAACATTATTGATATTTATTTATATTGGACAAACATCATTTTTCTATTTTAATGAATTTTGGTCATTTTTTTCTCTTACAAATTATTTAGACTTTGAATGAAAAATAAAAATTGAAGGAAATAACATTTGTCAACATTTTATAATTAATTTAAATCTGAATTGTATGCGAAATTATTCTGGAAATATCAATTTTATATTTATTTAATTGAAAAGATTTTATTTTGCCGAGAGTAACAGAGTTGTTGATTCATATATAAATAAATACAAATCTTGTATACAAACAATCTTAAAACATTTTGATTTTAAATAAAGTATTTATTAGAAGGGTTGACCTTATTTCTCATGCGTTCAAATACCCGATAGGATTTACAGGGTGGGGCATAAAGATCTACCACATTTTGAAGGGGTATGAAAAATTTAACTAAAAAAAACTGAATATATTTTTGAAAAGAATATAAAATAAATTCTCTTTTAAATGTGTTTTAAACATTATATCAAAAAATCGAAAAAAAGGGAGCCCTTTCGACCAAACTTCAACCAAATTTTGTATACATATTCTGCGGACCCCCAGAAGGCTAGAAATGCAAAAACTAAGCACCAAAAATGTGCGGGGGAGGTGAAAAATGAAAATTCTAGCCCTTTCGACCAAACTATATTATACAAAATTTGGTTAGTTTTTGCATTTCAGTTTTTCCTTTTGGGTGTCCACAGAATATGTATACAAAATTTGGTTGAGTTTGGTCAAAAGGGCTAGAATTTTCATTTTTGACCCTCCCCCCATTTTGGGTGGTTAGTTTTTGCTTGCATTTCTAGCCTTTTTGGGCCCCACAGAATATGTATACAAAATTTGGTTGAGTTTGGTCGAAAGGGCTAGAATTTTCATTTTTGACCCCCCCCCCCCTCTTATAATGTTTAAAACACATTAAAAAAAATTATTTTATGTTCTTTTCAAAAATATATTCAGTTTTTTCTAGTTAATTTTTTTCATTTTTTGTACCTCTTCAAAATGTGGGAGATCTTTATGCCCACCCTGCCTGTACATAACAATCGTTTATTGTTATGTAACCAGCTTGCTATAACAACAAAACGAATTTATCTATATCCAAGCGTTTTTTGGACCATTGAGAAATAACAGATGAATATTTTTAATTAAAAAAACGGATGATGAAGGTTAAATATTCGAAACTATAATCTCTAACAATTAAATTATATCTATATCAATTTATATTCCTTATATATGTATATTATTATAAGGTATATGTTTATTTGAATCAAGCAGAGAATCAAGCATCATTGATTTCTCTTTATTATATTTATTATTCCACATTTCTCTGTAAATATAAAAGGCGTCGGGTACCTACTGGATTGGATACAAACTAGACTACTAATCGACCCAGGAATTTCCATCACTGGAATTACCGTGAAGGCGTCACACCAAACAGAAGAAAGCAACGATAAACCATTTCTCAAGAAATCTCACTGGATAACATTCTCCAGAGTAATAACTAAAGTTCAGTTGATTGAATATGGCACATAAAGATATAGATCTATAAATATAGGCAGGGCCGGACTTAGGTCTTGTGGGGCCTCAAAGCACAACATTTTTTTGCTTCCCCCTCACACACAAAAAAGTTTAATTGTAAAAAATCTAAAAATTACACTTATTATTATCTCTTAATATACGTATTAAAAACATAAATACTTATGCAAAAAAATTATTTACAAAATTAAAATTATATATTATATTCCGATTCAAATCACATCAATCAACATCAAAATCATTATAGTATTTCTTTCTACTTTTGACGGTGGAAAATTGGTCGAATATTTCGTTGAAGCAAAGAGATCGCAGTTTATCGTCTTCCATACTCAGATTACTAAAATCGACTAATTTTTCCTGCGACATAGTCGTGTGCATATAGTTAACAACAAGCTGTTTGTTAGGTTTTAAAACATCGGCAATCTAGCATCGGTTACTCTCAACAACACTAAAAGCCTCAGCTATAACCAGAAGTTGTTTACCATTTTTCGTAAGAAACCCTAAAATTTTCCACTCAAATATTGTAAATTCTGATTGCCGATTTTTTCTAAAAATAGCAAGAAAAAAATAAGAAATAATAGCAAATTCTATTAATACTTAATTAGATAAAGAATAAAATATTTTGACTTTTCCAATAAGATCATAGTTCCTAGTCTCTATTTATGTATTGAACGGACGTGCGTCATTGGGACAAATAATGCTGCAGTATATTTAAGTATATATGACAATTGCTCTCCAGGAAATTATTTTTTTGGGGGCCCCCAAGAGAGTGGGGGCCTTAAGCTATAGCTTGTGTAGCTTATACGTAAATTCTGCATTGAATATAGGGTCAAGAGAACAGAAGAGGTAGAATTCGTTGAAGAACCGAAATGGAAATAGAAGAGCTAAAACATTGCAAGGAGTTCGAGAAAACAGATGACAGTTGATGAAGAATTTATGGAGGGCGTTGACAGAAGAGATACGGAAATAGACAGGCTACTAACAATATTCATATTTTGAAAGACTCAAATGAAGGAGAAATTCGATTGAATTCAATATTTAGCCCCATCTGTCCGCCCATGTATCACAGAATCACGAATTATATTTGTTTGAAAGTTATATTTGGATAAGGTTGCTGGTTAAACAGGTTATCAACTCTTGAGCAAAAATGTTTGGTTGTCAAATGGTGGGACAGGTAACTCTTTGATAAGAGAGATATTTTAGTGATAAAAAGAATGGGACTGTCAAAGCGTTAGTCATCCAACTAAATCAGGGGTGTCCAACCTTTTATCTTAAACGGGCTTCATTTAAAGAAAATACAAATTCCTCGGGCCGGATATAAAATAATTCTATTGATATTTTTCAATAAAAAAAGATAGTTAATAATGTAGAACAATGTAATCCACCATGACAAAAAAGCAAAAATGGCATAGCACTAAAATCTTTAAGCTCTTTTCCACCAGAATATTATTTTTAAATCATTAAGCACTTCAAAAATTTGAATATTGAAATAATAAATATTTTAGAAAATGTAAATATCAGATGAAGAATGCTTTTTAAATATTCAAAACTTAATTATTTTTTTACCTTAAAGCTGAACCTATAAACTTTGCTTTTAGTGAGTTTTATTCTTGAAAATAGCTTTACGTACCTATATATAAATTCATATTTACAAAAAAAATGTAAAAGTATTGTGAAGCCAGGAGTATTTGTTTCTGGTTAGATTATTTTCATAAAATTTTAAAGAGTCATTATTAAATTTTTCTTTCAGTTCAATCTTTGATTGCATACATTCCATCAGAAAGTTTGCAGGTAAAATATGTATATCTAATAAAAGTGGAGTCAAAATATGCAACAATTGCAATTATATTTTCCGAAATCTTGATATATTTTTTTCCACGTTAAAAATTGAAAATCTGCATTTTTATTCTTCGAAAACTTTTTGGGATGATTTTTCTCATTTCTTCTTATTGTAGAGAAAAAAATATATCAGATTGTATCAGATAAGTTTTCCAGAACATACATAAAAATCTTAATGATTCAAGAAAGTTTATAATTTTATGTCGGGCCTCATTCATTCCAGTGCTGGGCCGCACTCGCTTTTATTATAACCGATAAGTGCTCTTATAATAACGGTTGCTAACCGATATTTATGTCTCATTTTTTCTATCTTGAGCAGTTTTCTATTTTCTATTTCTATTATAGTTAACAACACTCTTATACTAGGATAAGTCAAAATTTACCTACACTTTTCGTTCTACAACTTTATTAAACTGAAATAGGAGGCGGCGACATGCGTTGAGTTGGCGCGTCTGTGGTCACGTGTGCGGAATTTAATCAAGATCGTGTCAGTTGTCGTCTAGCTACAACAACATAAGCATGTCAGCTCCTATCATATGCATCAAAGAGGAGCAACGAGGAGTGGTCAGAGGGTGTGAAAGGTACTGAAATTCACCGGAGACTTTTGTCACAATACGGAGAAAGTGCTTTATCTCGTAAAAGCGTTTTTTTATGGATCGAAATGTTTAAAAGTGGCCGAACGAGCGTAACACAAAAGAGGAGCTAGGCTACCGTCAACTTCGACCAATGACGACAACATTCAGCAAGCTCAAGAGATGATTACAGCAGATAAGCGAGTTACCATAGATAAGGTAGCATCTTATTTAAACATTAGTCACGGTTCTGCCTGTCACATTATCCACGACGTTCGGGATGCGGTGCAAAAGTGGCTTCATGACCAACCGAAAACCTTCTACCAGGAAGGCATCCGGAAGCTTGTGGCTCGCTGGACCAAGTGCATTGCTAAAGGAGACTATATCGAAAAATAATGTATCTGTTGTACACCTATCTTAGTTTAATAAAGTTGTAGAACGAAAAGTGTAAGTAATTGTTGACTTATCCTCGTATAAGAGTATTGTTAACTATAATAATAATAATATATATATAAAATTCTTTGCCCGATACACTCACACACTCATCATCAAAACAGCCAGAACCACTGGACATAGAAACATGAAATTTGGAGAGGATATTACATCTATGACATTGGGGCCCACTAAGAAAGGATTTTTCGAAATTCGACCCCTAAGGGGGTCAAAAGGGGCAAATTGTGTTTTCACTGATTATCCGAGATCTCTTAAGGACGATAAAATATCAACTTGCTTTTTACTTATAAAAATACTAAATTAAAATATCTAAAAAGTAATTTCAAGATTTTTTGAAATTCGACCCCTAAAGGGGTCAAAAGGGGAAAAATATCTTTGCAATGTGTTTACACTAATTACGCATTTTCAATTAAGAACGATAAGATATCTACTTGATTTTTACTTAATAAAATTCTAAATACAAATATCTAAAAATTAATTTCAGGATTTTTGAAATTCGACTCCCAACTATCCAAAATGTGAGTGGGGGCAAAAATTAAAACTCTCTCCGATCTTGATCAAATTTTGTAGAGTTATTCTTTATTACTTTAAGAAACTATTCCTGTAAAAATCAACTATCAAAATTGACTGTATGGGGGCGAAAGGGGGGGGGCAAAATATAGAAATTTTTAGCTTTTTTGTACATTTACTCTTTAGAAAACTGTGGATTATTTATTTGCAAATATCTAAAAATTAATTTCAAGATTTTTTGTAATCCGACCCTCCCCCTCAACTATCCAAAATGTGAGTGGGGGCAAAAATTAAAACTCTTCCGATTTTGATCAAATTTTGTAGAATTATTCTTTATTAATTTAAGAAACTATTTCAGTAAAATTCAACTATCAAAATTGACTGTATGGGGGCGAAGGGGGGGGGGGGCGCAAATTATAGACATTTTTAGCTTTTTTGTACATTTATCCTTTAGAAAATAGTGGATTATTTATTTGCAAATATCTAAAAAAAATTTCAAGATTTTTTTGTAACCCGACCCCCCTTTTTTTGGGAATGGAGGTTTTTCTTAAATGAATTTTAGAGACCTATTAATTACATGCCGAGACGCTGCCCGCCAGGGCCACCTGCCCAGAGGGTCGAGCTGTAGAGGGCGCGCCGAAGGCACGCCTGGAGCAGCTCGTAGAGATATAAAATAGAAAACTGCTCAAGATAGAAAAAAATGAGACATAAATATCGGTTAGCAACTGTTATTATAAGAGCACATATCGGTTATAATAAAAGCGATAGTAAGATGCATTTGGGTTTTATTTTTGACACGGTGCTGTAAGGGCGACAGGCCAAGCGTACCGAGTAAGATTTTATAAATCATAAATTTGATCAGCAAAGCCTCTAAATCGAATTTAAATTTTATATTATTCTGTCTCTCATCACAATAAAGGATATATATTAGGTATTCTATTAAAATCCACTTTCGAAGCATTTATATTATTACCTGCAAACATGCGTGTATACTTAAATAAATATTCGAATAATTAAAGAACGAGACTGAAATCTAGGATTTATAAATAAAAAGTGGATTCGATGATTATTAATTCATGATGAGGAAAGATCCCTTTGCATCGGACAAAGCGACAGAGCGATAAATATTAAATTGGTGTCCGATCCACTAGAAGGGTAATTTGGGGGCGAGCGAGCGACCCTCGCCCTTCACCATTCAGCTGTTATTTTTTTTATATTTTTTTATTTTATTAATAGTATTGAATACATCCAACAGGGAAAATCAATTAAATTACGAGAAGAGTAAAAGTTATTTATAAATTGGAGGTAGGTCGGGGAGACATGTCATGGATGTTTGAAGGGAAGTTCAGATCAAATTTTAAAAATTAAACATCAAGTGGAGGGGTTCCAACCAACCGGTATTGCTTCTTTTAAACGGTTATTTTTATTATGATTAAAGTCCTATAGCTGTATATGGTTGCCCTGAATATGACAAATATTTTTTATTAAAAAATATCAATGTTAACAGTTAGAATTATTTGATTTGCTCGGTTCATTTATTTAAAAATAAAAATTAAAAATAAAATTGGAGTAATTTTTGGAGACGGACTGATAAGTGAATTAAGTGGATATCGATGAGGCAGTTCAAAAAAAGAAGTTAATTCACACTATCTTTTTATTCATAAAACCGACGAGGCTATTCCCTCCTTCTTCATGGTCTGTAATTAATTAAAATGGGATTTGGCCATCATTACAATTTTTTTTTATAAATACAATATCTCATTCTCAGCAGAATTATATTGTAGTAATGATTTGCAAAATTTTGATATTTGCATTCTTGCAAGTACCAAATTCTACTAATCACTTTTAGAAAGTTTTTTGGTAATTATTGTTGATGTTCTTAAAGGTCACTGATGATTACAGATGGGTGACAGCACACATCCTTGTCTTACACGTTTTTTTTTTTGGCTTCTCTTTGCTCATCTGCAATATTTATTATTGCCGTCTGTTTTTACTTTATCCAATGCAAAGCATGGGTAAAGTATTGTAATCGCTCTCGGGGCAAGCGTGGCTCAAAGGGTCCTCAGGTAAAGACTACGGAACCCATGGACTCAATTAAAGTCACAAATTGTAGTATTCAATTAGGTTGAATTTTAGCACGTGACGGTTTTGCCAAAAATTACAAGGGGTCTCGTCGAGAGGCTAAAAAGTGCGATTTTTTCATTTAGTGCGTGCGGGTGGATGGATGGATGGATGGATGGATGTATGGATGTATGTTATCGTTTTTTTGGCCCACGATTTTTTCCACACCGATTGAAATGAAATTGAAAACCTACCATTAGTTTAACAAAATGAAGCGCTGATTAGTTTTTGGTACATATCGGCCCACAAACATTAGTACTTTATTTCAGTACTTTTTTAGTTTTTTCTAAATATCTTGAAAATGACTTAACCAATTTTGATGAAATTTAATATCCTAATTAAGTACCTTGGGGACCACAAAAAAGGTTAAATAAAGTTTTTAGTAAAATTATATTTTAAAGTACTTTACTCTAGAGTAAGATGGTACTTTTTTTAATTTTTGAAATTCTTTAAAATTTATTCATTTGAAAGTTTTAATATAGCTTATTTAGCCTTGCTTAAGTAAGAATGGATAGGCTTCTCTCTGTGAAATGCTAACAATTTGGGAGGAATTTTTATGAGTAACCATAGCAACTGCGTTGTTTTCTTATCCGTTACCTTTGCTGAAGACAGAGAAATCGATTTTAAACCAAAAATAGCGATTGACTTCTCATCTAGTACTTGAGGAATAATCATTCTATATTGGATTTTTGACGTTTCGGTTTTTATTAGTAACCATTGCTGAAGACATAGAGAAATCGACTTTAAACCAAAAATAGCGATTGATTCTCATCTAGTATTTGAGGAATAATCATTCTATATTGGATTTTTGACGTTTCGGTTTTTATTAGTAACCATTGCTGAAGACATAGAGAAATCGACTTTAAACCAAAAATAGCGATTGATTCTCATCTAATACTTGAGGAATAACCATTCTATATTGGATTTTTGACATTTCGGTTTTTATTAGTAACCATTGCTGAAGACATGGAGGAATCGACTTAAAATAAAAAATAGACATCGATTCTCATCTAATACTTGAGGAATAACAATTCTACATTAGGTTTTTGACGTTTCGATTATTATTGGTAACCATTGCTGAAGACATGGAGGAATCGACTTAAAATCAAAAATAACGATCGATTCTCATCTAATACTAGAGGAATAACCTTATTGCATTCCATTTTTGATGTTTTGACCATTAATGGCAACCTCTATTGAAAACGTGGAAGAATCGACTTAAAATCAAAAAGACTAAATTCTTTTATGGCAAACAACTCAAACTTGAAAAATGGAATGCAATAAGGTTATTCCTCTAGTATTAGATGAGAATTGATGGCTATTTTTGATTTTAAGTCGATTCCTCTATGTCTTCAGCAATGGTTACAATAATAACCGAAATGTCAAAAATCCAATGTGGAATGGTTATTCCTCGACTCTTAAATGAGAATTATTTTTGAATTAATGTCAATATGAACTACAAATTGCAATTGATATCTGATTAATAATAAAGGAACAAACATATTAATATTTCAAATGAATTTGGATAAAGTTTAGCAACGATCCGTTGCAGTTTATTTTTTTAATGCAATCGAATGCAAGATGGGGTGCACCAATAAAGATGCAGCTTCTATGGATCTCGAAAGACCCTTGCATTACCGAAGAGAAGGGAAAGTTGATTAAGTGAGAGGGTGTAGACGTAGGTGTCTATGCACTCCGGTTTTGAAGGTTTGAAGATTATAGGTGCTGGGAAAGATGGAGGCTAGGAGAGAGTTCCAGTTTCTTGAAGTCATGGGGATATATGTATTGGCGAATGAAGTGGTCCGGCACTTGTCTAATTTGACCGCGAAAGAGTGTCGGGAGTCGGCAAAACGCGTGCTACGTGCAAAGCATGCTTTGGGGGGAATTATTGATTTTATCTCATCAGAGCACCTACCATGATAGTATCTATAGAAAAGGGAAAGGGCAGAGACATTTCTTCGATGAGCCAGCGAGTCGAGGGAGTCGGTGAGGGTAGAATCGTCAATTAGCTTGACGGCTCGTTTCTGAATTGCATCTAGGGTAGCAAGAGAATATTTAGAGGCTCCTCTCCATAGATGAGAGTCGTATTCGAGACAGGGGCGGATTTGGGCCTTATAGATGGTGAGAAGTTGTGGGGGTTTGTAAAATCGCTTGGACCTGAATAAGTAGCCAATCTTCCTTGCTGCAGATTTAGCCACAGAGGAGATGTGTTCATTCCAAGACAGGTCAGATGCAACAGAGACGCCTGGTTGAGCCAACTGATAGTCAGGGTGAAAAAAAGAAAGAAAAATTCAAAGTTCAACAAAAATAAAAATATGCTAGCAGGAAAAATAATAAGAGCGATGATGTAGTGACTCCAAAAATTTTACAGCTGCTCAACACACTTAAACTTTTATGTTAGTTTTTAAGGAAGTGAAGAAAAGTGTAGGAAAATTGGATAGGATTAAATAGTTTCACTTATCAGTTTGTTGACGAACCCGTTGAGTAATAAATAGAAGCAAAAACACATTATCCGACAAATAATTGAAAAGTTCAATAGAATTATGAATAGAAATTATCAAATTATTTTTATTATTATTAACAGGATAAAATTATATGTTAGTTAACCAGACAGTATTTTGAACAAATAAATGAATAAATTTAAAATTAATTAATTAATAGTATGGATAACAATAATTGCAATAAGAGAAAAAAATATTAATTATGTAAATAAACATGGATTTGTTTTCGGCTGTTCCGCCCAGCGGATGGCTTTTGCCCTAGCGATTTCGCGTGCAAAAATCGGAAAAACGATGCTCACATACGCATTAAGCACACGGTTGCACTGGCGCAACCAACGCACAACATGGATAGGCTGTCACACATTTTCAGGGGATTCGACTCGATGTAAATATCAGGGAAATCTTTATTTTCGTGCCTAGAAATTAGACAACATTGAGTCTTGTTTGTATTAAAGTTAACTAAATTTTGAGAGCCCCATTTTTATTCAATTTGACTAGGTCGAGAGTAATTGAGGAGGCAACATTGATTCGATTATTCGGGAGTGAGGGTTTGCCGTGCAGAGTGCTATCGTCGGCGTAACAATGAGTGCTGGGTTTGACGTTTGATCGATAAGGTCGTTTATATAAATTAGGAAGAGTGTGGAGGAGATTACAGAGCCTTGGGGAACACCAGCGTTTGTGGAGAATGATTCAGATGATATTCCATCCACCACAACTTTTATACTTCGGTTTGTCAGAAAGCTTTCTATCCATTTGCGAAGTGTTGGTGTGAATTCAAAGGCTGGCAGTTTGGCAAGAAGATTTTTGTGCCAAACTTGGTCAAAAGCTTTGGTGATATCAAGGGCTACAGCGAGGGTTTCTTTTCCGGCCTCTAGAGTTTTGTTCCAGGTGTGGGTGACATAGGTTAAGATGTCGCCCGTGGAACGATTTTGTCTGAATCCATATTGCCTATCGTGAATTAATTTATTCTTTTCTAAGTGATGAAGGACGTGTTGATTTATAACCAATTCCATTATTTTGGAAAGAACTGAGGTGATCGAGATAGGTCTGTAATTAGAGATTTGTGAATACTCTCCTTTTTTAGGAATAGGTGTGACTCTGGCTATTTTCCAGCTTTTGGGGAATATGCCCGATTCGTAAGAGAGTTGGAATAGCATGGATAAAATAGGGGCGAGTTCACGGGCGCATTTTTTAATGAGAATTGGTGGGATGTCATCCGGGCCAGCGGCGGAGTTGGAATTTAATTTATTAATGGCTTTTATGATTATTTGGGGGCCCAAAATTATTTTGCCTATGAGGTTGGTTTGGGGGGTATAAGTGGGCGGGTTAAGCCCTTTGTCATCTAAAGTGGAGTTAGTTGCGAAATAGGAGGCTAGTGATTCAGCTTTTTCAGTAGTATAGATTGTAGATTAGTCTTCTCTCCCTGAATTTTATTCCCGCCTGTTTTAAGATTTTAAACATAATTTCCCAATTGACGTTATCGAATGTTTTTTCTAGGTCTATGAATCCGATGAGAATTGCTTCTCGGGTGCCTCTGTTTCTTCTAAAGCCGAACTGGTCTTCCCCCAGATTTTCTTCAACTCTTTGTTCTATACTTCTTTGGATTATTTTGGTTAGGATTTTGGGGGCATTTGAGGTTAGGCTAATGGTCCTGAAATTTTCACATTTATCCGCGCCTGTCTTTTTGGGAAGTAAGACTATTTTGTTTTTTTGGAAATCTTTTGGGATGATTTCCAATTTATAGATTTTGCTAATTAGTTCAAGAAGTTTGTCACGTTCCTTTTCTCCAGAGTTCTTTAGGATTTCAGCTTGTATTATGTCTAGTCCGGGTGCTCTATTAATTTTTAGTTCCTTCAAAGCTGTCTCGAATTCTGACCTGAGTATGGGGTCTCCTAATTCGTTTTCGTTCACAGATTCTTCTTCTTCTTCTATTGGGTTCATTGTTTTTTCTTTTCCATAGAGTTTTTCTAGGTATTCCTTCCATCTATTTGCCTGTTCATTTTCTTTTAGAATAATGTGGCCTCCTTCATCTCTTATGTTCTTGCTTTTTGGCTTGTCTTGAAAATTTCTTTTTATTGCCCTATAGGCTACATCAACTTTTCCCAATACTAGATTTTCGTTGACTTCTTTGCATTTTTCTTGAATGATTTTTTCTTTTGCTTTTCTACATTCTCTTATAACTTTCCATCTTAATTTTTTATATGTTTCTTTCCCTTCTTCGTCTTTTCTGTTCATAAATTTTCTTCGTTCGTCAATCAGTTGCAGTATTTCGTCTGTCACCCATGGCTTTTTAATTTCGTTTTTCTTTGATTGAAGGACTTCGTTGGCTGTATCGGCCAGGCTTGATTTCATATCATTCCATTCTTGTTCGATTTCTTCCTCTTTATTATTTGTGGGTGTTTTTTCTTACAGATTCTTATTCATTACGTTTTCGAAGAGTTTTTGGGTTTCCTTATTTTTTTAATTTAGATATATCCCAGTTTTTTCGCGACCCCCCCCCCCCTTTTTTATTATTTTTTTAAATTTTAGTTGGCATTGAATCTTTGTTTGACTAATATGTAATCTATTTGAAATCTCGCCTTGTTTAACGGCATTTTCCACGTTCATCCTTCCATCCTTCTTGGATGGCGTTAGAAGAGTGTGTTTGCTACTACTAGACTGTGCTTACTGCAAAATTCAATTAATCTTTCGCCCCTTTCACTCCTATTTCCTAGACCGTGTTCGCCCAACACTTTTCCTTCTTTGCCTTTTCCTACTCTTGCATTCCAATCCCCCATAATTATTAAATTTTCATCCCCTTTAACGCGCTTCATGAGGTTTTCAATTTGTTCGTACATTTCTTCTATTTCTTGGTCCTCATATGATGTAGTAGGCATGTATACCTGGATTATCACAGTATCTTTCGGTTTCGAATCCACTCTGATCATAACAATCCTTTTGCGTACCTGTAGATAATTCTTTACCCTTTGCCCTATTTTTTTATTCATAATAATGCCCACTCCTGCCATCCCATTCTGCCCCCCCCCCCCCCGTGTGAATGATTCTATGGTTGTTTCCAAACCAAAAATCTCCCTCTTCTGGATATCTCATTTCACTAATCCCAATAATGTCCAATTTGTGTCTATCCATTTCCCGCTTTAAACTCAATAGATTATCTACTCCCGTCAGCGTCCTAACATTCCACGCCCCGACTCGTAGAAAGTCATTATTTATTTTTCCCTTTATGATGGTCTCTCCTCGGGTAGCCCCTTCCCGGAGATCCGAACGCGGGGCTAGATTACTCTTGGAATTTTTTACTCGAAGAGAAATCGTCATGATGCATATTCTCGGGATTTGTAATGTGGTGGTTTTCCGTTGCCTTGCACATGGTGAAGAGAAGAAAAATGAAAAATGAAATCAACTCCTAGCCCTCGAAAACCTAATAGCGTCGGGGTCGGTAAAAAAAACAAGAGTTGGCCAAGGGAGGCCGTATAGGAAAGAGAAAAGAGAAGCCTGACACAAGTAAGTGGAAGCAATGTCAGACTTAGCTCGGATAACCCCGTGGTCGCAATCCACGTACTCATCAGAAATGAGGTCCTGAGGTGTCAAAAATCTAATGTAGAATTATTATTCTTTCAAGTATTAGATGAGAATCAATCGCTATTTTTTATTTTAACTCGATTCCTCTATGTCTTCAGCAATGGTTACCAATAAAAACCGAAACGTCAAAAATTCAAAATAGAATGGTTATTCCTCAAGTACTAGATGAGAATCAATCGCTATTTTTGATTTTATCTCGATTCCTGTGTCTTCAGCAATGTTAAACATTAAAAACCGAAACGTCAAAAATCCAATATAGAATGGTTATTCCTCAAGTAATAGATGAGAATCAATCGCTATTTTTGATTTTAACTCGATTCCTCTATGTCTTCAACAAATGTAAATCATAAGAAAACACGGCAGTTGCTATGGATACTTATAAAATTTCCTCCCATATTTTTAGCATTTCACAGAGAGAAGCCTAGGTTCCGTAGTCTTTACCTGAGGACTCTTTGAAGTCGCGCTTGCCGCGAGACCGATTACAATACTTTCCCCATGCTTCGCATTGGATAAAGTAAAAATCATGATCGACCACGTTTCAAGCATTTTTAAACATGAGAATAGACAGGGTGGGGCATAAAGATCTACCAGATTTTGAAGCGGTATAAAAAATGAAAAAAATTCAACTATAAAAAAACTGAATATATTTTTGAAAAGAACTAAAAATATTTTTTTTTAAATGTGTTTTAAACATTATACCAGACAAAAAAAAAAGGGGGGGGGTCAAAAATGAAAATTCTAGCACTTTCGACCAAACTCAACCAAATTTTGTATACATATTCTGTGGGTCCCCAGAAGGCTAGAAATGCAAAAACTAACCACCCAAAGTGGGGGGAGTGTCAAAAATGAAAATTCTAGCTCTTTCAACCAAACTATCTATACAAAAGTTGGTTAGATTTTGCATTTCTAGCCTTCTGGTTGTCCACAGAATATGTATACAAAATATGGTTGAGTTTCGTCGAAAGGGCTAGAATTTTGATTTTTGCCCCCCCCCCCCCATTTTTTTTGTTTGACAATGTTTAAAACACATTTTAAAAAAATTAGTTTATGTTCTTTTCAAAAATATATTCAGTTTTTTCTAGTTTTTTTCATTTTTTTATACCTCTTCAAAATGTGGTAGATCTTTATGCCCCACCCCGTATAAAAAAAATCACACCTAGGTATATGTAATGAGAATTCGACTATTGTTCTATTGTTGTGGACTACATTATTTATCTTATTTAATGTCAGTATTTTTAAAAATTTTTAAAAATCGCTCAAAATATTTTAGATAGACCTTGTAGCTCGGTGTTCATTCAATTTTTATGTCACATTTCATTTATTTAAAAATTCTATCCTAATTAATGTTTTATGAGAGCCAGAAAGAATTCAAAACATGTTTTTTTTTACATGATTCACTTACCTATTTTTAAGCTAATACATTAATATTTAATGTATTTATATTAATAAATTATTTCTCTTGTTTCAGGTAATCATTTGTCCACTTTTAAGCATTCGGATGTAACTGGCTTCATTCATTCAATATGTGAGTTTGAAAAATATATACAAATTTTCTAGCTAAATAACCATGTAATTATTAATAATAGAGGTTTCCTCTTGGGCTTTATGCATGATATTGAATTGAAAAGTAATTGAATTAATAACTATGTACATTAAAATATCAATTATAATCAAAAATGAGAAGAGAGGCATAGAGCCGAGGGAATCCCAGTCCCAAGTCCCCAGTGGTGTTGCGAGAATCCCTCTGGAATGGAATCTTGAGGCCTAAGGGGGCTTGCAACACTACCTTTCACTTGCAAATATTATAACTACGTGACTTTTTTATGTTCCCTTGTAAATAGGATTTTTCGAAATATTATTTTTTCTCAAATGTGTGATATTTTTGAGTTAAAATAAAATCTGATTTAGGTCAAATTCACTGAACATCCTAGAGTTTAGAGCAGGGGTTCCCAATCTTTTTCCGACTCCTTTTAAAAGAATGCTTTTCTTCTTCGATCCCCTTACATTTTTCTCTATAATATATAAATGTTACGGTAAATGTGCATAGTCGGGATAATATATACATTTTCCGGCGAATGTGTATACTCTTACCACTCTATTTGGCAAATGTGCATTCATTATATATTTAATATACTTAAGGAAGTCCTATCGCCTCCAATGTTAAATAAAAAATATTAGATTATAACTATAACTCAATTTTTTATAATAGTTTAAGTCTTTATGCTTTGGTGAGGTTTCAATCACACATTACCGAGCAAATTTTTGAAAATAAAATTTTTGAAAATGTAAACATTTTCTCAGTCTTATGAAAAATTAAGATCTTGAAACTTTCTCTTGAATTATACTACTATTAGTTGATTATATAAAGTTAAAAAAACTAAAAATTAGCTTTTTGAAACAAGCAGGTTTCGTTTTTTGCAATAAAATATATGATTGACCGACTAATTTACTTAGATATTTACTTTAAAAAATTACATAAATCCTATGTTTTGGATGTAAACATAAACAGTATTAATACAACGCATTGCCAAATCATACAAGACTTATTATCAGCTGATTTGAATAAATCAAACTAACTTTTGTATTTAATTATTTTTTTTATAATTGTTTTTATTTCAAACATTTACAGCTTTCATACTATTTATTTTTTAATTCTATTATTTTTCATTTGTATTTTAACTTATTTTATTAAATATTAGATACTACACTTCTTTTGACTCAACTGGAGCGAAAGGACCTCCTTAATAGAGAAATAAAAGAGAAAAATATTCACATAACACTATTTTGACAGCTAAAGAATTTTAAAAGTAAGTGCTGTAAACTCAGTAGAAGCTGAAAGAGGGTTTGATTTAGTACAATGAACAATATTATTGATAGAGAAAGAATTTAATTTTTAGGACAAATTCTAGGATTTTAGTAGAAATATTTTATATTGCGATATCAGAGGGGATTCATCCCCTCAGGAGTCGAACCTGAGAATTAACATGCTCTCCATGCAGTCAGCTCACACCCTCGAGACAAAAAATCTCTCTGAATCCCGGAAAGCATGTTAGTTCTCAGGTTCGACTCCTGAGGGGATGAATCCCTCTGATATTGCAATATAACAAACATTTCTACTAAAATCCTAGAATTTGTCCTAAAAATTAAATTCTTTCTCTTTTAATATACATTGGTTAATTTTAACCCGAGCTGATTTTTTTGAAAAACATTCCAACTATTATCAAAAAAAGATGCTCAAATTTTTAGTTTAATATTATTGAAAAAAATGAGATTCCATTGATAAAGGGATAAATTCTCTCGAAACGTTTAGGATTCTAATATACCTTTGAATATATATATATCGTCGCCTTAGAGTGTAAACCTGCTAACTCACAACAAGGAAATTTTACAGGGCAGAGAAAATACAAACAAAATTTAATATTGTTGTTATGGAAAGAAACTATTTTTCACATTTTTCTCCAACTTACGATCGTAATTTTAAGTAGCAGTTTTACTTGGACGATGCTGCAAAATCGACCAAGAAGTAATATTTTAGAAATAAATTTAATTTTAACATTGTAACATAAGTTTTAACATTTTAACATTAATTTAAAATGAGCAAATATACACTGACACATTTTCAGCGTTAGTATAGAGTCAGCATGGGCCCAAGTTGCACAAGAACGGCACAACGAAGAACGTCCAGTTTTTCGGACGTAAGTTCATGACATTTTAAATTAAATGTTCAGTCATGTAATGTTTATATTTATTACGCAGTTGATTTAAAATAGTTATTACCCCATACTTACCAAATGTAAATATTAGGTTGGGTAATATCGATCACTGGTGGTTAATATCGACCAGCATGATCGATTTTACCCGAACAAATACACTTAACTTTAAATATTTTTACGAAAGATATAGATTAAAAATTAACCAAATTAGACACAAATTATTGAAAAATATCTGCTGTATCCTAGGAACGTAAAATGCAATATATTTAGAAAATATAAAAGTGTTCTTTCCTTAATAAGACCAGTATAATTGAATAAGAAAAGACTAGACATCAGCAATGTAGAAGACGAGTGATGTCACAATACTAGCCATATATATAAATTAGGCATATACGAAGCCATCCTTCGAATGGCCTCTAAATTTCTCTCGTATTACGCCAAATTTATGTGATTTGAAACTGGCCGATTTTGCCCGGCGGTCGATATTCCCCCCACTATCCCCCATGTCATATATGATAAAAAATGGATTTAGCAGGTTTACACTCTAAGGCGACGATATATATGTTAGAAGACAGGCCTTTCATCGTTGCCATTTTGTTGAGAACCTATTGAACGTCATCTTGCGTGAATGAATGTTGAAGCCTTTATCTCTCGTCTACTAAATTAACAAGTTACTAAAAATAATTGTATATTTTTATTTAGCCTTACTTTTTAAGTAATTACAAATCTATTTAAACTCTTGTTTAATGAGAGATTGCGTGTCTAAAGCAAACGATGATTTATTACAAACAGTCTCTAAAAATTACCCAATAATTACATAGGAAAGTTTCTTTATTCAATAGATAATATATCTTACTGTGTTTTATCGGATAAAAGATTGACGACAGTCTTAAAAGAAATGATTATTTATTCTATTTATATATTGACCAGGTTCTGCCATGCGTTGGAGGGTTTAAACCATTTTAATTCGAATTAAGATAGATTGTTCCAATTTCGAGTATCTCTCACTTTATGGACCACTTAGAACAGCAATATTTAAAACAATTAAATTTCGAAAAAATTAATATTGCTCTATGTGGCCAGTAATTACTGATTAACAAATTATACCTTTAAAAAATTCCCTCCAGTCGCCAGCAGTTTGATAACATCAAAACTCAATTTTCATTGCTTCAAATAAATTAACTCACTCATCGATTATATGTAAAAGTTGATATAAGTAGTATTTAAATTTTTAAAGAATGTATGACACAGTATCATGTAATAAATCCGAGTTGTTGCACAATGGTGTTTCTCGTACTCAGGAATCGAATCCAAGTTCCAAAAATAGCACTTCGAACCAATTAGCTACATATATATCAGATGAGTCTACCTTACAGGGTATCTAATTGGCCCGAATAACTATCTTAAGCACGTAGGTTTGATTTTCGAGGGAATGAGCACAATCTTTCTGACACTCGAATTTAGCTGATAACCTCTCCCGAGATTTCTTTAGACATCCATGAAATGCAAACCGTCTTGGCATGTTCAAAGTATCTCGGAAGTTAATGAATAATCTGTGCGGTTTGTTCTGAAGTGGGTGACCCTCTTCAAGCACAACGAGCTCTTGGCAAATACACACCTTTTCCGACTTCTGTCGTGTTTCATGCATTCTATTGGTTTGATTGAGAATACCTAAAGTGAGAAAGACAATGAGAGTCGCAACCATATATGTTCGCTATCAACGTCAAGACTATGCTGTTAACAATATATGTTGCAATAAAAACCCGTTTTTAGTAAAAACGGGTTATTACTAGCTAAAACGCGTTTCACTGAATACCTTTGTGGCAACTAGAATTTGCTGAAGTTGGTTGAAATTTTTTAAACGAAAATATCAAAAATTAGAAGCATAATTGTAGATGATGTTATTTTTGACATTTTCATTTAAAATTTTTTGAAAATATGGTAAACACCAAAAATGATGTGGAAGGTCAAAAATGAAGATTCTAGACCTTTGGACCAAACTCAACCAACATCAGTAAATTCTAGTTGCCACAAAGGTATTCGGTGGAACGCGTTTTAACTAGTAAGAACCCGTTTTTACTAAAAACGGGGTTTTACCACAACATATATAATACTAGCTGCGAGGCCCGTCTTCGGGAGTTTCGATTCAGTAATGTAAATACAATGTCCAAGAAAGTCACTATTCCAAATACTAACATACCCTTCATGTTGATTAACTTTCTTCTAAGATCTATGCTTGCTGATTATTTCCCAAAGCCCAAGATATATATCCCCTATATAATACGATTAAACCCGATGAAAATAAGAAGAAATTGCAGGGCTTATGTCAGAGTTAAAAGAACCTCTAGATGCGGTCTTGAATGAATTAAGGTTTCTAATCCCTACAAAGACGGAAGGCGGAAGGAAGTTCCAGTCTCTAGAAGTCATAGGGATAAACAAGTAAACGAATGCGTTTACCCAATTTGCCTTCAATTTGAAAGCGAAGAGGTATTGAAATAGAATGTGTGAGAATGTTTCAAATGATGCTTTAGTATGGATTTTTAACTTGACTTGTCAAAACAAAGAGCATAGTATTATCTATTGTAAAGTGAAATGGCGGAGACTGTTCTATAATGGTCCAAGGAACCGAGTGAGGTAGATAAGGCTGGATCTCTTACTACATTTATTGGTCGTTTCTTAATTAAATCAAATGTATTTTTTTGTTTGTGAATGAACTGTCCACTAGAGTGTACAATCGTTAGATATAAATTCAAATTTCAATTAACAACAGTCATAAGAAAATGTATACCATGAAACATTATTTAATCATTGTTTCTAACAAATTGGCATTCTTTTCAAAGTCCTTGATGCAAATCTGATTAATTACTTTGTCCGATTCTGCAGTAATAAAATTGCCAATTGACTTCCGGATCGTCAAACTTGTTTGACTTCGATTGTACTTGTGAAAAGTCGCCAATTAAAAAGTTGTTGAAGTTGGTTGAAACTAGAAGAGAGATTCCGAGAGGATGTTGTACTCATCTGCATTAAGTACTGTTTACAAAAGCCAGAGAAAGATAAGCGAGCCTCTACTTTTATCCTCTCCCACTAACACTTGTCCACCAGATTTGTTTGCACAGGCATCTCAAAAAAAGGAAAAGAGACAGACGCTCGGCTAATTAGTCACCCGTTTCGAGAAAAACTCCGATAAAATACAAATTTCATTTAGTACTCTAGTGAAACAACCCTCCTGATATTTGATCTCAAAATCAGAAGGAATGAAAATAAATTTTAAAAACCTAAAAAACCACGTTCAACGTAATCAACTATATCAGCCTGCCTAAGAGGATTTCGAGTTTTTGAATCAAACAACTTTCTCCCGAAATTAGAAGGCTTGCAGCCATATTTTGATCGGACAAGAAAAATAATATTGAAGAAAAAAACAAAAACATTTTACAGTGAAAACAAAGATTTAAGTATCTTTTTGAGTGTCTTTTTTTGGCTACTGGCCCGGCAAGCTTAGTTAGCGCTTGGGTTCGATTCATAAGGGGACGAACCTCTCTGATATGCAATGTAAAAATATTTCTCTAATATCTATGATGTCCTTAAAAGTTAAATTCATTTAATAATATTATATACTGGGTTGATTTTTGAAATAATTTCCATCTTTTTTCAAAAAAAGACACTCAAAAAGTTACTTAAATCTTTGTTTTCACTGTAAAATCCATGGGTCCCTCACTGAAAACTTTTTTCAGATTAGCAGGAATTTTCACTATTCCCTTTGAGTTGAAGGGAGTGAAAAATCTTTAGCTATAATACTTCATATATGTTGCATGTCAGAGAGAGATTTGTCTTAAGGGTTTGGCTACTGGCCCGGCAAGCTTAGTTAGGCGCTTGGGTTCGATTCCTAAGGGGACGAACCTCTCTGATATGCAATGTAAAAATATTTCTCTAATATCTATGATGTCCTTTAAAAGTTAAATTCATTTAAAAACATTTTAGTTTTATAGCTAGATAAGTGAAATTGGTTTTAAGTTAAATATTAAATTGATCAACGTAAATATTCTTAAAGAAAAATAATTCAAATTTAAACCTTTTCAATATCATATATTTTCATTTTTTTATGTAAAAAAATTTATAAATCATCATTAAATATTACATTTTTTCAAAATTAAATTTATATATTTGTTAAATTGAAACGTTAAACTTTTTCTTTAATCATTCCACATAATATAGAGTCAAACTAGAAATTTTTTATTTTTATATAGTCCATTAAATCGAAATTATAAACTAAAATTAATATAGCCGATGGAACAATTGTATAATATACCAAACAACGTCTAATCCTGCATCAGTGTGATAGTGAATTATTCGTTTATATCATCAATGTGACTTAACTAGTAATTTTGATTGTTAAAACTATATTTTGTTTATTACCATACAAATACATTTTGTTATTGGTTCAATGGGAGGTTTGTTTTTAAAATTGTTTTTTCACATTTACATTGATTGGAAATTGTCAGTGTATTAATGGAAATCAATGACGTCGTCCTCTGCTTAATGCAAACATATATAGACCAAATATAAATATGTATAAATATCATTTATTTGTTTGAGACTATGGTTTCGAATGTTTGACCTTAATCATCAGTCTTTTAATTAGATTATGTGGAAAGATGGCTATAACAACAAAACGAATTTTTCTATTTTTAATAGGGTAATTGAATCCATGAGTCATAAAGAGAAAGAAACAGGTTGTCCTCTACTTGATGCAAATAAACATACAAAAATATATATCAAATATATATATATATATATATATATATGTAGGTATATATATTATTTATTTTTTGAGACTATAGTTTCGAAGGCTCAGACTTCATCATCAGTATTTTTTAATTATAAATATTATGGTATATCACTCGCATACATAATAACTATTAATTAAAACAGGAATAGCAGGGAATTGACAATAAATAAAAAACAGAGTTTTTATTAAATGGCCCATTTATTTGTTTGAAACAAAAAAATTCAATATCCAAGCGATACTGATCCTATCAAAAATAATATTTATAATTAAAAAGACTGATGATGAAGGCCAAGCCTTCGAAACCATATTCCCAAAACAAATAAATATATATTTGATATATATGTGTGTATGTTTATTTCCACCAAGCAGAGGACAGTCTCTTTGTTTCTCTTTACCATATGAATCAACAACTCTGCTACTCTCGGCAAAATAAAAACTTTTCAATTGTATCCATGAGACAGATAAATATTTTTATTTTAAAGAAAGATGATGAAGGTCAAACCTTCAAACTCTAGTCTCAAACAAATAAATGATACCATATGTATGGATATTTCGTCTATATATTCATATACTTCAAGCAGAGGACAACCTCATTGATTTTTCTTTATGAATCAACAACCCTTCTACTCTCGACAAAACAAAATCTTCTTCTTTTTAACTGTACGTCTTCATTGAAATTAATCGCTTAAAATAAAAATCAACAAGTACAAAATTCGTTTATAAGGCCAGATTTCGAAAAAATGATAAAATAATTGCAATTATTCCTATTTATGTGCGGATCTTGGAAATTTTTTGGCCTTTAATTCGTTCAGCAGTAGAATTTAGCTTGCCCAGGTCTGCTTCTAGTTGGTATTATTAAATTTTTAACCAGGACAAAATAAACTCTTTTTTATAAAAGCTGAGACGGCAGAAAATACATAAAGCTTGAGGAATTTGTTTATGCCCTAGAATGGAATCTTCGAGAAGCTGGAAATCATTTTGAAACATGAAACATGAAAGAAATCAATTTCCTCTTCTCTATGAGTAAAATATATATTTTCCGTGGAGTTTTTTTTTTTTTTCGAAATTCCCTTTCTAGTTAATGCATTAATTAAAATCAACACGCTGTTTAACTTCAAAAGAAGCTTTATCTCAAATGGAAGAGATCCTTTCGTCTCCCTTTCAAAGCTCTTTTATCTACACTAGCCTCAAAGTGAAGCTAGATATATATTCCAAAATTAAAAAAAAAAAAAAAAAAGAAATTAGTTCACTGGAATTGTTGACAAGCGACAAAAGAAAATTCTTTGCAAAATAATTATTAACTTAGTATTTGAAATGTTTCTACTGTTAAAGTAAATAACCCAGCCAAGTGCGATTCGGACTCGGAACGGGATGAGTACTTGGAGAGGGCTCTTAATACATGAAATACTAGCAAATTGTCAAAAAAGAACAATATACTCACTCCAAAATGGTTCACTCTAATTTATAACTAGTACTCTGGAACACCGAGCGATGCTCGGTAATTTTTTGCTTCAGTTAAAAGCGATATATTAATATTATTTTTAATTTTAAATTCAGGTTAAAAAAGTCGATTTTTATTCGCAGCCAAAATAAAATAATATTTATTTTATATTTTTGCCAACGCTTACACCCGCTGTAGCCATTATCAAGACATATCACTGGGCACAAAATTTGGAATCTAATTGCAATTAAAAATAATATTAATATATAAGGATGTCCTTTCCTTGACCCTTTTATGGTAAATCCCGAAGAAGGAAGGCATTGTCGGATTTTTTAAGAGAATGAAATTGATATTCTAATTAATTATTTTATAGAAAAATACCCTTAATTAATTAAATTCCCTAATTTTAATATATAATAATATTTGTAATGATCTATTTGTGGAATTTAAAATTAAAAAACCAATTAATTATTAAAAGGAAATTGAATAGAAATGTAATTATACATTTTTACCGAGAACAACCACCTGTAAATAATTATTCTAATTAACAAAAAACCCATCAAAAACAATTTAGCCGAAGATGAGACTGTGACAGATTGAAATGTCAACTCAAACCTCCTAACCCGTGAATTTCGTCCAAATTGTTAGAGCCGTTTTCGAGAACCCGATTCTATATATATATACAAGAACTGCTCGTTTAATATAATAAGATAAGATTTATATTCTTTACATATATACAGGGGTGCCCACAAGGAGGGGTTAAGATGCAGAGTGTGTCATTGAAATTTCTTGAAAAATGTTGCAAAATTAGCATATATGCTAAAAATAAAAACGTTTGAGATAATAACTTCAACAAAAGGTAATAAAAACCTCTTCTAATTGTTTAGAAGTGAATAAAATATCATCTACAAGGGGTGGGGGTTACTTTCATGAAAATGCAGGGGGGTGAGTCATGAAACTAGGGAGAGCACCCCTGGAATAGCGATGCCTTGATGATGGCAGGAGTGGATCAAAACGTTGAAAAAATATGTGAGGCTCATCCACATAAGCTCACGGGGGAAGGGAAACTACTTTAGCAGTAGATGTTATTTATATATAACAGCAAAAAAATTTACCCACCTTAAAAAATCAAACACCAAAGACATATTTATTAAGCTTAAAAAATTTATATACAAATAACATATACGGTTAAATCATTTAAATTTCCTAATTTTAATACATTTTATTTGTTATTAATTATTAGTGAATTTTTAAAATAATAATTACAATTTCCTATTTTTTATAAATTTTATTTGTAAATAACTATATGTGGGTTTTAAAAAAAATATTTCCACCTCTAATGAGCCATTTCCTCCTTAATGTAACATAAAAAAATCAAACAGATATGTCGCTAAAGAAGTTTCACTTCAAAAATATTTCAGTTTTATTCAATTCTGACTGCAAATAAAATTCGACTTTTTACCTGAATTCAAATTCTAAAATATTGTTAATATTTTGATTTTAACTAAAGCCAGGTACTTAAAGAATAGCCTAGGAAAGCTGTCCTTCTGTATCTAGGCAACCAATAGACGCCTGTGGATCGTACTAGCCTACCTTGTAGGCGTCCTTGTTAATTGAAATTTTTACTTTATCCAATGCGAAGCATGGGAGAAAGTATTGGAATCGGTCTAGCGGCAAGCGCGACTTCAAAGGGTCCTCAGGTAAAGACTACGGAACCCATGGACTCAGTTAAGGTCACAAATTGAAGTATTCAATGAGATTGAATTTTAGCACGTGACGGTTTTGCCAAAGTTTACCTGAAATCTCGTCGAGAGGCCAAAAAGTGCCATTTTTTTGGAAGTACGTGGGGATGGATGGATGGATGGATGGATGGATGGATGTTATCGTTTTTTTCGTCCACAATTTTTTCCACACCTTTGCGCTGATTGAAATGAAATTGAAAACCTACCATTAGTTTAACAAAATGAAGCACTGATTAGTTTTTGGTACATATCGGTCCACAAACATTAGTACTTTATTTCAGTACTTTTTTAGTTTTTTCTAAATATCTTGAAAATGACTTAACCAATTTTGATGAAATTTAATATCCTAATTAAGTACCTCGGGGACCACAAAAAAGGTTAAATAAAGTTTTTAGTAAAATTATATTTTAAAGTACTTTACTCAAGAACATATTAATATTTCAAATGAATTTGGATAAAGTTTAGCAACGATCCGTTGCAGTTTATTTTATAATGTTTAAAATTTGACGGTCATCTCCCATGAGCTCAATTCCTATTTTTCTAATTAGCAGTGGTGGCGCTAGGGGTGGGTTAGGCAAGCGCCCAATCTGAATTTTTCCAAATTTCATCGTCAAAAAGAAATTTAAAAGTTTTTATTTTGCCGAGAGTGGCAGAGTTGTTGATTCATAAAGAGAAACAAAAAAAATGTTTTTAATTCTACCTGGCTCACAAGCTGAGAAAGAAGGAAAAAATTTACAATATCTAAACTGATATTGATCCCATGAAAAATAATATTTATAATTAAAAAGACTAATGATGATGAGGGCCAAGCCTTCGAAGCTATAGTCTCAAACAAATCAATTATATATATATATATATATATATATATATATATATATATATATATATATATATATATATATATATATATTATATATTATATATATGTGTGTATGTTTATTTTCATCTAGCAGAGGACAACCTCTTTGTTTCTCTCTATGTTAAAAAGGAACTTATTTCAAAAACTTTTGGATATCTCTTGAGATTGTTTTGTAAAACAATTTCTATTTATTATATAGTATATGTTTATTTGCATCAAGCAAACGACAAATTCATTGATTTCGTCTTAATAATGACATTTATCCACGTTACTAAATAAGTATGAGGAGCATTTAGGAACTGTTTCTCGTATTTGTAATCAATTGAATTTTGCATTCTCTCTATTTGTGAGATTACAATTCAATTTTGAGATAACAGTGAACCAAGGTAAAGGAAATTGTTACCTTGACGGGGAATTGATAATGATAAGATTAGCCAATAACGCCCCAACAATCCGTCTGAATTCTCCAGAGACTCCGGTTCCAGCTCCATCCACCTGTGATTTCATTTCCAATCTGTTCTAAACACATTAAATGACGGGGCTGTTGTGTTTCAGCCAACTCAAATAATTCTATTTGAGCAAGAGGCTTCTTTCACTTTCCCATCCCTACTTTCTCTATTGCTCTCTTGTTTGTATATTTGCATCCAGATGGACACGAAAAAGACAAATTGGATTGCTCATAGGTTTCCTATTTTTGATTCAATCACGAATCGAATGCATCTGATTTTTGTCAGATATTAAGTAAAAATAATATCCGAATTTATATATTTCTGTGTTGAAATAATGAATTTAAATAATTTAATAATTAATATATTAAAGAATAATTAACATATTAAAGAGACTTGTTTTTGATCGCGCTTTTAAACAAGATATATATATCGCGAGACTACGGGGATTGAGGCTATTGGAGTCTGCTGAATCTTAAGTCTGGACCAAGAGAGAATGAAAAAGATGTGATCCATCTAGCTATGATCCAGCATCATTTCGCGATTAGCCTGCATGACGTTTTTATACCAAACACTGATATGGATCACCAAATGGATTTGTAATCTGAGATGTTATATATTCAATCCCCCAGACCAGCGCGCCCGATCTGTTAACACGTGTGTTAGGTGTTTGCTATCAATTAATTATAAGTTTCCTATATTTGATTCAATCACGAATCGAATGCAGGTGATTTTTGTCAGATATTAAGTAATAATAATATCCGAATTTATATATTTCTGTGTTGAATTCTAGTAGTTTTCTAATTCATTTATTAAAAAAATAATTAACATATTAAAGAGAATTGTTGGTCCGGACTTAAGATTCAGCAGACTCCAATAGCCTCAACCAGCAGTAGTTTATATCTTGTTTAAGAGCGCGATAAAAAACAATTCTCTTTAATTTATTAATTATTCTTTAATATATTAATTAGAAAATTATTTAATTTGGATTGCCTTCGAATCTCCTATATAATTAATCAAGTGTAGGTACATAATTTTTAAATGATTTTGTTGAGATTTTAATGCGATGTTATAATATAGGTATAATTAAACAATATATTATATTTAAGGGTATATCCCTCGCATCCATAATAAGTATTAATTAAAACAAGAATACCAGGGAATCGGCCAATAAATAAAAAACCGAGTTTTTATTAATTGGGCCAGACGTTTCATCGATTTATTTCGACTTCCTCAGTGGCCCATCTTATAACTCTTTGTCAAAAGACAATTCCACTATGCGACGAAACATTTTTAATCTTTTTTATTATAACTACAATACATTCTTGGCCTCAATTATTCAACAATCTTGAACCTTTTTTCTCCTTTTAACAATTAAAAAATCAAAATTGTTAAAAGGAGAAAAAGTTCAAGATTGTTGAATAATTGAGGCCAAAATGTATTGTAGTTATAATAAAAGATTAAAATGTTTCGTCGCATAGTGGAATTGTCTTTTGACAAAGAGTGATAAAATGGGCCACTGAGGAAGTCGAAATAAATCGATGAAACGTCTGGCCCATTTAATAAAAACTCGGTTTTTTTTGTTTATTGACCGATTTCCTGCTATTCTTGTTTTTAATTAATATATATTTAAGCTTAAAATTAATAAGTAGGATGTCTGATGAGTACCGAATTTTGAAAAAGTTGTCACTTATTTATTATCTACCTTCGAAACTATACTCTCTAACAAATAAATTATTTTAGGTATACATATTTTTATTTGTTATATATATATATATATATATAAGAGAGAGAGAGAGAGAGAGAAAGAGGTATATGTATGCATCAAGCAGAAGACAACCTCATGGATAACAACTTTAGTAATCTCGGCAAAACAAAATCTTTTCGATTGAACTTTTTGTTGTTAGAATTAAACCAAAAGATCTTCTAGTCTATATCTGGCTTATGTTTCGAATTTCGTTGATGTGTTAGTTACCATTGCTAAACACAAGGGAATACACATACACAAACACACACCAACTCAATGAATTGTTAGTCTCTTTTTGGGCTCTAGGGACCATAAAACCCGTTTTTCGCTATTAAAAGATTTTGTTTTGCCGAGAGTAGCAGAGTTGTTGATTCATAAAGAGAAATTAAAGAGATGCTTGATGCAAATAAACATAATATATATATATCTTATATTATTAAATGATCAATTCTTGTATATATATTTCTCGAAAACGGCTCTAACCATTCGGATAAATTCACAGGTTAGGGGTTTTTGGGTTGACATTTCGATTTGTCACGGTCTTATCTTCGGCTAAGTTGTTTTTGATGGGTTTTTTGTTAATTGAAATAATTATTCATAGGTGGTTGTCTCGATAAAAATGTAAAATTATATTTTTTTCAATTTCCTTTTATTAATTAATTTGTTTTTTAATTTTATATCCCACTAATAATTCATTATAAATATTATTATATATTAGAATTTGCCAATTTGATTAATTTGAGGTATTTTTTATTGAATATTAAATTATTATTCGGTGTTCCAGGCACTATATATATATATGTAGTATAAATATGTATACACATTATAATTCATTTGTTAGAGACTATTAGTTTCGAAGGTTTGACATTCATCATCAGTTTTTTATTTACAAATATTTAATCTGTTACTTCCCACGGGTTCAAATACCTAATTGAATTTAACTAATTCCAATTGGTCATTTGAACTGATGGGATGTAACAGATAAAATATTTGTATTTAAAGGACTAACGATGATGGTCAAACATTCGAAGCTACAGTCTCTAACAAATAAAATATATTTATTCTCGTTATATATATGTCATTAGATTTTTTTCGGGTTTATCCGCGTGGTTTGAGAGTTTTTCTCGACGTTTCGGCTCTCCATTTTGAGCCATTTTAAAGAGATGGAGTTGGTGTGGTCTACGTGGTCTTAGCCTCGTTGTCCAGGGTTCGTTTTGGGTGGTCTCTTCAGAGTGAATTTCTTCATTCGGAAGACTGGGTGGTTTGTGAGGTTTAGGAGGTTTTAGGTGTTTTGTGGTTGAGGGTGGATTACTTACGGTGTAGCGGTTGACATCTTGGCTGTCACTGCTTCGAGAACACTGGGCACTGTCAATATGTTCACTGAAACTGTTTCGAGAACACTGGGCACTGTCGACACGTTCATTGTCACTGGTCACGAGCATAACCTCCCAATCCACCCAGTCTTCCGAAGAAATTCACTCTGAAGAGACCACCCAAAACGAACCCTGGACAACGAGGCTAAGACCACGAAGATCACCCACTCACTATCTTGAAAATGGCTCCAAAGGAGAGCCGAAACGTCGAGAAAACTCTCAAACTCACGCGGAGAAACTCGAAAATTTTTTAATGACATAGAAGCCATCCGCGGAAACCTCAATGAATATATATATATATATCAACATTAAACATAATAAACATATATGTTTATTTGCATTAAGCAGATGACATGCTCTTTGATTTCTCTATATAATAATATTTACTCTATAAGTGAGAATAAAGTAATATTAGACTTTATTTATAAAATTATTTGCCTATTTTCATATCATTTATATGATTTTCCCTAATGGTCTAAATGAAGACATATGACCTTTTGATAATCTATGATTACTTTTAGATTAATTATATGTCGTAGTGTGTAATTAGAAATAGATGTATGGCTTCGTTGACAAATTTCATTTGCAGCGAAGAGCTGCTTGATAGTAGCTAGTTGAAAAAAACACCCCATTCTATACGGCTAGGGAGTGGCAGGTTTCACTGTCTCAAAGTAAATTTTGAAGGGATTTCGTCTTTGTAAACAAGGATACGCAGACCTCCTTGTCAGGAGGTCAAATTCCCAAGTCTTCCCGTTTGGCATAAATCAAAAGGTTACCGAGGAAAGGGGAAGTAACTTTCAAAACATAATCCTCCCTCTCTTTACATTTTATATAAGTAATGCAAATGCAAAACTTCTCCACAAAATTCTTGCAAATGATCTAGATAAAAAATTGGTTCATTCGGGTAAAAGGGATGATTTGTTTGTTATCGAGTTAGATTTTTAGAAAAAAAGTAGATATTTTGGTAGGAGTCTTGAGGTTTTTATGATAATCCATAGAACTATCATAATTTTGTTTTACACTTGTTGAAGATCTAGGTGCAAAAAAAGAAAACTAAAGATTTGTTTTCAGGAGAGAGAAAAAAACTAGTTTAAATATTCTGGAATTGAGTTTATGTTCTGATGGTGTTTATTTAGTTGTTTAGGGATGCAAAGATTTATATTTACTCAATATAAAGTCAAAAAATGTTTATTAATTCTCAAGTAAAATAGTAAGTAAGAAATATCTCATTGTTAGTAAGATTCATTTGCGCGAAATACGCGATTTTCTAAGATTGAACACCACAATTGGCGAATGCCTTTGTTCGGTTAGTAGTACGCTCTTAAATCGGATACTAACCGAACATACGCATTCGCCAATTCGTTTATCCCTATGACATCTAGAGACTGGAACTCTCTTCCCAACAACTTAAAACCTTCAATCTTTTAAGACCCGCATTCTCAGATACCTTCTTATTTTCACGATACAAGAGTCCACCGCGGATTACAGAGGTTGTACCTTTTTGGTGCAACTTCTTGTTGTATCAATATCATCATAATAATAATAATAACAATAATAATAATAAGATAGATAGATGACAGAAACATCGATCGGCAGGCATCGCTGAGATGGCTGCTGCACGAGGACCTATATCCAGAGACAGAGGGGTTTATCTTCGCTATTCAAGATAGGGTAATGAAAACCAGAAATTATCAGAAACATGTCTTGAAAATGAACGTGACAGATATTTGTAGAAAATGCGGTAAACCTGGGGAATCCATCGAACACATCATGTCAGGATGCTCGGCATTAGCGGACAACGCATATCTTGAACGTCATAACCAAGTGGCCAAACTAATACACCAACAGCTGGCAATCAAATTTGGAATGTTGGGCAAAGATACACCGCCTTACTACAAATATGATCCATCCGAAGTGCTTGAGGACCAAACTATTTGATGTACTGGGACAGACCCATTCTCACAGATAAGCGAGTAGCCCATAACAGACCAGATATTGTCATCCTCAACAAAATCGAGAAGACAGCCATCTTAATCGACATCGCTATCCCTTTGACGCACAACATCAAGTCAACAGAGGATGAAAAAATAAGAAAATATGAAGACCTGGCGATAGAGATGAAAAATATCTGGAAATTAAATAAAGTCACAACCATTCCTCTAGTAATATCCGCAGAGGCAGTTGTTACTCCTAACTTTGTAAAGAATTTAGAGAAGATAGGCATGCCAAATTGGATTTTCAAAACGACCCAGAAGATCGCGATTCTTCAGACATGCCACATTGTGCGGAAATTCCTGAATTAAGACCATCGGGAACGTCATGCGGGCCAGGATGAATTTCCTTTCCGCATCGACCGAGCCTAATCCCACTCCATCTAAGGGATAGGTGAAATTTTTCCAGCAGCAATGCTGAGAAAGTGCAATAAAATCAGCATAATAATAATAATAATTTTTAAAATGTAGTATTATTTTTTCAAATCAATAAAGTAAAACGTATACTATATATCAGTTTGTTTCAGAACTATTGATTTAAAAATCAGTAACTTTAACACTAGAACGCCCGGACTTTTAGATCCCCTAGAACGCCCGGATGCCGTCAATTTGACGACTTGCATTTTTCAACACTCAAACTAAATAAAATCATTCTGTTTCCTTTTATTTAATATTTTTTTTATTTTTTCTTCAAAGTGTGTCAATTGCAGAGCTCAACACCCAGCAAGTTATAGAGGGTGTCCAGTTGCAAAAGAACAACAAGAAAGAAGAAAAAAACTGATTAACACCCGCCAACAGGGGCAAAATAGAGCTACTTCTACAACTATTAAAAGTAATAAAGTTAATGCAAACAACCATTTAGTCGTGAAAAATCCAATTTCAAACAATAAATCTTATTCTGAAATTGTCACAAATACAAGAAAAGAAGAAGATTCTTTATCAAAAGATATTCTAAATCAAATTCTACAACGATTAAGTGAACAAGACAAATCTATAAAATTACTAACTGAAAAAATCAGTGTGTTAGATAAAAACTTTAAAAAACCAAATAGTTTCCATCAAAAATGAATCTAACAACATTACGTATAGCTACATGGAATGCAAATGGCCTACTTCACCATATTTCGGAATTAGAAATATTTCTAAGAAACGAAAAGATAGATATATGTCTCATTTCCGAAACACACTTCACAAAACAATCCTATGTGAAAATTCGCGATTATAACTTCTATCACAGTCCACATCCATCTGAAAAGGCAAGAGGTGGTTCGGCTATATTAATAAGAAGCATTATTCAACATCACGAAGAACAAAAAATCGAAGATCCTTCTATGCAAGTTACAACAGTTTCAATACGTGCTAAAAATAACGACGTGAAAATTTCAGCAATTTATTGTCCACCAAAGCATTGTCTAAATAAAGATGTTTATTCCAATCTGTTTAAAACCCTTGGAAATCATTTTCTCATTGGAGGTGACTACAATGCCAAGCATACGCACTGGGGATCAAGATTAATAACAACAAAAGGAAGAGAACTTTATCAAGCAGCACAAACCTGTAAATGTGAATTTTTATCTTCAGGATTGCCCACTTATTGGCCAACCGACCCTGCGAAAATTCCAGATTTGATTGACTTTTTTATATCTAAAGGAATTTCAAATAAATATATTCATGTGGAAGGTAGCAATGATCTATCATCAGATCATACCCCGATAATCCTAACACTTAGCGAAAATGTTCTGCAAAAGAAAATCCCTCCAAGCCTCACCAACAAAAAAACTGATTGGAATGAATTTAGAAGAAAGCTCGAACAGTTTATAAACCTCCAAATACCACTTACGACAAAAGAGCAAATTGATAAAGAAGTTGAGCAATTCATAGCTGATATACAACAAGCAGCAGAGGAAAGCACACCATCAGTACGAGAAAATATTTCTCATAAAATATTTTATCCATTGGATATAAAAGAACTTATCTTGTCAAAACGGAAAGCTCGAAGAAAGTGGCAACAATCCAGACACCCCGATCACAAAACTATATTGAATCGTTTAAATAGCCAATTAAAAAAACGTATTTTAGAATTTAAAAATGAGTCAATAAGTGAATATCTTGAAAAATTAACTCCTGACAAAGAAACTGAATATTCTCTTTGGAAAGCCACCAAGAAAATTAGAAGACCTAAAATTCAAGATTCCCCTTTGAAAATGCCAGATGGAAATTGGGCCAGGAGTTCAAAACAAAAATCGGATATTTTTGCTGATTATTTAGAAAATGTTTTTACACCTAATCCACCTTTAAATTCTAATGATAATCCTACCTTCATACATAAAACTGACAAAAAAGAAATCCCTCTTGTTACCTTAAAAGAAGTTAGGAATACTATCTCCTATAACTTAAATGCAAAGAAAGCTCCCGGATATGACCTCATAACTGGGTACATCATGAAAGAGCTTCCCGATGTAGCCCTTTATAAACTACAATACCTCATAAACGCTTGCTTTATACTTAGGTATGTGCCTCACCACTGGAAAATTGCTGAAGTGATACTTATTCTTAAGCCTGGAAAGGAGCCTACAGAAGTGGCCTCATATCGACCAATATCATTGTTGCCGATTTTGTCAAAAATCTTTGAAAAACTACTATTAGGGAGACTTATGGAAATTATAAAACATAGGAAATTAATACCTTCACACCAATTTGGCTTCAGAAATAAACACTCCACAATTGACCAAGTACACCGCATAACGAATATCATTGAAAAAGCTTTTGAAGAAAAAAGTCTGTGCAGCAGTTTTTCTTGATGTTGCTCAGGCTTTCGACAAAGTTTGGCATGAAGGCCTTTTAGTCAAACTACATGAGTATCTACCTGAACAGTTTTTCGAAATATTGCAATCTTATATCAAAGATAGACGCTTTCGAGTTCGCCATGGCGATGAGCATTCTGAACTAAAGCAAATATCTGCTGGAGTGCCTCAGGGCAGTGTTCTTGGCCCAACTCTATACTTGTTATTTACAAATGACATTCCACTTGATGAGAATGCTGCTATAGCTACATTTGCTGATGATACAGCACTCCTTGCAGTCGATGAAAATGTTTATGAAGTTACAGCTAAGCTACAAGGTGCCATAAACAAAATCAACGAATGGACCAAACGATGGCGAATAAAGCTCAATGAAACAAAGTCAACCCATATCAATTTTACCTATAAGAAAATAGTTACTATTCCTATCCAAATTAATCACCAAAGAATACCTTATGCCAATACAGCTAAGTATCTAGGCATGACTCTAGATGCAAAACTAAAGTGGAAAGAACACGTGAAGATTAAAAAACAAGAACTTAACATCAAATTTCGAAAACTTTACTGGCTACTTGGACGCAATTCAGAGCTGTCTGTGAGAAATAAAATTTTAATTTATAGACAAATTTTGAAACCCGTATGGACCTACGGGATTCAATTGTGGGGCTGTACAAAAAAGTCCAATATAGAAATTATACAAAAATTTCAAAATAAAGTCCTAAGAAGTATTGTAAATGCCCTTGGTACATCAGAAATAGTGACCTGCACCGAGATCTACACCTCGATGCAGTCACAGAAGAAATCCACAAATATGCCGTTAGACACCACCAACGTCTACACAAACATGAAAATCAAGAAATGAAACAAATGCTCAACGTTGATGATAATGTTCGTCGACTAAAAAGAAGAAAAACATATGAACTATTTAGTTAACAAATTATATTAATTATTCTATTTGGATAATATTGATCTTATTATTGTATATATATTGTTAAGTGAGGAATTATATTTGTTAAATATTTTCCTAAAGTGTGCTTTAAGTATGTGAATAACAAATCTTTTGTCAATTATGAAATAATTGGTTAAGATAAATAAATAAATAAAAAAAAAAAAAATTTTTTTCTAATAATAAATATAATTCTATTATCAATTTATATATTAAAAATACATATTAATATATTGCATTTTAATAATCATTATGATATAAAATGAAAAATTAACATGCTATATTTATGGAGTATTATCATTAACAAAACCAGTAGTTCTATATTATATGTTATTATTATAAATATTATATTATTATAAATAATATTGAAATAAAAAAAACAAATATACGAAAAAAACTCACGAGAAATTGAGAGAGAAATTTGTTGTTGATAATTATAATGGGCGAAACAAAAATGAAATGGCAAGACTAGGGGCTCGACATATATATATATATATATATGGATTTCAAAACAGTAGGTTTCCTCAAAATGTTGTAAAATAATAAAGTGAATCATCAAAAGATAAAAAAATTGACATAAAGAAACATAATTTTTTTATTTTACCCCAAGATTTTCAAGGAAGATAGTAAATTAAAAAAAAAAAAAAAAAACAAATCCGAGGGTCAAAAAGGATGGAAATGTTCCAAAAAAAGAATGGGAATTATTCGTACTTGAAAAATTAATTTAAAATATAAAAATTGGGGTAAAAAAGTGTTACCGTCAAATTGACGGCTTTTGGGCGTTCTTGGTAAATACATAATTTTCTCCTAAATAAAAATTCATAGGGTGCTATTTTTTTTATTAGAAAGCTATTCAAAAATGATTAAAAGTCAGCGAGTTTCAAAGTTCTAACTTAAATAGTAACGAAATGAAAGAGAAATGAAATGTGAAAACCGTCAAATTGACGGCTTCGGGCGTTCTAGTGTTAAATGTGTGGAGGGGAGAAAAAAGTCTGTCTGTTTGGGATGTACGAAATAGTGTAGAAACAATGCCTCTTCAAGTTTCAATAGAAATCCCAAAAAGCAGACCGCAGAGCTTACTGTTAATGTAAAGTCATTAATTTATTATTTCGGGTTGAGTTGGTTATATCAAAATAGTTTCCGCCTTGATGGTTAGTTAATTTCATCAGAATACACAACATTTCGATACCTAATTATTAAGTCATTCCAAGATGTTGACTGAGAATTTATGGAATCCTGCAAGCATTCGCTGTTTTCTCTAGGTGACTAACTAGATGAGAAACGAAAACTTCACTTTTGATAATCATTTTTTTATATTATAGACAAAAGCTAAGTGGATATGGAAGCTAAGGCTTTTATGAAAAGCATCGCAGTGCACATGCGAAGATCCCGGGTGATCCTTTTGTCTATAATATAAAAAATCTTTTCTTCGTTCCCTAATTTAATTTAATTTATAATTGTCTTTCAATACGGCCTCATTGTGGTCACGGCCTGGAGTAAAGAAAAAAATATTTTCGATCTTTAGGTTTGCGATCGAGTGGGAGGCGTTTGGATATAATTTATTTTAAATATTTATTTATTTATTTATACTTCCATACTAACAGTTGAGAAGGACTTTATCTGTGGTAGTGCATCAACATGAAAGAAATACTTTATTCCATAGAGCTATGGATATATAATTTAGGCTATGGAAAAAGAAATAGTAGTATGGACTATTATTAAAATAATAATTCAGGACCTGACAGACCGAGGGTCGCTCGGTAATTTTTTGATTTAGTTAAATCCAAATATTAATTCTATTTTAAATTTTAAATTCAAATAAAAATGTCAATTTTTATTTGTAACCGGAATTAAATAAAATTAAAATAAAATTTAATTTATTTTTTTGCAAACTGTTAAACTTGCTCCGCTTAATTACAATTAAAAATAATATTAATATACAGGGAAGTTTCTTTGCTGACCCTGAAGAATTTCAATTTTTGGGATGAATATGATGTTTTAATAAATTATTTTATTCAGAATTTGTGGCTCTAATTATCCTTGGGTTACCTTTGGATCAATTCACCACTCCACTCCGTCTTCAATAGAAAACACTTCTATTTAATAAAAAATTTTAATTTTAATACTAATAATATTTGTAATAAACTATTAGTGGGTTTTATTAACACAAACGCATGTTAATAATTATTTAAATTATGAAAAAATCTATCAAATTAACGTTACACAAAGATGATAACATGACGTAACGATTTGTCGACCAAAAACTCTAATCCGTGATTTTTATCGAAATCATTAGAGCTATTTTCTAGAAACCTATTATATATATATATAGGGCAAACCAAACGGTTTCTGGGCCAGACATTCTCCACCTCTGATTTAGAAAATCAATTCTTAATTTATTTGTATATAATTTAATTTGATTTTAACTATTCAGAGACTGGACTCGCCTAGCTTTAACGGAACTTACATTTTTCCTTCCGCAATCGGTTGCCTAAATACAGGCGCACTCAAAATGTTATCCAAATTAATATTTTGTTAAGTTAATACAGAAATATTTTGTAGATTTGGATCAATAAAGTTGTTGATATATATTTTATCATTTATACTATGGAAGAATTTTATTTGTTTCAGACAGTATTAAATGACAAAACATATTTGACACCATTGAGTTCTACCATTCTGTTTTCAATAGAAGATACCTCTAATTAATCAAAATTCCTAATTTTAATATAGAATAATATTTGTAATGAACTAGTAGTGAGTTTTAAAATTAAAAAAAAACAACAATTAATTAATAAAAGGAAATTGGAAAAAAATATATTTTGTTAGCGCACCCATTCCTGTGAATAATTAGTTTAATTAAGAAAAAATCAATCAAATTAAAGTTACCCGAAGATGAGACCTTGACAGATCGATTTGTCGAGACCGGTATTCACTTGATAGAAAAGACTCTAGACTAGTTGATTCCAGCTAAAATGCTTTTGATATAATGGCATAAAATGTGTCCTTTAAGGAGGTCCTTTCTCTCCAGTTGATTTAAAAGAAGTGTAGTATCAAATATTTAATAAAATAAGTTTAAATATATACTAATGAAAAATAATAGAATTAAGAAATAAATAGTATGAAAAAGCCGTAAATGTTTGTAATAAAAACAATTATAAACAAAATATTTAAATACAAAAGTTAGTTTGATTTATTCAAATCAACTGGTAATAAGTCTTGTATGATTTGTCAATGCTTTGTATTAATACTGTTTGTGTTTACATACAAACATAGCATTTATGTGATTTTTTAAGTAAATATCTCAGTAAATTCGTCGGTCAATGATATATTTTATTGCAAAAAAAGAAACCTGCATGTTCACAAAGAGAAAAAAGAGGTTGTCCTCTGCTTGATGCAAATAAACATACACACATATATATCGAAATTATATATATATAATTTATTTGTTTGAGACTATAGTTTTGAAGACTTGGTCTCATCATCAGTCGTTTTTAATTATAAATATTGTTTTTCATGGAGTCAATATCCATAAGGTATTGACTCCATGAAAAATAATATTTATAATTAAAAAAAGACTGATGATGAAGAGCAAGTCTTGAAACTATAGTCTCAAACAAATAAATAATATATATACATATATATAATTTAGATATATTTGTGTGTATGTTTATTTACATCAAGCAGAGGACAACCTCTTTGTTTCTCTTTGGGAATCAACAACTCTGCTACTCTCGCCAAAACAAAAACTTTTCAATTAAACCTGTATGTTTCAAAAAGCTAATTTTTAGTTTTTTTTTAATTTTATCTATTCAATTAATAGTAGTTTAATTCAAGAGAAATTGTCAAGATCTTAATTTTCCATTAGACTCTAAGAAAATGTTTACATTTTAAAGAATTTTATTTTCAAAAATTTGCTCTCTAATGTGTGATTAAAACTTCGCCAAAGCATAGATATAGACTTAAACTATTATAAAAAATTAAGTTAAAGTTATAATCTAATATTTTTTATTTAACAGTGACTTCGAAAGGACCTCCTTTAGAGACGGGGATTGCTAAGAGATATTTTATAGGGAAAATGTACGAAAGAAAAGGAAAAGAGGAAGAGCTAAACTATTTGGAGAATTTTCCCCAGATGATATGTGGGATCTAATTCATCTATGGAATATTATTTTAATTTGTGATTATTAATAAGATCAATTATTTTAAAGTGTAGCCATACTTTTAATTAATCTTTCGAGTTTGTTTCCGAGTAGTCAGATATGAAGAAAATTCCAAATAGACATCAGGTGAGCTCACGACTTGATACAAGCTCTTGTAAAATAGTTCATAATTATGCGTCGTCCACTTACTCATAGGATTATTATTTCTAATATAATCTTAGACATAGAGTATTTCACTTAATTAGAACTTTGGTTTAATTTACTAATAGAACTTACAACTCAAAAATATTTAATTTTTCATTTTCGTGAAAAGAATTCGATGTTTCTTCTCAATCTTTCAGGTACCTTGAATTCAAATAAAAATATTTTTAAGAAAAAATAAAATCCGACTTAAAAAAATTAAATGCATCAAATAAAATACACTAAAAGGTATAAAATAATTATTATCTTATTTAGTTATAACTAAACGACGAAATATTAACATGAAATTACTTTTTGAAGTCGGTACCAAACAAACTATACCTATAAGCGAGCGTACCCGCCAAACGTACTAAGTAAGATCCGTCGAGTGCGATTCATATAATTTTTAAGAAAAAAATAAAAACCGACTTCAAAAAATTAAATGCAACAAATAAAATACACTAAAAGGTATAAAATAATTATTATCTCATTTAGTTACAACTAAACGACGAAATATTAACATGAAATTACTTTTTGAAGTCGGTACCAAACAAACTATACCTATAAGCGAGCGTACCCGCCAAACGTACTAAGTAAGATCCGTCGAGTGCGATTCATATAATTTTTAAGAAAAAATAAAAACCGACTTCAAAATTAAATGCAACAAATAAAATACACTAAAAGGTATAAAATAATTATTATCTCATTTAGTTACAACTAAACGACGAAATATTAACATGAAATTACTTTTTGAAGTCGGTGTCAAACAAACTATACCTATAAGCGAGCATACCCTCCAAACGTACTAAGTAAGATCCGTCGAGTGCGATTCATAAAAGGTATATGTTTGGCACCAACTTCAAAAAGTAATTTCATGTTAATATTTCGTCGTTTAGTTGTAACTATATAAGATAATAATTATTTTATACCTTTTAGTGTATTTTATTTGTTGCATTTAATTTTTTGAAGTCGGTTTTTATTTTTTTCTTAAAAATTATTTTATTTTTCTCTTTTTAGTGATGTTATTAATAGTGATCATATCATCAGAACTTGATCAAATTAATATGGCACCATCCCCAAGACACCCCCTATCGGATAAAAAAAGAACCATCGAAATCGGTTCATAAACAAAGAGGTTAGGTCTAAACAAACCTAATAAAAAAGGTCTAATACCTATGAAAAAAACGAAAAAAAAATGGGACCAATCGGAAGCTAGACTGGACCCAATGCAAAATTTTTTTTCAAAATCGGTTGAGAATTGGCGGAGATATGAGGTAACATAGGCACAAAAAAAAAAAAAAAAAAATTCAATCGAATAGAGAACTTCCTCCTTTTTTGAAGTCGGTTAAAAAGGTATATGTTTGGCACCAACTTCAAAAAGTAATTTCATGTTAATATTTCGTAGTTTAGTTGTAAACTAAATTAGATAATAATTATTTTATACCTTTTAGTGTATTTTATTTGTTGCATTTAATTTTTTGAAGTCGGTTTTTATTTTTTTCTTAAAAATTATTTTTATTTTTCTCTTTTTAGTGATGTTATTAATAGTATCATATCATCAGAACTTGACCAAATTAATATGACACCATCCCTAAGACACCCTTTTCGGATAAAAAAAGAACCATCGAAATCGGTTCATAAACAAAGAGGTTAGGTCTAAACAAACCTAATAAAAAAGGTCTAATACCCTATGAAAAAAAACGAAAAAAAAATGGGACCAATCGGAAGCTATACTGGACCTAATGCAAAAAAAAAATTCAAAATCGGTTGACAATTGGCGGAGATATGAGGTAACATAGGCACAAAAAAAAAATCAGTCAAATAGAGAACCTCCCTCCTTTTTGTGAAGTCGGTTAAAATGAATATATATATACTAGTATATATATTAGGGTGGTCCTAATTATGGGTATTTTTGAATTTCTACGCTGGCAGAGGCTCATATGGTTCGAAATAAATAAAAAAAATATCTTCCAAGTTTCAAGCCCCTATCTCAATTTTAACCTGTGCCTTAGAGCGATGCAAGTTTCCCATCTAAATGGCATTGAACAATTTTTTATTCCGGCCAAAGTAATTGTTCAAAAAATTTGAATCTCTGTAAGCTTTACCCTTGTAATAGTAGCTATCATTCAGAGTTTTTTCAGATTTTTACTTATTATAATTTTGGAGTTAAAGCTAGATAAAATACTGCCATATCTTAGTTTTTAACCGACTTCAAAAAAGGAGGAGGTTCTCTATTCGACTGAATTTTTTTTTTTTTTTTTTTTTTGTGGCTATGTTACCTCATATCTCCGCCAATTCTCAACCGATTTTGAAATTTTTTTTGCATTGGGTCCAGTCTAGCTTCCGATTGGTCCCATTTTTTTTCATAGGTATTAGACCGTTTTTATTAGGTTTGTTTAGACCTAACCTCTTTGTTTATGAACCGATTTCGATGGTTCTTTTTTTATCCGAAAGGGGGTGTCTTAGGGATGGCGTCATATTAATTTGGTCAAGTTCTGATGATATGATCACTATTAATAACATCACTAAAAAGAGAAAAATAAAAATAATTTTTTAAGAAAAAATAAAAACCGACTTCAAAAAATTAAATGCAACAAATAAAATACACTAAAAGGTATAAAATAATTATTATCTTATTTAGTTAGCAACTAAACGACGAAATATTAACATGAAATTACTTTTTGAAGTTGGTGCCAAACATATACCTTTTATGAATCGCACTCGACGGATCTTACTTAGTACGTTTGGCGGGTATGCTCGCTTATAGGTATAGTTAGTTTGGCACCGACTTCAAAAAGTAATTTCATGTTAATATTTCGTCGTTTAGTTGTAACTAAATAAGATAATAATTATTTTATACCTTTTAGTGTATTTTATTTGTTGCATTTAATTTTTGAACGGGGTTTTTATTTTTTCTTTAAAATTATATTAAGTTTATATATATTATATATATGTTAACGTTAGATGAAAGCGAAAGTTAAAACTTTTATCCGGCCACTGCCCTATTTTGGTGCAACTGAAACTGAACCATGAGTTGAAAAAAGATACAGGACCCAGCCTGGTATGATCCGATATCTTCCGCGTTAAGCCCGCAAATGCTTTTCCATTTAAGCGATGGATCCCCTGACCAGACTCTATAATCAAATTTTATATCGTATATATTCGACTCCTAGCCTCAGACGCGTTTTCTCCTATTTTCTTAATAGTATGGTTCTTATAAATTTACATAATTCCAACTCTGATTTTTATAAATCGAGAACAGATGAATTTTTTTTCAGATATTCAATAATAAATTTTAAATATTCTAAAATTTATTATTGAATATATGAACAAAATTCATCTGTTTCGATTCCCCAAAGAATCAGATAGTTGGGAATTGTAGTAAATTTATATATATATATTTGTTTGTGACTAATTCAATTATAAAAAAATAAGTTATAGTTATAATCTAATATTTTTTATTTAACATTAGCGGCGAAAGGACCTCCTTAATTGAGAAGTTTTATTGACTTGAATACTTCAATAAATGTACACAAAAACTAAAAGAAAATTTTCATTTGACTTAATCAATTGAATTGAGTTGATGTACTAAAAATTAATTCAATGGGAATACAAATAAATCCAATGATATGAACTGATGCATTCTCAATGAAAAAGTGTGATAATGAGCTGAGGGGTGAAAAAATGGCGATGTTGATAGCGATGCCTCCTCAGCAGCATTCCCGAGACAATGGCTAAGTGAATGTGACAGCTCCTTGTCTCGAGGGACGCAGAGGAGCTTGGGGGACGCAGCAAAGAAGGGGCCCTGCAGAATGGGGAGCGAAGATCGATCAACTAATTGGAAGGCCTGCTGATTATCAAAGGGCCCTCGGCCTACAATTCAAGGGCCGGAACAAGATAGTGGATCAACCGACTACAACTCTCCTACAAGCACACGCACTAGATACATTTTTTCCTTTCATTTCTATACCGGGAGAGTTTTTTATCTTGACGAGCAGTCTGAGCAATCAAAAACAGTGCATTATATGAAAAAAAGTTTCAAATAAAAGTTTATTTATATCAAGGGGGGAAACTAAAGTACGCCATTGTATGTCGACTTAGAACAAGCTTTCGAGGCCAACTTCTGTTTTTTAAATGGAAACCTATATGTTTCTGTAGTTATTCTGAATCTACAAAAAAAAACTAAAGAACTTTTATTAGAACTATTTTTTATACGACATCAAATAAAAAAATAGTAAATCAATTAGATCTCAAAAAATCTAATAATTATTTTTAACAATTGTTCAACTTAATTATCATATAATATTGATTAAATAATTAATTATTAAATAAATAATTATCGAATTGAAATGTCACAACAATGAAAATAGGTGTTTATAATGATATTAAAACTTTATTATACGTAGGTACACAGATTTAAGAGATTATTTTATACTTAATAGAACTAGTTAAAATTCTTGAGTTTAAAAAAGTTTATTTCTCGTGTCAATCCAGTAGATAGTTACCTATATTTTATTATCATAATAAAAATGGAGCATTTTTTGATGAAGACAGAATTGAAATGGTCTCTTAATTTATGCAGTGAATGTGGAAGAAGTATTATGGTGCTGCCATTGAAATGGATGCCGAGCGTTTTCCTGATAGGAATACACCCTCCCAAGCTTCATTTCATCGTGTTATGAATCTGTTTAAAAAAAACTAGAAATATAAAGGCTATGAAGAAATTGAAACAGACCAAAATAACGAAATTGTAACTGGAATTCATCCAGAAGACTTGCTATAGACTCTGAACAATGTCGTAAAATTATTAAATTATTTATTTAATAATTATTAAATTATTTATTTAATAATTAAATATTTGATCATTTTTATTTGATAACTAAATTGAATGATTGTTAAAAATAATTATTAGAATTTTTTTTTGAGATTTAATTGAGACTATTTCAATTCTTTCTTCAACAAAAAATGCTCCATTTTTATTATGATAATACAATATAACTATCTACTGAATTGACACGAGAAATAAACTTTTTTAAGCTCAAGAATTTTAAATAGTTCTATTAAGTAGAAAATAATCTCTTAAATCTGTGTATAATGAAGTTTTAAGATCATTATAAACACTTATTTTCATTGTTGTGACTTTTCGATTTAATAATTATTTATTTAATAATTAATTTTTTGATCATTATTAATTGATAATTAAGTTGAATAATTGTTAAAAATAATTATTAAGATTGTTTTTTTGAGATCTAATTGATTTATATACTTTGTTTATTTGATGTCATATAAAAAATAGTTCTAATAAAAGTTGTTCAGATTTTTTTGTAGATTCAGAATATGTACAGAAACATATAGGTTTCCATTTAAAAAACAGATGTTGATATCGAAATACCCTTGAAAGCTTGTTCTAGGTCGACAAACAATGGCTTAGTTCTCGATATAAATAAACTTTTATTTGAAACTTTTTTCTATATAATGCACTGTTTTTGAGTTGTAAGACTGTCTCAAGATAAAAAATTCCCCCAGTATAATGAATATAAATATACAAATATATAAATAAGTAGCTTGAACACCGAGCGATGCTCGGTAATTTTTTGATTTAGTTAAAAGCGATATATTAATATTATTTTAATTTTAAATTCAGGTAAAAAGGTCGATTTTTAGTCGCAGCCAAAATAAAAATAAAATTGAAATAAAACTTAATTTATATTTTTATCATCGCTCTACACCCTTAATGGCCATCATCAAGATGTATCACTGGCCACAAAGTTTTGAATGTAATTGCAATTAAAAATAATATTAATATACACCTAGAGGTTGTTTCGTTGACCCTTTTAAATCCTGAAGAAGGAGGTACGAATTCGAATTGTCGGATCTTTTAAGAGGATGTAATTGATATTCTAATAATTTTTTTATAGAAAAATACCTTTAATTAATTAAATTGTTAAATTCTAATATATAATAATATTTTTCGTTAAATTGAAGGGTTGGTTTTGTCACAAATATAATAAAACAATAATTTCAATAACTATTTGAATTATTTAATTGATAACTATACAGTTTCGGTCACCACTGGTCGACCATCCTCAGTAGTTATCTCGTTCAAGAACCGGAATTTGTCATTTCACATGAAACATTCATTCCTAAATCTTCAATATAGATACATCACACAATTCATTACAATCACAAAACCAACCCTTCAATTTAACGAAAAATTTAAATCAAGTCACTTAAGTTCGGGAAGAATTTTAATAATAATATTTGTAATGATCTATTAGTGGAATTTAAAATAAAGAAAACAATTAATTTTATTAAAAGAAAATTGAAAAAGATGTAATTATAAATTTTTATTCAAGCAACCATCTGTGAATAATTATTTCAATTAACAAAAATCCATCAAAAACAACTTAGCCGAGGATGAAACCGTGACAGATCGAATTGTCAACACAAAAAAACCTCTTAACACTTGAATTTCATCCAAATCGTTAGAGCCGTTTTCAACAAACCGATTCTATATATATATGAGCTGTCAGCGTGCCTTCGGCACGCCCTCCGAAGCTCGGCCCTCCGGGCTGAGCCTTGCGGGCGGCGTCTCGGTTCAAAAATTTTATTCCTCTTAAAAATCCACACTCCAAATGTATACCTGTAAACTCCCGAAAATACATAGTCTCTTAAAAGTTTCGCCTCATTTTCGTCCTGACACAGCTACAGAAATGAGGCTCTAGATATGAATCTGGAAGTATTTTTTTTCCTATAATCTACAGCATTGTGATATTTTTTGTGTGGAAATAGATTTATTTAAATAAGTGGTATCGTGTGAGGAGGAGAATTATATTATATCATTTTTTTAAAATTTGGGATCGATAATCGATATAAGGCTCCAAATATTTAAAAGAGATCAGGTGTTGTTTGTATGACAGGCTGCTCCAGTATTGCAATGAGAAACTCATATGGGCATGCGTGTCTTAAGTCGTTTAATTTTGTAAAAATCAAAAAATAAGAATAACAAAATTTAGATTTTTAAAAAATTATAAAAAGTGGCAAATTATTAAAAAATAAACAAATAATATATAAATCAAATAAGATGTGATTGATTTCTTTTTCTGTGCGCAAAGAAAAGCGAATTGAATATTTAATTTTTGAGTGGTGAAGGGGGGGGGGTAATAATTATCAATATATTTAATGTTTCTTAATTTAAAATCAATTGGAGTCTTTCATTTCGAAATTTGAGTCCAAATTACGATTATATTTCAAATTTGCCGCAAATATACCGATAGCGCTCTCTCTCGGCAGCATTACGTCAGCGTTGCGGCAAATTAATCTAGACAAATATATATAGTATATATATATAAGAATTTTTCGTTTAATATAATTTGATAATTTTGATTCATCCGCTTGTTGCTCTTTTGCTCGGTCTTTTAACAACAAGCGGATGAATCAAAATAAACTTACCGGTCCAACATCATTATAATTAATAATAAGATAAGATAAGATAATAAGATTTATAAGGGAAAGCATTTAATACCAAAAGGCATTTTAGTATAGGGTCTCAAGAACCCGAGGAAGCTCTGACAAAAGTGAAACGTCACGATTGATGAGGTGATAAGTTTGCATTTATTATTTGATCCTTTGTTCTTTTACAATCCTATCATTTTAGTAAAATCTTTAAAAAACTATTAAATATATCTTGTGATTAGTAATGAAGCTGTTGAAGCTTTTATTTTTGTGATTGATTTGATTAAAGTTTGAATTCCCATTTAAATCACATGATCAATTTATAATTATTTATTGAAACAAATAATTACAATATAAATACAACGTTTCGATCGACTTATTCTGCGATCGTTCTCAAGTATGAGCACCCACTCCGATTATAGGTTAACTGAGCAAATACCTGTACTTGTACAAAATGTACCTTGTATTATAAAAAATCCAACTATGTAAACTATAATATTCTTGATGAGTGAATTAATTGTTATGAATTATTATTGTTATTATTATCATTTGATTTGTCAATATAATTTTTTTGCTTTATAATCTTTAAAAACATGTAATGCTCAATCCGACAGGGGCGCTGATGCCGTCGGTACAATTGTGTTTTGAGTCGAGATAAACATGAAGTACAGATGATTGGCTCAGTTAACCTATAATCGGAGTGGGTGCTCATACTTGAGAACGATCGAAGAATAAGTCGATCGAAACGTTGTATTTATATTGTAATTATTTGTTTCAATAAATAATTAGAAATTTATCATGTGTGATTTAAATGAAAATTCAAACTTTAATATCTTGTGATCGTTTGATTATTTTCAATTGTGATATAGATATACCGGGTGAGTTTTTTTTATCTTGAGACAGTCTTATAACTAAAAAACAGTTCATTATATGAAAAAAGTTTCTAATAAAATTTTATTTGTATCAAGGGGGAAACTAAACTACGCTATTTTTTTGATCTAGAACAAGCATTCAAGGGTATTTCGAGATAAAGTTTTGTTTTGTAAATGGAAAGCTATATATTTCTCTATATATTCTGAATCTACAAAAAAAAAACTGAACAACTTTTATTAGAACTATTTTTATACGACATCAAATAATAAAAAAATTAATTCAATTATATCTCAAAAAAAAATCTTAATAATTATTCAACTTAATTTTCAAATAATAATAATTAAATAATTAATTATTAAATAAATATTTATAAAATCAAAAAGTCACAACAATGAAAATAAGTGTTTCTAATGATATGAAAACTTCATTATACATAGGTTTCTTCGTAGCCTTTACATTTCTTATTTTTTTTTTGTTTTTTAACAGATTTACAACACGATAGAATGAAGCTTGGGAGGGTGTATTCCTATCAAGAAAACGCTTGGATTCCATTTCAATAGCAGCCCCATAACACTTCTTCCACATTCACCATAAATTAAGACCATTTCATTTCTATCTTCAACAAAAAATGCTCCATTTTTATTATGATAATACAATATAACTATCTACTGGATTGATACGAGAAATAAACTTTTTTAAACTCAAGAATTTTCAAAAGTTCTATTAAGTAGAAAATAATCTCTTAAATCTGTGTACTGTGTAATGAAGTTTTAAGATCTTTATAAATACTTATTTATATTGATGTGACTTTTCGATTTAATAAATATTTATTTAATCATTATTATTTTATAATTAAGTTGAATAATTGTTAAGAATAATTATTATTTGGATTTATTTTAGATCTAATTGATTTAAAAATTTTTTTATTTGATGTCGTATAAAAAATAGTTCTTATGAAAGTGGTTTAGATTTTTTTATAAATTTAGGATATGTAAAGAAAATATAGGTTTCCATTTAAAAAACAGAACTTGACCTTTAAATACCCTTAAAAGCTTGTTCTAGGTCGACAAACAATAGCGTGGTTTAGTTTCCCCTTGATATAAATAAACTTTTATTTGAAATTTTTTTTTCAGATAATGCACTGTTTTATAAGACTGTCTCAAGATAAAAACTCACCAGGTATATGTAACTAATGGATAGTTTGAATTATGCAAATTCTAAAAATTGTAAAAGAAATCTCACCTGGAAGCCGCGTGGCGTGGGTGTGAGCGCAAACACTGGAGAGTCCAGACTGGCTCTGGAGAGCGTCGTTTTCGGGTTCCCGGGGCTCACACCTCACACGTCCAATCTCACGAGCCCAGGGGGCTGTGCCCCGGTGGTGGGGACGGACTCTGAACCCTGCAATAAATAATTAGTATAGGTATAGTTATTGAACAAATTCTTAATAGAATAAAAGGGAAATCTTATAAGTATTCAATTGAACACTTTTTTTTAATTTGATATAACAAGTCCGAGTTTGTTTTCCAACCTGTTGCTCATAAAACTAAATCTATTCTAATATAGAAATATAAGCTCGCTTTATATACGCGTATTTATTATAAATGAAAGATCCAAGATTTTTAATTTGTTGAATAATAAATTAAACTATTATTCCAAAAAATATAAATAAATTAGATACAAGATTGAAATGATATTATTAGCAGTGGCGTAGCCAGGAAATTTTCATGGAGGGGGGGGGGGTCAATCCACATAGCAAAATATTTAGAGGAATTTTTTTTATTAAAACAAATAGTCCAGTTAAATTATGTTTTTACCCGAAAAGTTTTGGGCTAGTTTTAATTTCCTCAACCGTTTATGTTTTTTGGTGTTCTGAATCCGAATCTGAGGTTTACTAAAAAAATTTCGTCACCGAACTTTGTCAAAAATGCAAAAAAATGTGAAAAAATTTCATTTTTTGGCGGTTTTTTGCTTATAACTCGAAAACAATCAACTTTTCGTAAATAACCTTCCTATTCAATATAAATGTTCATAAAGTTTCCTAAAAATTTCATTATTTAGGGTTTTCTCCGAGCAACGGTTCGGGTTCAATAGCTAATTGAAAATTGGAGTATTTTTAGAAACCGATGGTTTAGTTTAATTAATTTAATTTTAATTTTTATTTGTGGATGGTTATTTGGTAGTTGGACTTTAAAATAAATTAGAAGTTAAATTTTCAAAATATTGCTATGTTCGGAGTATATTTTCTGCTTCCTCAGGCAGAAAAATATACTGCGAAACATAGCAACATTTTGAAAATTTAACTTCTAATTTATTTCAAGTCCAAGTACACAATAACCAGCCACAAAGAAAAATTTTCCATATGGACGATAACAACACCAATTTACTTTTAATACTTCTTTTAATTATTTTAATATTTGTTGTTATAATTGCGTAGTAAGTGAAAGTTAACTAAATACAGCAGAGCATTTTTTTGTAAACCTTAATTAAATCTGGTATTGAGATTTCTCTTCCTATTTAACTGGCCATCATTTTTTCTAGAATATGTTCTATGAATTTGTTCTCTTCAAGGGGTGCTTTTGGCTATAAATTTCGAGAATTCCAACACACCTGTGTCTTCTTAAACGGGGAGCAATGAAATGAGAATCATCAATTTCATAAAAAAAAATCAAACCCACGAATATCGAAAATGATTTAAGGTTTAATTTTACAATTTATATTTATTCCATCATAAAGAGAATTTGTCACATAATTATCCACAGAGGGATTTTTCATGAGTTTTTTTTTTTTTTTTTTTTTTTAATGATATTGATGAGAGAAGGTGATACACCAGAAGGTGGATCCCCTAAAGGCCTGTATGGACTGGCCCCTCAATCGTGAAAAGAACAGAGCAGAAGGAAAAGAAGCCGGGATCACGAGCCAATCTCAGAAACTTAGATACAATTCAATATCCAATTTACCAAGGTTTTAGGGGCTTCGAGCAGTGGTAAATCCTCCGCGCGATAAATTCGGTTAAATTTATCTCCCACTTAATTTTTATTACCAGACCCTATACTTAGAGAAAAACTGTCTGGGTATAGCCGGGAATCGAACCCGAGACCTCCGGGTTGCCAGTCAGTTGTTCTGACCATTACACCACCGAGGCGGTTTGAAAATAAAATAAAATAAATAATAAGATTATTCACGGTATTTATTTTATTCATGAATATTATTACTTTCACGTTTATATTTAAAAAATTTAATGTGTAAGTATTGTAATCGCCTCCCGGCGTTGGGAATTTATGGAACTTCCATCTCCAAAGAGAAAAAAGTTAATTTCAATTTGTCACTTCTAAGCGGAAGAAATCGACGTCCTTAATAGTTTGAAATCGGATTTACAACAGGAGCCAAAGAGTAACAAAAATTCATTGGTGTGTGAGTATGTATGTATGTACCACACTTTTTATCCACATGATTAACTGGCCATCATTTTAGGTTGTTTCAAAAGTTCTGTCAGTTTTAATATCATGTGTTTTTGTAGCTCCATATCTCAATAAATATTTATTCTTCTATGTCGTGGTATATACTGATCGGTAGAGTATTTTGTACTCTATACATTGATACTGTTCATTTTTTTCAAATTTTAATTTTTTGCCTCTTTTCAGGTTATTACTACATGATGTCGTTAAGCGATTTTCGGCCAATTTTTCTCTACGAATTCAAATTGAACAAAAGCGCTGCCGAAACAACCCGAAAAATTAACCAGGCATTTGGCAATATATAGTATTAATGAACGCACTGCTCGGCGTTGGTTTGCGAAATTTTGTTCCGAGGTCTGTTCTTCTTTGCTTTTGCGCAACCAAAACGATCCTTTTTTGGATCGGATCGTCACGTGTGATGAAAAGTGGATCCTCTACGAGAACAGTGATTAATAGATTTGTGTTACGTTTGCAAAAGTGCACTGATTCAAATGGCGCTGATTTCGATTAAATTGAATAAGTATTCAGTGAGATATTACAGTTTAAAGTAGAATCATAAAAACGGACAATACTTTTGAAACAACCTATTAAAGATAATTATGAAATGAGAGTTTATAATGGGAATTTATTTATTTTTTCACCAACGTTTCGTCGACTTTGCCAACTTCTTTAGGATTTCTACAATGATAAGAACTATTATTATCATTTACGTCCATAATTTGAAAGCTTATAATGAGAAAATAAGGGCAAGTTTTTATGTGTGACTTTTTTATTTATCAACCAACGTTTCGTCGACTTTGCCAACTTCTTCAGGGCTTCAAATTAAATTTGAAATTTCTAAATGTAAAGATCAATAATATAAAAATAAAAAAAGGATTCTATTGTTTTAAAAAACAGTGTTGCCTCAATCTATGTATTTGTTGGTTGAGTATGCCACTGAAGTATGGAGTCCTTTTTACTCCATAGAAAAAAACTTCTCCAATCTGTACAGAATAAATTTCTTCGCAAGATATCCTTTAAACTCTTTATCCTAAATGATACCTCTTCAAATGTCTCCTTGCAACCTCAATTTAATCTTCCTGACCTTGATAGGAGAGGTGAATTTTTTTTATGTGTCCTTTGTTTATAAATTATTAAACAGCCAGATAGATAGCAGTTTCCTACTATCCTAACTAAAAATAAATGTTCCATGTCGCAGTTTGAGATCGCAAGACATGTTTTACATTGACTGCCCGAGATCAAACTATATGATGGCTTTCCTCCCATAATGTACTCCTGCATTTTGTTATAAATAATGTTCTTATCATTGTAGAAACCCTGAAGAAGTCGGCAAAGTCGAGGAAACGTTGGTGAAAAAAATAAAACAATCACCCAAAAACTTGTCCTTAATTCCGATTCTAAACTCTCATTAATATACAATTTGAACGAAAATGATAATAATAATAATTATGAAAAAAAATTATATTATAAAAGTTAGACAAAGAATTTATTTTCCATACCGGGCAAATTCTTTCTTTCTTTTTTAATTCTGCTTTTAGGTAAGCTCAATTCTTTTGAATCGAACAAAAAATAATTTATAAAATTTCTAATTCATGATTTCCTTTTTTTTTTTATTACTAATTTGAATTAGAAGGTACTCTAGTTAATAATCTTTTAATCCTTCATTCCTTTTGTTCAACCCTTTTCGATGGCAATTAGTTTTAAATGAGTCTTTCATCTAATATGCGTAATAATTGCATTTAATTTGTTTTTAGTGAGAAGAGAGCGATCCAATAGATACGCAGTCACCTGTTTAGTCAGGCCTTTGGCTAAATCATTTGCGTAAATAAATATTCGTAATCCGTAATAGAGACAGCTGTAATTATCTATATAAATATATATTATGCGAAATTAAGTGGACACTTGAGTCCTAAAATGAGATTTTCCTTGCAATGGAATATCATGCTTTGATGTCAATATTATTATTATAAATTTAACTTCATATTACATAAAATACTCTGTGGTTCTATAGAAAGCATTGTGTATGGTTATAAAACAATGGGGAAAGTTATAATATTTACTTTTGTTTGTAACTACTTTGAGATCTAGTTTAGGATAAAACAAAGCGAAGAGAGAAGTGTTTCACCTACCCTCTTACTTGATCAACTTTCCACCTCTCTTCGGAAATGCAAGGGTCTTTCGAGATCCATAGGGGCTGCATCTTACTGGTGGGCCGGCTTGCATTCGATTGCATTAAAAATAAACTGCAACGGATCGTTGCTAAACTTTATCCAAATTCATTTGAAATATTAATATGTTTATTCCTTTATTATTAATCAGATATCAAATGCTATTTGCAGTTCATGTTGACTTTAAGTAAAAAATAATGATCGATTCTCATTTAATAGTCGAGGAATAACCATTCTACATTGAATTTTGACGTTTCGGTTATTATTGGTAACCATTGCTGAAGACATGGAGGAATCGAGTTAATATCAAAAATAGTGATCGATTCTCATCTAATACTTGAGGAATAACAATTCTACATTAGGTTTTTGACGCTTCGATTATTATTGGTAACCATTGCTCAACTCAAGCTTGAGTTGTTTACCAAAAAGAATTTAGTCTTTTTGATTTTAAGTCGATTCTTCCACGTTATCAGTAGAGTTTGCCATTAATAATCAAAACATCAAAAATGGAATGCAATAAGGTTATTCCGCTAGTATTAGATAAGAATCGATCGTTATTTTTGATTTTAAGCCGTTTCCTCCATGTCTTCAGCAATGGTTACCAATAATAATCGAAGCGTCAAAAACCTAATGTAGAATTGTTATTCCTCAAGTATTAGATGAGAATCAATCACTATTTTAGATTTTAACTCGAAACCTCCATGTCTTCAGCAATGGTTACCAATAAAAACCGAAACGTCAAAAATCCAATATAGAATGGTTATTCTTCAAGTATTAGATCAGAATCAATCACTATTTTTGATTTTAACTCGATTCCTCCATGTCTTCAGCAATGGTTACCAATAAAAACCGAAACGTTAAATATCCAATATAGAATGGTTATTCCTCAAGTATTAGATCAGAATCAATCACTATTTTTGATTTTAACTCAATTCCTCCATGTCTTCAGCAATGGTTACCAATAAAAACCGAAACGTCAAAAATCCAATATAGAATGGTTATTCCTCAAGTATTAGATCAGAATCAATCACTATTTTTGATTTTAACTCGATTCCTCCATGTCTTCAGCAATGGTTACCAATAAAAACCGAAACGTCAAAAATCCAATATAGAATGGTTATTCCTCAAGTATTAGATCAGAATCAATCACTATTTTTGATTTTAACTCGATTCCTCCATGTCTTCAGCAATGGTTACCAATAAAAACCGAAACGTCAAAAATCCAATATAGAACGAGATTATTCCTCAAGTATTAGATCAGAATCAAGCACTATTTTTTATTTTAACTCGATACCTCCATGTCTTCAGCAAAGGTAACAGATAAAAAAACAACGCAGTTGCTATGGTTACTTATAAAATTTCCTCCCAAATTTTTATCATTTCACAGCGAGAAGCCTAACCATTCTTACTTAAACAAGTTTAAATGAGCTATATTACCGATCAAATGAATAAATTTTAAAGTTTTTTTTTTAAATTTTGGTAAAATAAGGAATTTAAAAAAAGTACAATCTTACTCTAGAGTAAAGTACTTTAAAATATACTTTTACTAAAAACTTTATTTAACCTTTTTTGTTGTCCCCAAGGTACTTAATTAGGATTTTAAATTTCATCAAAATTGGTTAAGTCATTTTCAAGATATTTAGAAAAAACTAAAAACGTACTGAAATAAAGTACTAATGTTTGTGGGCCGATATGTACCAAAAACTAATCAGCGCTTCATTTTGTTAAACTAATTGTAGGTTTTCAATTTCATTTCAATCGGTGCAAAGGTGTGGAAAAAATCGTGGACGAAAAAAACGATAACATCCATCCATCCCCACGCACTTCCAAAATAAATTGCAACGGATCGTTGCTAAACTTTATCCAAATTCATTTGAAATATTAATATGTTCTAGAGTAAAGTACTTTAAAATATAATTTTACTAAAAACTTTATTTAACCTTTTTTGTGGGTCCCAAGGTACTTAATTAGGATATTAAATTTCATCAAAATTGGTTAAGTCATTTTCAAGATATTTAGAAAAAACTAAAAAAGTACTGAAATAAAGTACTAATGTTTGTAGACCGATATGTACCATAAACTAATCAGCGCTTCATTTTGTTAAAATACTGGTAGGTTTTCAATTTCAATTCAATCGGTGCAACGGTGTGGAAAAATTCGTGGACGAAAAAAACGATAACACACATCCATCCATCCATCCATCCATCCATCCATCCCCACGCACTTCCAAAAAATGGCACTTTTTGGCCTCTCGACGAGATTCCAGATAATTTTTGGCAAAACCGTCACGTGCTAAAATTCAATCTCATTGAATACTTCAATTTGTGACCTTAATTGAGTCCATGGGTTCCGTAGTCTTTACCTGAGGACCCTTTGAAGTCGCGCTTGCCGCGCGACCGATTGCAATACTTTCTCCCATGCTTCGCATTGGATAAAGTAAAAATGGCACTTTTTGGCCTCTCGACGAGATCCCTGGTAATTTTTGGCAAAATCGTCACGTGCTAAAATTCAACCTAATTGAATACTAAAATTTGTGACCTCAATTGAGTCCATGGGTTCCGTAGTCTTTACCTGAGGACCCTTTGAAGTCCCACTTTCCGCGAGAGCGATTACAATACTCTTTACCCATGCTTCGCATTGGATAAAGTAAAAAGTGTCTCATTAGTACATACTTGTTTGTATATTACAGTGATTCTCATCAACCTCTTTTCCGTCCCGGAACACTTTTAATGATTTAAAAATTTGCCTGCACATAAAGGTTCTAATAAAATAGTACTTTAAATCAGCGGTTCTTAACCTATGGGTCGAGCAGCATATTCTTTGGGTCGCGGCGAGTCGTTAAAAAATATTTACACACATTTATTTTGTTGGATATTTTGGGATATATTTGGGAGCTGTATAAAGTAAAGACACATATATTTAGATAAAATAGTATTTATTGAATAGTAATGATTATCAGAGAGAGGTCAGGTGAGGAGTGGAGAGGAACCGCTAGGTGAACATATGATAAGAGGAGAACATATGATAAGGAGAGAGGAGTATCGCTATTGGACAAACGGTAGCCCTTTAAGACTGAGGTTGTTATCACTTCAACACCCCCTCTCAAACGAAGTCTTCGCCCCTTTTTCAATTCCAAAATTTATAAGACATTTTTCATGTTTCTCACATGATAGGCGCTTGGTTAAAACGTCGGCTGGCATTTCTTCTGAGGGCAAATATCCGATTTCAATATTTTTATTTTTAAGGCATTCACGAACAAAATGATGTTTAATATCTATGTGTTTTGTACGTGAATGGTACATCGGGTTTTCTGCCAATCTACTGGCTCCTTGGCTATCACTGCTGATGTGTACAGGAGAAGTCGACAATCCGATATTGGTTAAAAATCTTCCTAGATGTATTGCTTCTTTTGCTGCTTCTGTTAGCGCCATATATTCTGCTTCGACAGTTGAAAGAGCAACGGTCTGTTGCTTTTTAGCTTCCCAAGATATGGCAGCTCCTCCAAAAGTAAATACATATCCAGAATACGATTTTCTATCAACAGGGCAATTTCCCCAATCGGCGTCGGCATATCCTTTTAATTTCTCCTTTGTTCTTGCGAATTTCAAATGATTGTCAATTGTTCCTTTTAGATATCGCAGCACTCTGTTTGCAGCTTGCCAGTGATCTTCATTGTAACAATTGTTGAATTGGCTCAAGGAATTCACCGCATAACTAATGTCTGGACGTGTGCCAACTGCTAAGTACAATAAGGATCCAATTAATTCCCTAAAAGGAAGTTTTCTTGATTCTTCATTAATCGTTTCAGGCTTTATTAGCTTTCTTGAAGGATCCAGAGGTGTTGCTACGGGTTTGCAATCATTCATTTTATATTTTGTCAAAAGATCTAAAATATATTTCTTTTGCGATAGACATATTTCATTTTTCTTCTCATCATAATTAAATTCGATTCCTAGGAAATATTTAATTAAACCCAGGTCTTTCATCTTGAATTTTTGCATCAAACTTTCTTTAAGGCACACACTTTGTTGCCTTGGTTCATATCATTCAGCATTTTCGATGCTTCATTTTTTATTAAAATATCTTTCGATTTCTTCATTTTTAATAAATTTTCCTTTACATTTTCTGGAATTTCCATATATAATGGTTTATCCAAATCTCCATTTAAATATGCCGTTTCCACATCCAATTGGTGAACTTTCATCTCCAGTTGAACACTTAACGCCATTAGCATTCGAATTGTACTAAGTCGAATGACTGGTGCGAACGTGTCTTCGAAATCGACTCCTGGTCTTTGCGCGTAGCCTTTTGCAACGAGTCGTGCTTTCTTCCTTTCGAGAGTTCCGTCAGAATTTAATTTATTTTTAAAAACTAAACGGCTTCCTATAATTTCTTGATTAGAGGGGCGATTACATATATTCCATGTTTTATTTTTAATTAGTGAAATATATTCGTTTAATATAGCATCACTCCATTCTTCTGAATTCGTGCTTGATTCACTTTCAGCATTGTATAAGATATTTTCATTCACTAATAAATTGCTTATTTGAATGTCTTCATCGTCAGTAATAATGATATCTTCCTCTCCCTCATCGGTTTCAGTCAGATTTTCTGAATCTTGATTCGAATCGGTGTTTTCTTCTGATACTGGCGCGGTTTTGTATTCCAATGCTGGCCTACCCTTTCTTCCAGTTTTTATTTTTCTGGGACGGCCTCTTGCTCTTTGCTGCAGTGGCTGTGTTGGAGCATCAGAGGTTTCTCTATCTTCAATTTTTTTTTTTTTTTTTTTTTAATGATATTGATGTGAGAAGGAGCATACACCAGAAGGTGGATCCCCAAAGGCCTGTATGGGCTGGCCCCTCCATCGTGAAAAGAACAGAGTAGAAGGAAAAGAAGCCGGGATCACGAGCCAATCTCAGAAACTTAGATACAATTCAATATCCAATTTACTAAGGTTTTAGGGGCTTCGAGCAGTGGTGAATTCTCCGCGCGATAAATTCGGTTAAATTTATCTCCCACTTAATAAAATCATTTGGTTCATTTGGACCTAATGGAATAAGATATTCGAGATAAGTTGAATTCTTTTCATCTTTTTCTAGATTTTCTTCTTTTTCGATCAAATCTTCATTCAGTATTTTTACATCTCGAGTTATCTGGAATTTATTTTCATTAGTTAACCATACTCGATATCCTTTAGATTCTTCAGAATATCCTAGGAAAATACACGGTTTTGATCTTGGTTGAAATTTTCCTTTATTCGGTATTTTATTTAAAACAAATCCTCTTGATCCAAATGTCTTAAAATATGAAACTGTTGGCCGCTTACCTTTCCGCAGGTAAAATGGAACTTCACCTTTTAGTGCGCTGTTCGGGCATCGATTTCTGATGTGAACTGCCGTATTAATAGCTTCTGCCCAAAAACGTTCAGGTAATTTTGCTTCAAGTAGCATACATCTTCCCATGTCCAATAATGTCCGATTCATTCGTTCAGAAACTCCATTTTGTTGAGGTGTATATGGTACTGTTAATCGTCTTTGAATTCCACATCTATTTAAATAATCTGAAAATTTTTTAGATACATATTCAGAACCATTATCAGTTTGGAAATTCTTAATTTTAAAACCAGTTTGTTTTTCAGTCCAATATTTAAACCTTTTAAAGACACTTAAAGCTTGATTTTTATTTTTAAGAAAATACACTTCTGTCCATCTTGTTTTATCATCAATAAATGTTATGAAGTATCTAGCTCCTCCAACGGATTTATTTCTGAATGGACCACAAATATCAGAATGGATTATTTCGTTTATTTCAGTACTTCTATCACTGTTTGCAGGAAATGGCGATTGAGTCATTTTTCCTTCTAAACATATTTCACACGCTGATAAATTTTCATTTGGGAATTTAAGTCCCAAAACTGAGTTGCTAGATTTTAATTTCTTCAAATCGTTTTCATTTAAATGTCCAAAACGTCTGTGCCAAAGATTAATTCTTGAAGTGGGGTTTTCTACGTATTTTATTTCGTGAATTTTCTTTTCTTCTCTAATGTAATATAAATTATCTATTCTATCTGCTATTGCACTCACTACACCTTTAAAATCTGTAATTTTTGCAATATTTTTCGTAAATGTTACTTTGTAACCTTTTTCTGTTATTTTTGATACTGACATAAGGTTTGTACGCAAATCAGGAACGTAGAGAGTATCATGCATCTTCACTACAGTAATTGAATTATTTACTGAGGTATTTATTTCAATTTGACCTTTTTTAATTACATTTATAGCCGTAGAATTAGCTAAATTTACAATTTGATTTTGCGATTCTGAATTAATAAAATTTTCTTCTTGGAAAGTCATATGTGATGAACATCCGCTATCAAGACACCATCTTTCGTCCTTTTTATTATTTGGATTTTCAAAAGTAGATAAAACTGTATTATAATTGCAATTATTTACTTTTTTTTTTTTTTTTTTTTTTTTGGCTTTTCGGCCATGGTAGCCATAAGCCATTTACGATACTATTTATTTTTAGTTTTTAAATTTGTCTCTACCTCGGGGGTCAGGATTTTAGCCGGATGCCTCGAGCCGGATTCGAACTCGGGTCCTCTTGGTTAGTTGGCCGACATGCTACCGCCTAGCCTACTCCGACCCCCTGAAACAGTTCCTAGAAAGGTGCCCAAATATACCACACGAATTGCATTTTCCTTGAAAAAAGTTTTTCTTTGAATATTTATTTTTATCGTTGTACTTTTTATTTTTAAAATTAGGATTAAAATATTTTGTTGCAAGTGCGTTATCTTGTACATCTTTAGAATGCCTAGATTCACTTTCTTCTATAATTTTAATTTTTAAAATTTCGGGTTTCGGTAATTCATCCCTTGATTCTATGGCACAACGAAAATTTTCAAAATTATCAGGAAGACTATACAGAAGCATAATAGTTATTAAATCTTCATGAATTTCTATTTCAAGTTCATTTAATTTATCTATAATATCAAAGAATTTATTTAAGTGGTCTTTGATATTTTCATCGCAATTCATTTTCTTTAAGATCAATTGTTTCAATAAATTTGCCTTACGGGCTGGTCCTTTCGATTGATAAATAGTATGCAATTTGGTCCATACCTCATTTGAAGATTTACAATCTTTAATTTGTCTTAACTCCGAAGGATTAATTGATAGTATCAAGTCCGACATGGCTTTGGCATCATTTTTACTTTATCCAATGCGAAGCATGGGAGAAAGTATTGCAATCGGTCGCGCGGCAAGCGCGACTTCAACGGGTCCTCAGGTAAAGACTACGGAACCCATGGACTCAATTAAGGTCACAAATTGAAGTATTCAATGAGATTGAATTTTAGCATGTGGCGGTTTTGCCAAAAGTTACCTGGAATCTCGTCGAGAGGCCAAAAAGTGCCATTTTTTTTGGAAGTGCGTGGGGATGGATGGATGGATGGATGGATGGATGTATGTGTGTTATCGTTTTTTTCGTCCACGATTTTTTCCACACCTTTGCACCGATTGAAATGAAATTGAAAACCTACCATCATTTTAACAAAATGAAGCGCTGATTAGTTTTTGGTACATATCGGCCCACAAACATTAGTATTATACAACATTATTTATTTCAGTACTTTTTTAGTTTTTTCTAAATATCTTTAAAATGACTTAACCAATTTTGATGAAATTTAATATCCTAATTAAGTACCTTGGGGCCGACAAAAAAGGTTAAATAAAGTTTTTAGTAAAATTATATTTTAAAGTACTTTACTCTAAAGTAAGATTTTTGAATTCTTTAAAATTTATTCATTTGATCTGTTTATGGTAATATAGGACTCATTTAACCTAAGTAAGAGTGGATAGGCTTTTCTCTGTGAAACGCTAAAAATAGCGATTGATTCTTAACTAGTACTTGAGGAATAACCATTCTATATTGGATTTTTGGCGTTTCGGTTTTTATTGGTAACCATTGCTGAAGACATAGAGAAATCGACTTTAAACCAAAATAGCGATTGATTCTCATCTAATACTTGAGGAATAACCATTCTATATTGGATTTTTGACGTTTCGGTTTTTATTGGTAACCATTGCTGAAGACATAGAGAAATCGACTTTAAACCAAAATAGCGATTGATTCTCATCTAATACTTGAGGAATAACCATTCTATATTGGATTTTTGGCGTTTCGGTTTTTATTGGTAACCATTGCTGAAGACATAGAGAAATCGATTTTAAACCAAAAATAGCGATTGATTCTCATCTAATACTTGAGGAATAACCATTCTATATTGGATTTTTGGCGTTTCGGTTTTTATTGGTAACCATTGCTGAAGACATAGAGAAATCGATTTTAAACCAAAAATAGCGATTGATTCTAATCTAATACTTGAGGAATAACCATTCTATATTGGATTTTTGACATTTCGGTTTTTATTGGTAACCATTGCTGAAGACATAGAGAAATCGACTTTAAACCAAAAATAGCGATTGATTCTCATCTAATACTTGAGGAATAACCATTCTATATTGGATTTTTGACATTTCGGATTTTATTGGTAACCATTGCTGAAGACGTGGAGGAATCGACATAAAATCAAAAATAACGATCGATTCTTATCTAATACTAGAGGAATAACCTTATTGCATTACATTTTTGATGTTTTGACCATTAATGGCAACCTCTACTGAAAACGTGGAAGAATCGACTTAAAATAAAAAAGACTCGATCGTTATTTTTGATTTTAAGTCGATTCCTCCATGTCTTCAGCAATCGTTACCAATAATAATCGAAACGTCAAAAACCTAATGTAGAATTGTTATTCCTCAAGTATTAGATGAGAATCGGTGGCTATTTTTGATTTTAAGTCGATTCCTCAATGTCTTCAGCAATGGTTACCAATAAAAACCGAAATGTCAAAAATCCAATGTAGAATGGTTATTCCTCGACTATTAAATGAGAATTATTTTTAATTAATGTCAACATGAACTACAAATTGCAAGTGATATCTGATTAATAATAAAGGAACAAACATACTAATATTTCAAATGAATTTGGATAAAGTTTAGCAACGATCCGTTGCAGTTTATTTGTCCATACAGCCGCTTGAGTTACATCCTCCATCTTGGTACAGCTTCCATTTACGTATTCCCAAAGATCATTTTTCGTTAATACAGCCTTCATCTGAATTTTCCAAGTGTCGAAATTATCCCGTCCGAGGGGCTCGATCTTCACTGAAGTCGTAGACATGGCTTTCGGAAACGTTTATAAAATTCTTCCAAGAATAAGAAAAGAATGAAAATTTCTTGATAATTATTCTTTTTCAATTAACTGGGCACATAACCTGTTGGATATTTTGGGATATATTTGGGAGCTGTATAAAGTAAAGACACATATATTTAGATAAAATAGTATTTATTGAATAGTAATGATTATCAGAGAGAGGTCAGGTGAGGAGTGGAGAGGAACCGCTAGGTGAACATATGATTAGAGGAGAACATATGATAAGGAGAGGGGAGCAGGGCGGACAAGCGGTAGCCCTTTAAGACTGAGGTTGTTATAACTTCAACATATTTTCAATAAGTTTAAAAATATATCTATATTTTTTCAATACTTTTTTAAAATAGGTACTTTTTTTTTATTAAATTTACCTTGGATCGAAAAGTAGCTTTTTTTATCTTAATTGTTTAAAAAAAATTATATCTGAGTAAAAAAAAGTCATCATTGTAAATTTTAAGAGAATTTTCAAGTATGAATTAAAAAAAGGTAATGTAAAAATTTGGCTTTTTTTGGGTCGCGGCATGAATATATTTCTCAAATGTGGGTCGCGGTATAAAAAGGTTAAGAACCACTGCTTTAAATACTATAGATGGAGGTATTATAATGTGTATACATAATTACATATTATATACTTAAATGCTTTAAAAAATAATTTAGATTTAACAAATGTTTATTGACATATTGTATTACCTGCTGACGACCGGGCCTTCAGCCCTGCGTCACCAAGCCCCTGGTGGGGAACGTCTCGTTCTGGGCTTTTTAAAAAATGTGCCAATCTTCTTGGCCAAAGATTCAAGCGGTACCACTGCCATCTATATGAAACTAAGTCAAGTTTCCGGCATACCTACCAGACACTCCATTTTATTAATATAAATTATCACATACATATTACGTATATTATTATTATATAGGTGTTTTAGGGCGCATCAACGACAAGGGTGATTAGTGCCTATATTACATATATATATATATATATATATATATATATATATATATATATATATATATATATAAGGGGTGTTTTTTAGAGGTTCACAACTTTAAATTAAAATAAAACAAAGAAAAATATTTTTAATATCAATGAAACTGACTTTATTGGAAAGATAATGTTATGCCCTCAATGTTTGAATATGATTTAAGCCATGTGGCCGCCGCGGCTAGCGCGTAGATGGTGGAGTCTGGATTTCCAATTTTCACACACTTTTCGCGGTAACTGCGGCCGTATTTCGCCAATAATTCGCCGAATGTTGTGTTCTAAGGGATCAATCGTCTCTGGCTTATCGGCGTAGACAATAAGTGACTTGACATATCCCCAAAGAAAATAATCCAGTGGGGTTAGATCACACGATCTTGGTGGCCACAACATTCGGCGAATTATTGACGAAATACGGCCGCAATTGCTGAGAAAAGTGTGTGAACATTGGAAATCCAGATTGCGCCATCTACGCGCTAGCCGCGGCGGACACATGGCCGAAATTATATTCAAACATTAATGACATTAAATTATCTTTCGAATAAAACCAGTTTCATTGATATTAAAAATATTTTTCTTTGTTTTATTTTAATTTAAAGTTGTGACCGCAAAAAAAACACCCTATATGTGGTATATGAGTGGGAAAAAGGCACAGAAATATTTGTATTCAAATGAATTATAATTACTGAGCAATTCAACCTTAACTTTTAGTGGCACATTGTCAAAGGCTTGTTGTGTGCCACGGTACAGTGGTTGATAACCATTGGTGTAGTAGAAATGATCGATCATTTGGTTAAAATCAATTGAATCACAAACTGAGTAATAAGGCAGGAAATGGCATCAATTTAGAATATATTGTTTCCTCTGATATTCTTTAATAAAAGTTCAGGTTCTCCGACAAATAAAGACATTGCCTAGGGTGCGGGAGGTCCAGGTTTTAGCCCTGGCTCACTGCAAAAATATGACAGGCTATAGTCTGATCCCAACACAAATTTACACACCCTCTCATAGATACACAAATAAACACATTTATAAAAAGGAAAGATATGTAATCCAATTATTTGACTATAAATGGGCATTGTTTCCTAAGTTAAAAAAAAATAATAATAATAATAAATAAAAACTTGAAAAGTTTCTGTTTTACCGAGAATATTATAGTTGTTGATTCATAAAGAAAAATCAATCAGGCTGTCCTCTGCTCTCTGCTTTATGCAAATAAACATATAAATATAAATATGTACATTATATCATTTATTTGTTAGCGATTCTAATTTATTAAGTTGACCTTAATCATCAGTTTTTTCATTAGTCATATTTTATCTGTTATTTCTAATTCAAAAGATGATAAATGTCAAACCTTCAAAATTATAGTCTCTAAAACAAATAAATTGTACATATTCATTATATATAAGTAAATGCTTATTTACATTAAGCGGAGGACAACCTCATTGATTTTTCTTTATGAAACTATAATAGAGTCCAACTTTATTTATTTTTCGATTGATTAATTACGGATGTTGCAACAATATTTAGTCTTTATCTTAAGCGAAAATTCAAAAAATAAATTAATAATGACAGGAATTTTAAATGTCAAATATTTATGATATATGTCGATTCAGTCTACTAGCCACCAAATTCGATCTTATCTTGTCAACGAAAAAAACAAAAACTCTTACTATATCCAAAGAGCCACTTCGATGCAAATTACAGCTATATGATAGGGTAATTGAACAGGTCATGTCATTTACGTACCTTGGTATTCAGATAACTTCTCATCAAGATCTAGAGACAGAAGTAAAAACACAATCTATTAAAGCCCTAAGGATTTCAGGTTGTTTTATTAACGCAATCTGGTCGAACAAGTTCCTAAGAACAGAAGCCAAGGTGCGAATATATAAGACTATGATAAGACCAATACTGACCTAGGCAACCGAAACAAGACCAGATACGGCCAAAACTAGGCAGATGTTGGAAACGGCCGAGATGAAGACCCTCAGAAGAATCCTTGATCTATCGCTGTTTGATAAACAAAGAAGTGAAGACATCAGGGAAAAATGTGGAATTCAAAAGATCGATGACTGGATCAAATGTAGAAGAGAAAATTGGTACGCACACTTGGAAAGAATGAGCGAAGGCCGAATTCTCAAAAAAATTTTAACGAATAAACCAGCAGGCAAGAGAAGCAGAGGTCGACCAAAAAAACGCTGACACGACGAGTTAGAATAATCAGACCATAAGTCTATTAAGAAGAAGAAAATATTTATGATCAATATTTTACTAATGAGCTGAAATTTGGTACTCTGTTCAAGTTGATAAACACCCGCCTATTTGACTAATTTCAACTTTTTATCTCGAACCGTTTTTAAACAAAAATTGAAATTGAAAATGTGGTCAGCCTACCGACGCTTGAAAAAGTTTTCATTTACTATATATTATTAAATCCTAATTAAACAAAGTATTTTAAAACTTGATGAAGACCCAAACGAGAAAACAATCGAAAATATCAAACAGATTTTCCAGAACTTCCAATTTGTATTATTTTTCAAAATTAATTATTAATAATTTAGCGATTTCAAAATGAAAATTTCAATAAAAGATTAATTGAAATATTTGAGCTTTTAATTAATTAAATGTACAGAATAAAAAGGAGAGGTGAGTTCTTGAAATAAGTTACACAATTATTGTTTTTAATATATAATTTCATTACAATATTTACACGAAATTGTTGAATGACTTATTCAATTTTTCCTCGAACTACTGACTTTGATCTCTCCATAATAAACAAGAGGAATTCAATGACGATTTTAAATTAAATATTTTGTTTTGAAAGATTGAATTTATATATAGAATATGGAGAAATGTTTAGCGATTTTCATTTAAATTTCAAAACAATTGAGTAGTAATTAAAATGCATTGTCATATTCATTAGCTTCCCTAAAATAATTTCATTTTAAATCCGATTTCGCTTATTAAATCTGCCTAGTGCTCCTCTTTATATATATATATATATATGTATATATAAAATTACAAGGCTGTTTGCCCATCTTGAAATGCTCCCTTTGATTCGGTTTGCAATTATATTCCATTTAAGTAGCAATCTCGTGCTGTCCAATATTAGATGGAACAGAAATGAAAACAGACAATCAAGTTGATTTGGCTGGACCGGTTGCTCAGCCGGTTTAGTTTCCAACTAAAAACCAGAAGGAAACTCTTATCAAACAAGTCAAATCAATTTGATAAAATAAACAATTAATAAAATAAACTGCAACGGAACTAGACTTTTTCCATAGTTATTTTAAATATTAATATATTTATTACTTTATTATTAACACTGTCCAACAATGAAAATGCCTCGGGCTCAAAAATACCTGATTCTTATGTATATCTACCTTCTGAATTCAAAAATCACCATAAAAATTACTGATTAGCTCTTGTTTTGGAGATATTATCGGCCAAAAACGACAAAAAAGGCCATTTTGACATATTTTCGAGCCCCATTAGATATTAAACAGCAATATTTGAGATCACAATATTTTGTTGAAGTAATAGAAAACAGCTTCCTATTTGATTTTCAAATTACGCCTTGTTTTTAGCTCAATTAGATCTCGAGTTATAACTAAAAAACTAAAAGTACGTGATTATAAAAGATAATAAACATATATAAAAACAATCTTTAAAGAATATGGTGTCGGTTCTAGGTGAAACATTTTAATAGATAATAAGTAAAAATATATTTTTCTAGGTATGTTTCACAAATAAAACAAATATATGTTTTGAGTTTTTTTTTTAACTCAAAACATATATTTGTTTTATTTGTGAAACCCACCTAGAAAAATATATTTTTCTTATTATATATATAAAAACATTTGGTCTTACTTTTTTAGCTATAACTCAAGTTCTAATTGAGTTACAAACAAGTGGTAATTTGAAAATCAAAGAGGAAGCAGTTTTCTATTACGTCAACATAATATTTTTATTTCAAATATTGCTGTTTAATATCTAATGTGACTCGAAAATAGGTCAAAATGGCCTTTTTCGTCGTTTATTATTATTATAACTAAATTTTTCTAATTAATATAACAAAGAATAATTGCTATATCAATGAGAATTGTTTTGGCCGCGCTTGAAAAATATATTTTATCACGAGACTACTGCGGATTACGCTATTGAAGTCTGTGGAGTCTTAAGTCTGGACCAAGAGAGAAAAAAAGATGTGATCCACTTAGCTACATTCCAACGTCATTTCGCGTATAGCCCGCTAGACATTCGGACGGATCACCAAGTGAATTTGAAATCTCAGATGTTATATATTTATTATTAAATCTCCCAGTCTAGAGCGCTCGGTCTATTAGCATGTATGTTAGATGCTTGCCATAAATTAACCGAATGTTTTCTACACTTGATTCAATCGCGAATCAACTGTAGGGAATTTTCGTCAAATATCGAGTGAAAATAATATTTGAACTAATATATTTCTAACTTGAAATAATGATCTTAAATAAATTTTTCTAATTAATATAACAAAGAATAATTGCTTTATCTATGAGAATGTCTAGCGGGCTATACTAGAAATCACGTTGGATTGTAGCTAAGTGGATCACATCTTTTTTCTCTCTTGGTCCAGACTTAAGACTCCACAGACTTCAATAGCATAATCCGCAGTAGTCTCGTGATAAAATATCTTTTTCAAGCGCGGTCAAAACAATTCTCATTGATATAGCAATTATTCTTTGTTATATTAATTCGAAAAATTTATTTAAGATCATTATTTCAAGTTAGAAATATATAAGTTCAAATATTATTTTCACTCAATATTTGACAAAAATTCCCTACAGTTGATTCGCGATTGAATCAAGTGTAGAAAACATTCGGTTTATTATTATAACCACTACAAAAGCATACTGTATACGGAATATAGGTATTTTTCCTTTATTTTGGTGCACAATGAATAGAAAAATCATGAAATCAACTTTAGGATAAGGAAAAAAAATTGTGTAATCAGATAAACCGACCAAATAATTAAATTAAAAAACACTATCTTGCTGTAGAGCAACACTTCTTAAACTTTTTTCATTCACGATCCCATTTTGACTGAGAAAATTTTCACAACCTCGTAGGTATTATATAGATATCTACTATTATAAAGCTCTTAACGACCACGGTGGGATCTCTCTGATTGTCCAAAGAGATCCAATGGAGGTCAATGATTGGCCGTGCTTAGGCGTTAAATAAATACGGGGGAATTAAAAAATAACTTAAAATGTAAAATTTTCAAACAAAAATACTAGAAAGTTATTATTTGTTCTAGAAGAGTCCCTATATTTAAAAGGAGAGATATGACTAAAAGCCTAAAATTTAGTGGAGAAGGGGTTCTTTCCTATTGATTATAAACTATTTTATTAATTATCATTTATTAATTTTTACTAGCAAATAGTTACATTTATTATGAAGATAATCTTTAATAAAGATACCTATTATAATAATTTTATAATTTATTAAAACTACATAATTACTTACAATGATTAATTATTAATAAAAAAATATATGAATTAGTCTCGAAAAGTTCTAATAAATAAAATCAATAAAGTACATAATTACAATTATTAAATCAAAATATTAATGAGATGAATCTGCTTGTTTCTTATTAAATAAAGAATCCAAAAGAATTAAGAGCATCTTCAACATTTTTAAAAACTTGATCTGTATTTTGATTTCATAATCGCCAACACTGTTCTCAGGAACGTCTCTACATATAAATATGTATCTAATACAAAATGGGGATTTTATCAATGACAGGTATTCCTCGAATTTATTTTAGTTTAATTTTTTGAAATTTTGGCCGTTGCTCATTATAATTTTTTCTTTGTTATTTGTTTCATTTTCATATGTTTCATGAACCCAAAATTCAGTTACTCGACCCAAAATGGGGTCTCAGCCCATAGTTTAAGTAGCACTGCTGTAGAATAAAGTACTTTAAAATGTAATTTTGTTCTTCTATAAGCCTCATACTCGATTCCGTGCGTCGGTGATTACTATGGAGAGTATCCTTTCCATTGTAATTTTCCTGGGGAATTTGGTTTCCCATTGCCTTACCCTGAAGGGATCAGATTATAGCCGATCAAATATATATTTGCATCGAATCGGACTCTAACACACGTTAGATTGATTAGAATATATGTTCTATAACCACTCGGCCAATCTCAAATTAATTTTCTTAAAAACTTTATATAATATTTTTTGGGGTACTTAAATTACTTAAATAGAATGTTAAATTTGATCCAAATTGGTTAACCCATTTTCAAAATATTTAGAAAAACTAAACAAGTACAGGGTGGGCATAAAGATCTCCCACATTTTGAAGAGGTATAAAAAAATGAAAAAAATTTAACTAGAAAAAAACTGAATATATTTTTGAAAAGAACATAAAATCATTTTTTTTAAATGTATTTTAAACATTATATCAGACAAAAAAGGAGGGGTCAAAAATGAAAATTCTAGCCCTTTTCGACCAAACTCAACCAAATTTTGTATAGATATTCTGTGGGCCCCAAAAAGACTATAAATGCAAAAACTAACCACCCGAAATGGGGAGGGTCAAAATGAAAATTCTAGCCCTTTTCGACAAAACCCATAAAAATTTGTATACATAGTTTGGTCGAAAGGACTAGAATTTTCATTTTTTGACCCTGCCCCCATTTCAGGTGGTTAGTTTTTACATTTTTAGCCTTCTGGGGGTTCACAGAATATGTATACAAAATTTGGTTGAGTTTGGTCCAAAGGGCTAGAATTTTCATTTTTGCCCCCCCCCCCCTTTTTTTTTGCCTGATATAATGTTTAAAACACATTAATAAAAAATTATTTTATGTTTTTTCAAAAATAGATATATTCAGTGTTTTTCTAGTTAATTTTTTTCATTCTTTATACCTCTTCAAAATGTGGTAAATCTTTTTGCCCCACCCTGTACTTGGCGATAGATGCATATTAGTAACAAAGAATAGCTTTTATAAACCCTTTTCGAAATAAAAGCATAAGAAGTGAAAGGAAAAATATGCAAAATTTCTTACGAACCAATATGCTTTCTGTGCTAGAGATAACATTACATCATTTGACATTTCGACTATTTTGATTTTCTGCATTTTGGAAAGTTCTTTTAGGCCAAAATCTGATCAGTTCTTTTGGTTTGGAAAAATATTTACAAACGCTTTTGTCACCAGAACGAACTTTCTAATAATATCTTAGATTTTTGAATTATCATCAGTGCCGTAATCCAGACACTCATACACGTTATAAACATATTAATAGGGAGAGGTGGAATGTGTTAAATAAATAAAATTAAATGGATAAAAACATACTAATGACTCGTATGTACCATATTTCAGACAAACAGAGAGTAAAAAAATCATCTTGAAAATGATTTAAAAATAATTTTTATTCAAACATTTATAAAACGTTAAGAAATACAACTGGCAACTGCATCTCGGAAACGGAGCATTTTAGGAGATATGTTCATAAAACACCCATGAAAATATTTTGGGATTATTACAGCACCAGGTATATGATTAATTTTTATTAATAACAGATCTTTTGTGTCTTGTGATAAACAAAGAAATCACAAATTAAAATATTTCAATTTCACAACTATTGAGAACAATTTATATGTTTATAATTTTCATTGTTAATAAATTATAGCAGAGTTTTTCAACCTTTTTCATGACGCGACCCCCTTAGTATGAAAAAATTCGCGACCCCCTACCCCCGCTGTTTGTAACCTGTATTTTATTATGTTACAAATATTAAATCCGTACATTTTTATTAATTTTTATAATTAGGAATCGGCTAAATACACAATTAAGTATGTACCTATAACAGACATATTTTTACATCGATTACATTGCCAAACGCTTCTATGAAAAAGCGATACGATAATAGTAGATTAATAATAATTTGTGTTAACCTACAATGTTCTTTAATTAACATTTTCTTAATAAAAATAGATTTTTAAACTTTGTTTTTTTACTGAGGCTTCGCAACCCCCCCCCCCCCCCCCAGGAGTCCCAACGTCCCAAACCACACGTTGAAAAACACGGGATTATAGGAACACATTGTATAATGACAATTTTTATTGTAAATACATTTTTGAGACACTCTGTATATTCATAATTTTAATTTTACTTAGAGAAAGTGGTGTAGGTTTTAGGTTTTTTTTTTTTTTATTTTTTTAATGATATTGATGAGAAGGAGATACACCAGAAGGTGGATCCCCTAAAGGCCTGTATGGGCTGGCCCCTCAATCGTGAAAAGAACAGAGCAGAAGGAAAAGAAGCCGGGATCACGAGCCAATCTCAGAAACTTAGATACAATTCAATATCCAATTTACCAAGGTTTTAGGGGCTTCGAGCAGTGGTAATTCTCCGCGCGATAAATTCGGTTAAATTTATCTCCCACTTAATTTTTATTACCAGACCCTATACTTACAGAAAAAATGTCTGGGTATGGCCGGGAATCGAACCCGAGACCTTCGGAGTTGCCAGTCAGTTGTTCTGACCATTACACCACCGAGGCGGTGAAACATGATTATTAATAAAGTAAGGGTGTGAGTTTCACAGTGAATGAAATAAACCCAAGAGGTTTATACAAACTCAATATATTCGCATTATTAGTCCATCATCAGGAGTTTACAGTTTTAACCTGTAAACTCCTGATGATGGACTAATAATCCGAAAAATATTGAGTTTGTATAAACCTCTTTGGAGTTTTATTTCATTCTGTGAAACTACACACCCTTTACTTTATTAATTCATTATTTTAATGTAAATAAATTTTTGGGACACCCTGTATAATCATAATTTAATTCTTATTTTTCCTGACTGCCCTGTATAATGATGTATTTAATTAAAGAAGTAGTTTGATCAAGAGAAAGTAAGATTTAGGAAACTAGAAAGTAAATATATTAAGATGAATTTACCTTTAGTTGACCAGGAGACGTTGCCCCGAGGCCTGCCTGGCCACAACTGACCCGAGAATTGCAAAGCGAAAGAGTCCAGTTATTCGATAAGATAATCCACCACTGCCAAATTCCAATGAATTTTGATAAATATTTTTTCAATGAATTTTTAAATAAATATTTCTATTCAATTTCTTATCAACAAAATAAAGTAAAATATAGACAGAGAGATGGACCAAATCTTTTAGGAACGTAACCACAATTTTTTTTAAGTGGGGGACTGCTGTGCCTAATTTTTTTTTAAGAAACGTTATTATTATACCCACAATTAAGCTCGAATTCATAGAAAGTTCATTCTGGTGCCTATATATTTATATTTTCAAAATGAAAATCTTATAAAATTGGTGGTAAGATTGGATAAATTACTAATGGCGGTTGGCCGATAACTAAAAACAGAATATTTTCAATTAAAATAGTTATCTATAATTTAGTGTCTTATATTCAGAAATAACGTGATCATCAATTGAGATAATTGAAATATGTACAAACATCCACATATACGCAGAGAGTATAGTCCGGATATATCCCCTTGACGAAAACAATACTTTTTTTGTCTTAAATTATTTATATTAAGATCTTTTTTCACTTAAAAATTAAATTATGAAGGGGTTAAAATAAGAGACATGCAGCTTTCATTTATTTCTTTTTGTTTATAAACTCCCGCTAACGTTTCGGCTATTGGTTGTAGCCATCTTCAGAGCGGAAACCCGTGAATATTCATATAAAACAATTTTTTGATACACCAGTCATCAGATAAAACTATAAACAAGAAATATACATATGATATATACAAAACTATATATAAGAGTGCCAAAAAGATGTAATACTTTTAAGACTATTATTGTCTTTTTCCGTTTAAGATGAAATGCAAAGTTTAAACGGAAAAAGATAATAATAGTTTTAAAAGTATTACATCTTTTGGCCTTTTGGCTAACACTCTGTATATAGTTTTGTATATATCATATGTATATTTCTTGTATATATAATAGTTTTATCTGATGACTGGTGTATCCAAAAAATTGTTTTATATTAATATTGACAAGTTCCCTGCTCTGAAGATGGCTACAACCAATAGCCGAAACGTTAGCGGGAGTTCATAAATAAAAATAAATTAATTAATTAATACAACTACAGATATAAAGAATTCCTAAAATAATAAAAATTAAATAAGTTTGCTATCTTTTTAAAAATACAACTTAAATTTATAGGACGTATGTCTTAATATGGCTTTTATCGTTCGTTTTTTTTAATACTAATTGAGCGGATTATATAATTCTATTTAAAAACCATACTCTATAATTAAAATTTTATTAATAGAAGTAGAAACCTCATGAATTTAAAAGAAAATAAGTTGATTCTTATGAAAGAGAATAAAGAAGTCTTCCAATTTAAAGCTTAACCATCGTCAGCATTTGCGTCTGTAGACGTCAGCTAGCGATCGATGCAATGAGCCAGGTTATTTGTTCTAATCAAACGGTTGATTGAATTGACACTTATTAAACGATTAAGCTATTATCAGGCGCCAAGATTGAAAGAACATCGAGCCCGTCTATTCATTAAGTTCGATTACTCGTCCAAAGCGCATGAACGGATAAATACGTCTGGATTGGCATTTACCATAAGTTCTATAAAGGCGAAGAAGCCACCCCGACATTTCACGCATGCATCCCAATCAATAAGCAAATGAGAGCAAAATCCGCCCGCGCCCCTACCCCTCCAGCGCCCCTCGCCCTTACCCCTCCAGCGCCCCTTCAACCCTTGCGCCCTGCGCCCTTCCCGACTCCTTTATTCTATTCGCCACCCCAGGATATCGTCATTCCGGCCTCCGCTTATTTCTCCCACACAATGGTCTTCTGGTCAACTATGCCAACTATTCGGTTTCATGTTGAATGACATCCTCACGGTCCGTAACTATGGAAAAACTATTATATCAATGCAAATAGGGACTTCTTCATTCAGCCACCCTTCAGCTATTCTAATATTAATTGAAACCTGACCCTTCAATAGTTGCTGGCTATTATTTTGCCAATCCAGATAACGATGTGTTTATTATTATGTACTTGCCTGATTCTCTAAACGGCTTTTCATTGGATTGCATTCAATTTATTTTTTACACAATAGACCCTAAGAAGACTTTAATTAACTAAAAATAAATAAATAAAAATTGTATTTTATTAAAAAAAAGAGGGAATATGAAAATAGCATGTTTATTGAATGGAACAAATTCATTTTCAAATGACAATTGATTTTATTCTTTCATATAATTAAAGTATTGTTTATATGTTAATATTTCTGTGTGAATGTGAGTCAATAGAAAATTGTTTGCTACAAATGCTGCCCCTTGTTTCAACATTAACCACATTTTAATATATTTATAATTATCAGATTGATTTTGAGAATTTCTTATTTTATATATTCATTAAACAGAGGTTATATTTTTATCTTTTATTTTTTATTAAGTTTATTATCACCATAGGACATTTCGGAATTTAGAATTATGCCATCTAAGACAATGTCAAAGTTAAGAATAATGTGAAGTCTGTGATATAATGTTGTAATCCTGTATTTTAATTTAATATGTATATTTTTTAGGCTGAAGATGTCATAATTGTAAATGCCAGAAACGTTCCATGAGTTAAAATAAATTTATTAAAAAATAAATTATAAAAATGTGTTATTTTTGTCAAAAAAAGAAAAAACCAACACCTATTTAAATCAGAATTTATATTCTCAGAAATTTAATGAATATCTTTAATATAATTAATAATAGCTAAAATACAAAAGTATAACGACTATTTTGCAAATGAGTATATTGGATTTTTTGTCTAAATGGACATGTCAGATGTCATAAAAAAGGCTATATAGGATTAGGTTTAAAAATAGAAACTCAGTGTTCACTAGAAAACAATGTTTTGATGTTTGCTGAATCCAATAAGACCGGCTTCAGCTATTTATATGTCTTATAAAGAGAAATTAATGAGATTGTTCCATGTTTGGTGCAAATAAACATAAATATACTTATATATTATGTGACCAGCTCACTATACAATAAAACGAAAACATCCAATTGGGTATTTGAACCCATGAAAGAAATAACAGATATACAGTGAAACTCCTCAAATCCGAAGCCCGGGAATCCAAAAATCCCGGGAAATCTGAGCTGCAAAAATTAAAATATGAGAATCTTATCGGTTTGGTCATAAAACAATTAACACTGTATATTCTACATTATAAATTCATTTTACATAATTAGTTGAAAAATTAACAAAAGAAGTACAGTTAGCATACCTAACAAAGTGTAAATGTGTCTACATACTTATGTCATCAAGTTGGTTATTGAAATTTCTTTAGGTTAGATTCACTTTTGCAAAAACAATGAAATAATAGAAACAAACAAAATATCATTTAATCTTTCACTTGATATCAGTTATCTTCGAATTGTCGAAGCTGCTTTCGGGTAATCGGAACAAAGCGAAATCCGAACAAGCTACAGCCCCAATTAGTTCGGATTTGAGGAAGGCTTATTTCTCTCAAACTCTCTTTTTTGCTTTTTTAGACGCCTGATGAAGCCTAAATAAAATTGGCGAAACGTTGAGCAAATGAATGTGAATTCTTTGATTTTTTTTTGTTTCCTGTCCAAATATCTGCAAATGTACTTCATTTATTAAATAATATTGAGGTGATTGAGTTTAATTATATTTGCTTTTCAGCCTCAATGGTAACAACTTAGATGTAGGCCTGCTTGTGCTTTTGTTTTTATATAAAAATTTCTTGGTATTTATAAAATTATAGTAAATGAAAAGAAAATATTTTAACTAATGTTATAGTCAACTCTAAAACTTGTAGTTGTTTAGCTTTCTGGTTCACAAAATTAATAAGTTTTTCTACGTTTAATTTCTGTTCTTCATGTATGAAGAAGCAACCTTCATTCATTGAAGCTCAGGTGATTCCACCCAAGTTAAGTATCATTATGCCCACATTGTTCTTGTGAAAGCGTTTTGTTCCGAGTTAATTGTAGCCTACCTAATCCTATTTAAGTCCCACTGAAGAGAGATTTACCAACTTGGAAATTTCTATTATTATATTAAATCAGAATTATATTGTTTATTAAACACACATGTAAAAATTGAAAACCCCCTTTGTATTATTTCTACACACAAAAGATACAAATTCTACTCGAAATTTCTCATTTGAATTTTCAGCTGAAATTAATGTTTCCAAGTCCTCTATTTCAAACATGTTGGTTTTCAGTCATAGATCTGTAAAAGTGTATGTCCCTGCTAAGGGCTATACCACACACAAACACACACACATCATTGAATTTTCTGGTGAGTTTTGGATCAATCCCTCATAAAATCCTTTTATTTTTCTAAGCTTAGTTTCTATCAACTTAAAGTAATTAGTTGTATCACCAAATGCATTTTCTTAGAATTTTTTTGAAATTTAGATAGATTATTATTTAAATACTTCTGCATCGATTGGTGGCGAAACGAAATTTATGAACAATATAGTTCCGGAGATATTAAATTACAAAGATAGAGTTTTTCAGACTCACTCTGCACTATACGGGATACCGGAAAGTTTACATACATATTTAATTATAATTAAGAAACTTTTCTTTCCCGATCGTTATAAAAAACTAAATCCAACATTAGAACAAATATCTCAATTTACATTTGAAGAAAATTTTTACTTCACAGTTTACAACATCAGTTTCAGAGATAACAATTAAAATGATCTACACTGAAAATCAGGCTGGAAACAACGCATTTTTAACATAAAAGTGGTTTAACTTTAGTAATTTTGTGACGTTTTTTCGCTTCAGCAATCGTTTATTAAGAACTTTTTGTTTTATAAATCTCCCTTTATAATGTACTTTATCAGACATTTCTATGATAAAATATATACAGGCTCGGACAGTGTTGCCAGATCTGTCAAATGAGCACGGGATTGGCTAGTAGTGGTACATAAACAGGAAAAAGTTTTATACTTATCAATTATGAATCCTTATTGTCTGTAAGTACCATATACTTTAGAATTAACTTTTTGCTAGTATTGTCGCGATACAACTACCTTAAGGGCATTCTAATCAAACTAGCCCGTGTTCAAGCCCGACTCGCTGCAAATATTTGACCGGCTATAATCTGATCCCTCAAGGGAAGGCAATGGGAAACCACCCTTGTGAAAAATTCCCCAGGAAAATTACAATGGAGAAGATGATCTCCACAGTAATCGCGGACGCTCGGAATCGATTATGGCGCTTTAAAAATAAGAAGAAGGGCATCAAATACTATCACTTGAAGTTGTCCTAGTGCAATTAACTTTCATTCTTTTGAAGATAAAAAATTCGAAAATTGGACCTCGTTAAACTGAATTAAATACTTTGACGTTCAAGCTTAGTTATGTAAATATTTCGAAGTTGAAATTTTTATTTTACTATTAATTTAAAGTTTAATAAGCCAGTAGATCAGTTGGCTACGGCACTTGACTTCGAATCAAGTTTAGTCCGGATCGAATCTCGCCTTAGTCAGGACAATTTTCATCTTTGTCAAAAATTCATTGAGCCTCACTAAATTCAGGTGTAGTCGATGGAAAACCGCCACAGTGAAAATCTTTCCCACAAAAATTAGGGATTTTTTAAATATATTAATAAATATTTGAATATTTGGGCTTTTTCATTGAATAACACATTTGACTACATATTTTGATTCATTTTTTTAAAGTTTTTACTACATATTTTAGAGGTCTTTACTTCATAAAAATCAGGTCTCTGATTATAACAGAACAATTTTTCATATAATCATTTTTTTTAATTCATTTTTATTCATATATAGATATTTCAAATATTTTATGAATATTTTTGTATTTTGTATTTCATATTGCGGCTTTTAAAGGTATTTTATATTTTTTGATATTCCAAATATTTTTTGTGAATAGTTTGTATTTAAACAGATCTTGAAACGATCTAGATTATAAAATGTGTAGTTAAGTTAATTCATGGATGGGCTACAGTGTAAAACAGTGAGTACTTTTGGTTTCAGATTCAGTTTTATATACTGTAAAATTATTATTAATACACAATTCTAGAATCGCGCCAACGCCTTGGATTAAGCAAACTGTGAACTAATGTTCCTTTTGGTTGCTAATCTCAAGGGGCACTCGTTCTCGGTCTCATTATTACTCTATATATAAAAATTTTATATGGATATTAAAATAAGCTTCAAAATAAAAAAAAACTTTCGAAAGTATAGTCTCAGATAAATATAAATATGTTTATTTATCAGATGATACGCTCTTAAATTAATTCCTTAAATATGCATTTAGACAACATCGTTCCACAGGCGACATCTTAACCTATTTCACCCACACCTGGAACAAAACTCCAGAGACCGGAAATGAAACCCTCCCTGTAGCCCTAGATATCTCAAAAGCTTTTGCCCAAGTTTGGCACAAAAATCTTTTTGCCAAACTGACTTCCTTTGGATGCACACCAACACTTCAAAAATAGATAGAAAGCTTTCTGATAAACCGTAGTATAAAAGTTGTGGTGGATGGATCTGAATCGTTCTCCACAAACGCTGGTGTTCCCCAAGGCTCTGTAATCTCCCACCCACACTCTTCCTAATCTATATAAACGACGTTATCGATCAAACGTCAAACCCCCACTCACTGTTACGCTGATTTAATGCAAACAAGACTCAATTTTGTCTAATTTCTAGGCGCGAAAATAAAAATTTCCCTGATATTTACTTCGATTCGAATCCCCTGAAAATGTGTGACAGCCTATCCATGCTGGGCGTCTCTGTCGCATCTGATCTGTCTTTGAATGAACACATCTCCTCTGTGGCGAAATCTGCGACAAGGAAGATTGGCTACTTATTCAGGTCCAAGCGATTTTACAAGCCCCCACATCTTCTCACCATCTACAAGGCCCAAATCCGCCCCTGTCTCGAATACGGCTCTCATCTATGGAGAGGAGCCTCTAAATATTCTCTTGCTACCCTGGATGCAATTCAGAAACGAGCCGTCAGGCTAATTGACGATTCTACCCTCACTGACTCCCTCGACTCGCTAGCTCATCGAAGAAATGTCTCTGCCCTTTCCCTTTTCTATAGATACTATCACGGCAGGTGCTCTGATGAGATAAAATCAATAATCCCCCCCCAAAGCATGCTTTGTGCGTAGCACGCGTTTTGCCGACTCCCAACACTCTTTCGCGGTCAAATTAGAAAAGTGCCGGACCACTTCATTCGCCAATACGTATATCCCCATGACTTCAAGGAACTGGAACTCTCTCCCAGCTCACTTAGCTAATCTTCAAACCTTCAAAACCCGAGTGCATAAACACCTACGTCTCCACCCTCTCACTTAATCAACTTTTCCTTCTCTTCGTTAATGCAAGGGTCTTGCGAGATCCACAGGGGCTGCTTCTTTACTGGTGCGCCCCTTCTTGCATTCGATTGCATTAAAAAAAAAAAAAAAAATTAAAAACTGTTTTCTCGGCAAGAAATGATTTTAATTTTATCATTGGTCAGATCTGTAAATAGGTATATTTATGTTATCACGTTAGACAGTTTTATCTAACACTTTGAATATTCACTTATGAGATATTGAATAAGAGAGTTTTAATAAATTTAAAACATTCGGCTAAGTACTAATTAGACTCAAAAGCCAAGAGTTTCACAACTTTTTTTCATTTTTCATCAAAATTTTATTCAGTTCGGACAAAAGAGATAAAATTTATATTCTTCCCCATTTGTTTCATATGAACAAAAATGTAATGTGTACGATTATAGATACTTCAAGTCGTTACGGAACTATTTATCGAAAAATCAACTTAAAATATATTGTAAAATTATTGTATGTTGTTTAAAAAATATCTTCAATTCCCTCTTCTGCAGTATACCACTGCTAGTGAGATTTTTCGCGGATCTGGCAGACCAAACCCCTCGATAATTAAGGGTAATACACCGAATCTCACCGTTTCCACAATATATCGCCTCTTTATGCTCTCCTCAAGCTCCTTATACTTATCTGCCTTTGTTGCGTGAGCTTCATCAAAGTTTGATGTGCTCACTAACAACTTGAGGCGTCAAGCAAAGGGCCGAGTCACCAAGAACAGCGATAAGGTCAGGTTTTCGTAGACCATGTGTAGTGGAAACAAAGTGAGGCTCCTCGTCTACTAAAGAGGATTTGGTCATTAGTGTTCGCTTGACGTAGGCCACTATGGCATCGCTGGCGTTTGATACGCGATCTATGCGTACGGTGGCACTGCTGTGAGTATGTGGTTTAAGAGTCTCGACAGCAGCGCATCCACCACGACACGACCGATCTTTTGGTCGCCTCCTAGCCGTCCGCGATCTCGTAGGAAGGGCATTTATCCTTAGGTTTCACCGAGTTCACGAAGTCCCTGCCACTAAAGGCGAACCCTCGGTAATCCAGATATGTTGTTGAGGCACCCTCCTAGATTCACGAAGGCCTCTCCCATCTAACGATGCGTAGAGCAGCCTTGACCATCTGAGCTTCAGTTTTAACTTTGTATCTGAAAGTCACCTCTCCATCCAAGATTGTCTACCAGTGGTGATCGAAACTGTCTAGTGAATCTATGAAATAATTAGTGTTAATTAACTGAAATAACTCTATTTGTTTAATTTGTGTGACTAAATAAACCCTAAAATGTATAAAGTATAATTTTCTCATAAAATTTTATTAAGAATCTGAAACTAATTAATTTTTACATTTTTAATATAAAAAACATTTCTCTCTAAAATAAAAAAATATATAGAGTCAGACAGTTTCTAATAAAAAAAGGAATAAAATAATTATTTGTTTACTTAAGGGCTATGATTCTGCCAAGATACTTAACAACACAAACGGGTCGCAATTTTTTAGCCATTGTCAGATTTTTTTGTTTAATTAAGAAAGTCTAGCACTTGGATTCATTCGGAGAAAAACTCGTACCTCGGTAATCGAAAACTAAAAAAAAAAACCATTAAATAATTAACGCCAGCGAAATTTGATATCTTAAGATTGGAATGAAGATGACGGCGCGTCATCAGGAAGGAGAGCGAAGCTTCCACTGCATTAATTATAAGCTGCAAAGTTTCATATCAACTATTAATTTGGGATAAATTAAATAATTCCTGGAAGCCATTAGAGAGCCTCTCAACACAAATAGTTCGTTATCTATGCTAAAGAGGGGCTGAGGAGGGGATCCTCAGCATGGCAAAGTAGGAAGACTTGTCAATTCATTAGCTTTGGAAATTACTTATCTGCAGAAAATATCAAATTTAACGATTGATCGTCATTTAGAATGCTTGATTACAGAATTACGACCAATAAACAAAATGTCTATAAACAGGGATATTCGTTATTATAAAATTTACTCTAATAGCAATAAACAAGTTGAGATGGCGGAAGATCAGCCATTGCACTTTCTCTCAACTTCTTTATATCTATTTTATTGTGCGCATTTTTATAGAACAAATTTTAAACTTGGTGCAAAAACTACCGAATATAAAAATTCATTTGTTGTCAAATTAGACTAATCAAATAGTAGGTATAGTTCACTAACAGGTCTATTCTCTAAAAACAGAGGTGAAAATTTAACATCTTAAATTTTTTTTTAATGATATTGATGTGAGAAGGAGATACACCAGGTGCATCCCCTAAAGGCCTGTATGGGATGCCCCCTCCATCGTGAAAAGAACAGAGTAGAAGGAAAGAAGCCGGGATCACGAGCCAAATCTCAGAAAGTTAGATACAATCCAATTTACTAAGTTTTTTTAAGAGCTTCGAGCAGTGGTAAATTCTCCGTGCGATAAATTAGGTTAAATTTATCTCCCACTTAATTTTTTTTTCCAGACCCTATACTTACAGAAAAAATGTCTGGGTATAGCCGGGAATCGAACCCGAGACCTCCGGGTTGCCAGCCAGACATGCTGACCACTACACCAGGGAGGCGGACAAATTGGGTGTTAAAAGTAAAGTAATAATACCAGAGTTAAAAAATGCTATTCTCTAAACCAAGTTTTAACAGTGACGTTAACATTTTACTTTTTAACACCAGGTGTTCATATCAATCCAGATGAAGATAGCTACATTTTCTGCTTGTTCCTGTTTTTACACCCCTCGATAGCCTCTCCCGCAAGCGCATTACTAACTTGATTTGTTATTCTCAATATAGTATCTGACAGCAGCTTGCTTGGTTAATTTATTTAAAAAAAAAATTATATTCTGGAATTATTATTATTTAGAAGAAGATAATTTTTCATGATGTCTCAAAACTTAAAGTATAAATATTACTAATAAAAATAAAAATATATCCTAAAAATTGTAATAAATCTTATTTTAACAGCAAAAGTTTTTTGAAGGCAAAAAACTAGAAGTCCAAGGACTACTAAAAAACAAATAGAAATTTTAATACAATCACAGATCAAATGAATCTGAATGTGTTGCTTTTTATTTCAAACCTGTCAAAATCATAACTTACTTTTTGGTTAAAGACGCCATGTTTGTGCATTCAATACGGCGTTCAAATATTAAAAGCACCCCTGGACATGACGTTAATTTTTAACACTTTTGACTAAATGTTAACGCTTTGGTGTCAAAGTTTTTGCTTACAGAATAGCAATTTGAGGCAAGCAGGTGTTAAAATGAATTAACGCTGATTTCGGATGTTAAAAGTTAATTTTTTTGCTTAGAGAATAGACCTGTAATTCATTTATCCCTATGACTTCTAAAGACTGGAATTACTCTCCCGCTTCCAACTTTTCTGTTTCATATAATTTTTAAGACTTATCTCTTATCTAATATCTTCACATCCAACATGTTACCTAAATATTTTCAATTTTCTTCTAGAATGTGAAAGTCGATCCTGACATACAGGTATTGTACTTTTGTAGGGCTTATTTTTTTCTCTTCATAAAAACGAGATTTCGAGAGAAATATTAAGTTTTACCAGTAGTTGTATTTGGTATTTTTAAATAGGATTATTCAATCTTCGGTTAATTGACATGCTTTTTATGTAGGCTTAAAGATACTATGTTCAGACATCTGAATTTCAAAAACAATCTTTACTAATCTGAATATAATTTAATAGAATTTTAGTCACACAAATTAATTAAATAGAGTAATTTCCGTTAATTCACACTATTATTTCATAGATTTACTAGACAGTTTCGGTTACCACTGGTAGACCATCTTCAGTAGTAATTGAAAAACGAAACATTTTATGAAAAATGTTCTATTATATACAATTATAAAAAATTAAAACCATATAATTTCATATTTATATATACAATTTCGTTCAAGATTTGGAATTTGTCCTCTGTATAGTATATAACTAACTCATTTTTAATTTAACATGGATATTTCAATAAATTAAAAATATATATATAAATAATTTATAAACACTTGTCTCTGGTTTTAGAATTCTTAGTTCTCAATTTATGAATCAACTACTTTGCTACTGTCGTCAAAATAAAAGCTTTTCAATTGAATATATTACTAAATTGAAAGTTTTTTTGCCGAGAGTAGCAGAATTTTATTATATTGAAGGAGACAATAAAAGAGTGTGTCTTCTGCTGGAATTAAATTTATAATTCCAGCAGAAGACACCTCTTTTTTATTGTAAATTTACTCTAATTCCAGCAGAAGACACACACTCTTTTATTGTCTCCTTCAAGAATATATTACTATTAGACTCTCGATTCTGCTGTCTATACTGGCAATGCCATATACACTTAAGAAGTAAAGCCGAGTTTCTAGCGAAGATAGAGCAACAAGCACCTCCTTGAGGTTTATCCTTCGGAGCGGATGCAAGCAACACGACTAAAGGTCGCTGCACACGAGGCTTGTTTTATTCATTTTTTGTCTGCTTGATTGCACTCAAAAGCATCCCAGGACCAAGCCGGAAAATAGAACATGTCCTAACTTTTAAATCAAGCAAGCTAGCCAAAAAGACACACAGTGACGTCATTTAAATCCCGACAGACCTCCAAATTGCAAACCAGAGGTCCCATCCCAAAAACAGGTAGGAGGAAAAAGCCTCGTGTCCAGCGGGATTAAGATTGGGAAAGCTCCTTTGGAAGTCCGATGACAATAATAAAATAAAATATGTGTAATTCAATATCAATATGGATAAAGCTAGCTAAAAAATGTATGTCATTTTATTTTTTTAATCAATGTTTTTCTAATTAAAATTCAATTTTGTGCTTTAACATCAATTATTAACTTTATTCAATAGTACTAACAGTAGTAAATTGTACCTATTTGTATCAGTAGAATTACAGTTGGAATTTTATCATTAAAGAAAGTGATTGAATCAACTAGATGCAATATCAAAAATCACAATGACCTAAATAGTATTGATGAAAGAGAATGGAAATTAACTTTTGATATCCATAGCAAAGCGAATTAGAATATTGGAACAATATTATTAGCAATAAATGGATGATATAACTTTTGGGCACTTCGACATTCATGATAAAATCATTTAGAGAAATGAGAACGAGAAAATATTTTTTTTTCTCAGAATAAATCAAAAACAATGTTGCGACACACTGTTGGTTTTGGTTGCAACCCTTCTTGACCAGAGAAAGGGTTGACGATTTGTCGATTTTATCCTGAAGATAGCTCCCCGCAGAATGGTCTGGTAACGGGCCCAAGCGATTCGGCCTGTTTAAGCCCTGGTGCTGGTTTTGAAGAGGAGAGATTGTTCAAAGAAAGAGCATTATTTACTTTTGATTATTTTTATTAGTTAATTATAAATACACTTGTCTCCAACTGATGGCTGGAGAGCCTCATCTCTTAACTCCAAATTAACAAGTGAGCATCTCTGACTTCAAACTAGGACTGACTAACTCTGTCAACTGATTCAAAACCTGCTTCTGTCATTTCTGGGAGTTTCCACAAGAAATATTCCCGATTCGTCAATTTACTAATGAGTAGGAGTACATTTTAATCATTGACCACTCCTTTTTAAAGGGAGGGTCTTCAGAGACCACGTGACCCTTTTTTGGAAAATTTTCCGTTAAAAGCTCTTTTTTGAAAGATCATTTTTTTATACAAAGATATTAGAGCAAGTAGATTTATAATTCTCTGTCAACTCAGATATATAACTTATTTCCTATCATCATATAATCTTGACTAAGACCCAGGGCCAGCCAAAAAGAGTGGAAAAGGAGATATATAAGGGGTGCTGTTCTGGGGGTGCGAAAAGCACTCGGGTCCGGATGTGCACAGAGAGGGCCTCAGTCTGGTTGCATTGACCTTAATTACAAAAAGAGGATTCCTTAAAAAGAGTTCAAACAAGATTTACAACAGCATTTCCTGTTGTCGACAAAATTATCGACGGGCATAACAACAATAGTCAACAGTAGGCTCGGCATACTAAGCCTGCTGGGCGAGACACAATGTTTTTTTTTCATGATTCCAAAAATGTGGACCCTTGTATTAAGAAAAGAAAAAAATTTCAGAGATTGGGTCCCAGTTGAAGGTACTGTGGATGCGGGTCTTGAAAGACTTAAGGTTAGATGTCATAGGAAAGAGGATGCGGGATAAGAATTCTAGTCTCTAGAAGTGAAAGGGATAAACGAGCTGACGAATACGTTTGTTCGATTAGTATATCATTTAATCACGATAAAGGGTGTTAAATGTTTGAAAATCATGAATTTTGAACAGATGAGGGGATGATTAAATATATGTTTAATTTTCTTCCTTTTCGGGTGTATTAATAATTTTTGGAAACGTGAGAACAATTATTTTCAACTAAGAGAGACAAGAAAAAGATGGTTCCCTCGATTTTTAATTAAATAAAAAGGGATATTTTTTTTTTTTTTTTTTGGCATCAGGATTATTGGTTTAGAGTTTAGAGTGTTCTTTTAGCGATATCTTAAGTTTTTCTGAATTGATTTTCAAATTGTTTACACCATTTATGAATTTGGAAAATTAATTATTTGAAAAAATAAACTGCAACGGATCGTTGCAAAACTTTATCCAAATTCATTTGAAATATTAATATGTTTATTCCTTTATTATTAATCAGATATGACTTGCAATTTGCAGTTCATGTTCGACTTTAATTCAAAGTTAAATATCGATTCTCATTTAATACTTGAGGAATAACAGTTCTAAATTGGATTTTTGACGTTTCGATTTTTATTGGTAACCATTGCTGAAGACATGGAGGAATTGACTTAAAATCAAAAAGAGCGATTGATTCTCATCTATTACTTGAGGAATAACAATTCTATTTTACTGATAGAAAGTGGAGTAGGTTTAGGTAAAACATGATATTAGTGAAACTACAACCACTTCACTTTATTAAATAACAATTCTACATTGGATTTTTGACGTTTCGGTTAATATTGATAACCATTTCTGAAGACATGGAGGAATCGACTTAAAATCAAAAATAGCGATCGATTCTCATCTAATACTTGAGGAATAACCTTATTGCATTCCATTTTTGATGTTTTGACTATTAATAGCAACCTCTACTGAAAACGTGGAAGGATCGACTTAAAATCAAAAAGTCTAAATTCTCTTATGGTAAACATCTCAAGTTTAATCGTTCATATCTCGTCTTCGGTAAGTCGCAGAGCCTTGAAATTTGAAACTTAAGCTATCTAGAGCTGCAAAATTTCATAGTTTTGGCTAAAATAGAAGTAGCGAAAGTTGATGTTTACGTACGTAAGAATGTAACCTCTTCTGCGTTTCGCAACCATGATCTCAGCTACGAAATTTGAAACTTAAGCTCGGTATAGGCTAGAAGGGGTACAGCAAGCTTTTGCTTGAAATCGGGACACCGGAAGTAGAATTGATTTTTAATATCCTGAATTTGATATGGGAAAGTCCGAATTAGAAGCTAAAAACCTATATATCTACAAATATAAAATCCTTAGTATTCACTAAGCAAGACTAAATAATTAGTAGAACTAAGTGAAAATCAAATGGTATTCACTAAACACGATTCGAATAAATAGTAGAGGTAAGTGAAAGTCAAATGGCGGGCACATCACAATAGTCCACTATATCCTTAGTGAATATTGACTACGTCACTAGCCATGAGAAACACGGTCTTCTCCCTCTGCCATACCTCCTTTTATATCCTTCAATGGTAATCTATTCTTAGTTTTCTTCCGAGAAATCCTAATGAGCTCAGGGCAAAGTCTAATCTTTTGAGGTCATTAGACTTTTATCTTGAGCTCATTATCGATTTCTTGAAACATAACTAAGAATGTAATTTTTGTTTTTCAGAGGATGAGGAACAAAATAAGTGTTTATTTACGACTTATCAATTGCAAATTATGCAAAACTTTTGTCCAGCAGTTATATATACTTATTATTATAAATAATAAATTCAATGGAAATTCCGAGAATCTCTTCTGCTAGCTGGGTATAGGTATTTAATGTTTATTTGCGTCAAGCAGAGGACAACCTCATTCATTTCTCTTTATGTTCTCGGTTCAGTTAATTCATGTACCTAGGTATTATTAAAATAACATAAAAAGACGCCAAAGACCTCCTCTCTTTGAACTACCATCAAACGGACTTAATTGTTGGTATATAGAAAGCCAAGTAAAGCGATGGTTTTCTTTTAACAATAGTTTCGCCATTTCGAAAGAGCATTTCGAGTCAGAGAAAGTCACTGGGTTGAAGAGGCCTTAAGCCTCGAGCAAAAGCAGCAAGAGTTGGAATATATTTCTAGTCCCCTCCTACCCCATTACTCTCTTTTGATCCTTTCCCTAGCCGCTCTACCTATAACCAAACTTAGTCCATTTTCCTTTACTTTACTTTCCCTTTTTTTTTATTTTTCTTTCTTGACGGGTTTTATTAACTTCATATTTCTTCGAATAATTTTTAGAAAAAATTTGGCGTGACTTATGCTCACTAAGTGACCTTACGCGAAATAACTTATTATGTGATTTGCTTAGATACATGTGACAATCGAATGAATCTTATCTTATATTATTAAATGTGCAATTCTTGTATATACCGAGTGAGTTTTTTATCTTGAGACAATCTTATAACTCAAAAACAGTGCATTATATGAAAAAAAAGTTACAAATAAAAGTTTATTTACACCAGGGAGGAAACTAAACTATGCTATTGTTTGTCGAGCTAGAACAAGCTTTCAAGGGTATTCTGAGGTCAAGTTCTGTTTTTTAAATGGAAAGCTATATGTTTCTATACATATTCTGAATCTACATAAAAAACTGAACAACTTTTATTAAAACTATTTTTTTATATGACATCAAAAAATAAAAAATATTATATCAATTAAATAATTAATAGAGATTTTGGTGTTGGTGCAAGGTGAAACATCTTTAAGATAAAAGTAAATAAATAATATATGTAATATTCATTTACTATGATTTAAGATTTTCTAGGTCACTTGTTTCACATTAAAATTAAAAAAAATAAAAAATTTACATCTTTAATTTTTTTTTAATTTTAATGTGAAACAAGTGATCTAGAAATCTTAACTCATTGTTACGACAACATTTTGAGTTTTGGTTGCAACCCTTCTTGACCAGAGAAAGGTTGACGATTTGCGATTTATCTCGAAGAAGCTCCCCGCAGAAAGGTCTGGTAACGTAGCCCAGCGATTCAACCTGTTTCAGTCCTGATGCTGATTTGATGGTAATTGAAGTAGGAGAGATGTATTTAAAGAAACGAGTATTATTTAATATTGGTTTTTTTATTAGTTATTTATAAATTTACATTTCTCCATGCTGATGGCTGGAGAGCTTAAAACTCGTCTCTCAACTCCAATTGACAACTGACCACCCCAACTGGGTTTCAACTTAGAACTGACTAACTCTCTGACTGACTCAAGCCTCCTGAAGAGTCGGAATTTTCAAATCACTTCTAGTTGGCCAAATTCTAAATTAGCAGGGCGTATCTTAAAATCATTGAGCCTCCCATTTCTAGAAATTTAGTCTCTAGAAATTTCCCACGCAAAAATGGAAAACCCCAATGACTTTTACAATCGACATGTGTTAAGAGCCATTTGACATTTATGTCCAGGAAGTTGTAAAATCCCTTACTCTTGTCAAATGGTCACATTCGAGGATCAAAAAGGGAAGCCGGCTGCCAAAATATTACCCTTAAGAATAATTATATTTATATTTAAGGAAAAAATTCTCGACTAGCAAAACATCATAATAAATGAATATTGCATATAATATTTATTTAATTTTATCTTTAATCAATTCAATCTCAAAAAAAAATTCTAATACTTATTTTTAACAATCATTCAACATAATTATTAAATATTAATGATCTGTTATAATATATTTGGGATTGGTTTATCGTTAAGGGTTACTAGGTAAATAACAGAAGAAATATATATTTATAACATTGGGTTTTATTGAATAGTTACAATGGGAGGGCGGGAAAGGCGAGTGACAGCCTTACGATCGATATGTCAACCACCTCGATTATCCGAGCTTCATGGTTTAAATATATTTATATTCAGGTCAAGCTCTGCGAATTCAGCATTTCGCAAGCCTACTGCTTCCGCGTTGACTATCAAAACATGTCGACAAGGCATATCACAACACCTGACCCCCTATTTCGGGATTTTCGTCCCGAAAATCTTCAACATACAATTATTATATTACATATAAAACTTTTTATTTCTCCATTTTTATTTTTATTTTCAAACATTTTTTTTGAGCGCTATAGTAAGCAATTAAAAATATACTGATTTAAGCCTCTAGCAAAATTATAAATATGTTTTAATTTAGTAGAATACAGAGTGTTATATTTGATGTGAGCACATAAATGTTTCCTAAATTTAGACTTATATTTTATACAGCTTTCTTGTATTCCTGTAACATATGAATAATATTGGTTATATGTAGTAGAAAACGGGTTTAATAAACAAACTTACTCTATCCCTCTTGGGTTAATATGTGCCACCCTTTTTTTATTTGCGGCTCTGATTTTTTGGTGATTTAATTTTTCTCTCTCGATTCCCTGGGTTTCTACAGTAGGAGGGGTCGCAACGGGGAGAATTCTGATGGATACCGGAGTTGCGGGTGTGTTATCCTCTTTTTTTGAACATTTTTTATAAAATTTGTAATAAAGTCCTAAACCCATGAATGCACCGAAAATGGTCCCCAGCATTCCAAATTGTATGACGTCGTGTCTATGTATATTATGATTCTTTGTTTGGTCGTCAAGGTCATTTTGAAATTTGTCGATCTCGTGAGAAAGTTGAGTCAAATCATTTTTTGTATTTATATTTCTAACTGGTATTAGTTTTATTGTACGAGGTTGTAATTTAAGATTTTCTAAATAGTTATTATTCAAGAGTGTAAGAATATTGAGTTTCGGGATTATTTCGGTCATTTTTAAGTCGTTTTCCTTTTGCACTGAGGATAGAATGATGTTTTCAATCCATAATTTACAGTACCTTCCAAGCTTTAGCCTTCCAGAACTTCCCAACATTATTTTTCCTGACGATTCTCTACAGGCAAAACGAGAAATAGTCCCTTCGCCTGGGTTTATATAAGCCCAGGTATTTGGAGCTCTAAGCTTAAGGAAGGTAACGTGGTCAATTTCAACCATCGTGAGAAGGTTTTTACAGGCTTTGAGGGTGATTTCCTCACTTTTGCCTCTCAGGAGGGCAATTTCACAAAATTCCTCTCCCGATGGGGCGGTATGTGTTTGTTGCGGGTGAGTGCAAAGGAAATTATCTGACGTAATTTGTTTACATAATTTGTAATCGTCTTCAGAAAAAGTTATAAAATTTTGGTAAGAAAGGTCTGCCGCAATGTAAGGAGTTTTTACGTCGAAAAAGGCGAAAGTGTTATTATTAAAGCGTCTGGGTATTGGGGTTATTTTATGTAATTTGTATAGGGTGTTCTCTAAAAGTGGTGAATTTATTTCAAAAATGAGTCGGTTCTCGAGGATATAGGCTCGGTAGTCTAGGAATTTTGGGAGTAAATGGACGTTTTCTTCATTTAAAGAAACAGGGAAGCTTAACCCAGGGGAAAGATGGTCTTTGGCTTCCAACATTTTAGTTAATAGTGATTTTGGTGGGATAAGAAGGGGGCACAAATATCCTGCTTTGATTTGTGAAATACAGTTTATGAAATCTCTTATTTGTTCGTTAAGATTTTCCATTAATACATTTAATATTGTAAAGTGATCAGTGAGTATTATTTGTAATTGCATTTTTGAAAATTCTTTATTTAACTTTTTAATGGCCTCACCCAGTTCCTCAGTGGAAAAAAAAAGAAAATTCTGTAACAGTACATGTCTTATTATAATATATATATATATATATATATATATGTATATGTGAACAAATTCTTTTTTGTTTTTTTTATTAATACTAAAAAAATAAACCTTAGTTCTCCCTTTCCGTTCATACCCGTAAAATTATTATGATTTTTTTTTTTATTTTTTTTTTTTATTTTTAATAATGAGCTCTTCTTAGGAATAAAAGGCATATGTTCTGGGGTGGAATTTCGTGTTTCAACCTGCTGCTCCCCTCTGTTGGTACATCGAAATGCTTAGCCTAGGTTTTTAATTAATATCGAAAAATTTCTTAAACAATAGAATACTTTTACTTCATATCGAAAGAAATTATATTAGTGTACAAAAAGAACTGATTAATAATAACAATAACGACTGGGTGAATGAACCGCGACAAAATATGTGAGGCCGTAGAAAATATGATGAGCTTTCCTTCTAATAACATGCTCGTGCGTCCCAGGTGCTGATACTGCTTAGTAGTGAAATAAAATAGCTACGAGTGTTTCATTTGCTATAATGTTTATTTGTTATATTATTTGGGATCCCTATAAGGCTAAAATATCTGAGAATGCTTTTCCCAAAAATAGAATCTCAATTCTCAGAGACCTCAATCTCTGTTGAAGAAAAACATCTCCTCTAGACACACGGCCCTAATAGTGACCCTACTTCCTTTCTTATTTATTTGTTCGTTCATATAACTAGATGATTTAAGCTACTCCCTGGGCCAAAAGAAAATATTTCGTCTGAAATTATGGGCCTCGGTCCATATCTTTGGCTCAGTTTTTTTTTTTTTTCAAATCATTAATTATTTATTCGTACTTCTTTCAACATGATATTTCAAGACAGCGCAGTCATCAGTTTTTTCTTTCCTTTCTTCTCTGAAATTTTCAAGGATTATATTTTCTACTTTATTTGCAAACTTGTAATCGTAATCATTTTTCTTTGATTTACTTCTTGCGTCAATGAACCTATATTTTCCTTCCTCTAGTGAATAAAAATGATGAAATTAATTTATTCTGGCACTTATAAAAATTTAGATGATTCCCTGTGATTTTTGTTCTTTTTTATCCGAGTATATTTTAAATTAATTTTTTTTTTTATTTTTACTTTCTTTTGTTTTTCCTTTTGTTTACCTATCCATCTATATTAACGGTGAATGAATCTTTTGATCTTGTCTGTGTGCACAATTTGCCTTTTGTTTCTTATTTTAATTTCTACATTTTGAGGAGACAGTACTTCTGTGATAATAAAAGGACCCCTATAAACGGCATCTAGCTTTCTAGATCTACCCGGATATCGATTTTCATGCTTTAATAGAATTTTTTCCCCTACTTCATATTTAATTATTTTTGATTTTCTATCGAAAATTTCCTTCGATTTTATTTTTTTATCTATTAAATTGGTTTTTGCTATTTTTCCTAGGATTCTAAAGTTCATTTTTAATGATTGAACGTAATCATCGTATGCATACACTGGTGCAATCGGGCCTTTAAGTAAATTCCCTGGCAGGTGTGCTGATCTACCAAAGAGCAATTCATAGGGTTGATAATGTGTTGACATGTGGGGGGTGGTATTATATACGAAACAGGCTTGGTCCAGTAATAGATCCCAGTTAGTCAAAGACTCGTTAATATAGCATCTAAGGTAAGCAGCTAAAGGACCATGAGCCCTTTCCAACGAACCGTTCGTTTTCTAAATTGATTAAATCGTTAAGGGATTGTGTAATTCCTTTGTGCTCTGAGTTCAGGAATGTGGATGTATGTGTAGGGATTTTAGGAGGGTCTGTATTGCTTTTTTCGGGTGTGTTATTGGAATTTTCGGGTGCGGTATTGGAGTTGGTTTGTTCTAGTAGGTCAGAAGTGCCCATCATTTTTTTTTGACAAAAAAAACGAAAAATATATGCGAAATAAAATGGAAAAAGAGAAATAAGGCTTACTTTAATTTTCCGGTGCGGCAATGGTGGAGATCCCGTCTGGTCTTCTGATGACGTCCCTTGGAAAGGCCGGTTCGATTCTTGAATTGTTGTTAGATATCAAGGGGGTGTTCTGGGTATGTTCGGGCGCCAAAATGTTATAATATATTTGGGATTGGTTTATCGTTAAGGGTTACTAGGTAAATAACAGAAGAAATATATATTTATAACATTGGGTTTTATTGAATAGTTACAATGGGAGGGCGGGAAGGCGAGTGACAGCCTTACGATCGATATGTCAACCACCTCGATTATCCGAGATTCATGGTTTAAATATATTTATATTCAGGTCAAGTTCTGCGAATTCAGCATTTCGCAAGCCTACTGCTTCCGCGTTGACTATCAAAACATGTCGACAAGGCATATCACAAGAGATCAAATAGTTAATTATTAAATAAATAATTTAACCACCCAGTATACATATATAGAATAGGTTTCTCGAAAACGGCTCTAACGATTTCGCTAAAAATTGGTGAACTTATCAAGTCTTGTAAGTTATTAGTCGTGTATAGATTTTAATCCTATTGAAATAAAGGAATGGGGTGTAAATTAGGAGTGTCGTAAAATAAAAATTTTAATCATTCATATATCCTCTTCGGTAAGTCGCAGAGGCTTGGAATTTGAAACTTAATGTAGTTCTTTCGCGACAATCCACACAAAAAGTTTTAGCCTCGTAACCACTCTATAGGTACATATGAACGGTGCTAAAATTTTAGGTTATGTTTTTTAACGTGACTGTACTGCTCACACTACTATATCCTGTATTATTAATGGATCGTTTCTAAGCCATTGAACTTATATCCCTTCCACTAAAAATAATCGCGCAAATATGTTTGTTTTTTATTTTTTTATCAAAACTACGAGGTAAATAATTTCAATTTTTTTACTTTACCATACATGGTATGGTCAAGTTATATAATCGATGCATGAAAAAAGTGGTTTTTTTCCTTCTATTTTTCAAAAAATCTCAAAAACGGCTGAAACTATTTTGATAAAAAAAAAATTCAACGAAACCATGGCATTTCGCTCTACAAAAAAGCTCTAATAAGTGAACATCGAAAAATTATATTTTTCGAGATAATAATTGTTTTGTCAAAATGTCTGTTAGTCTGTCTGTCTGGTTGTCTGGTTGTCCGTTAGTCTGTGCGTTACTAAATTTTTGTGGACGAGCTAGCCCAAAAATTAGTTTGAATATCCAAACCAAATTTCACACGTAGTTTTTGTCCATTGAGATTAAGAGCTGAATCGATTTTGGTGCATATCGAAGCAAAATTAAGGCGGGTGGAGGGGGGGGGGGGTTAAAAATTAAAAATCTAGGCCATTTGAGCAAATTCAACCAAATTTTTTATATATAATCTGTGGAGCCCCAGAAGTCTAAAAATGCCAAAACTAACCACCCAAAATTGGGGGGGGGGCAAAAAAATGAAAATCTTGGCCATTTACCAAACTCAACCAAATTTTGTATACATAATTAGTGGGACCCCAGACGTATGAAAATGCAAAAACTACCCCCCTACATGATTATAAATAATTTTAGGGCCCTGGTTGTATGGTAAAGTCAAGTGGATGGCCACATCAGAAAACGTCAGCTTATTTTAAGTTACTCCAAATATTTTATTCTAACAAATATTAGTTTTTCATCAAGATAGTGAAAGTCCTTCAATGAAAGAAAATAAAATAATGATCATTTTCCCACTCTTTCTCAATCTACCATATGTAAAAAATTTCATTTTTAAATGCAATTATTTAAAGTTTGGTGTGGTAAATCGTTTTCTAATTTTAACAGTTTAAAGATAAGAAAGAGTAAATAAATATTATATTTAATATTCATTTACTATGAGTTAAGGATTCTTGGTCACTTGCTTCACATTAAATTTAAAAAAATTAAAAAATGTAAATTTTTTTTCTTTTTCAATATATATATTTCGGGCTATCAACCCATCTTCAGGAAGTACAGAAAATAACTAATTCAACTTATTGAATGCTAGGTTATATATATGTTTATTGAACAGATGGAAAGAATGTTTAAATTATTTTAAAGGACACTTTCTCTTAGGCTATTGTTACGTGAAAATTTCAGGTTGGGTAGGGTTTATTGACATAGGTGTGGATAAATAAAGGAAAGTTAGAAGTTCATTGACTTATGTCTCTAAGCTGGAAATAAATTTTTGGGCTTTATTAATAGGTCAATTATTATGTTTGGTTTTATATCAAGTTGATTATTGATAATATTTTAATCGTTCGACAGGGCATATTTTATTTCCGTGGATTCAAGAAGATCCAATCTTAATCCTTTTCTTTCGAAATGAATAGGGGAGGGATTGGTAGGTAAAGGTGAGTGATCTAAAGAATATAGATGATTAGTAAATGCGGAAGTGGAATCGGGATTTGTGGGTTGATTTCTTATTAATTGTTGAGGGAAGCTTCGTATTCTTTATGCCGTTTTTTGAAAGATCGTCCAGTTTGTCCAATATAAATTGCATCACAATCGTTGCAATTTAATTTGTATACACCAGATTTATTCATTTTATCAATTTTGTATAGTTTGTTATTTATTAATTGAGAGGATAAATTATTTATATTATAAAGGGCTGCAGTGATTCCATGTTTCCGGAGAATATTTGTTAATGGATAGGTTATATGTTTAGAAATAAAGGGGATTCTTTTATAGATTTTTTCCGATTCGATTGTGAGTGAATGTAATTGCGAAAGCGTGTGTTTTTTTATTAATATTGATAAATATTTTTTTAATAATTTCCTTACTATATCCATTATTATATGCTAAATTATAAATGGTATCGAGTTCGTTATTAAAGTTTGTATTGCTAAGAGGGGTTAAGATTAGTCTATTGATCATTGAATAAAAAGCTGAAAATTTAGTATTTGTCGAATGGTTAGAAGAAAAGGGGATAATCGTGTCAGTAAAGGTGGGTTTTCTAAAAATGTTAAATTCTAATTTTTGGTTGGTGATGGTTATTGTTAAATCTAAAAATGAAATAGTTTTATTGCCTATTTCTGATGTGAATTTAATGTTTTTTGTGGATTTGGTTTAGAAAATTACTAAGTAACTGAATCCCTCTGGTGGTATCCGACCAAACAACTAAAATATCATCAACATATCTTATCCAGAATTTGATATAATTTAGTGAGGGGTTAAAAGGAGTCATTACCTTATTTTCAAAATTTGCCATGTAGATTTCTGCGAGTAGGGGACTTAACGGGCTGCCCATCGGTAAACCGGTGTTCTGTTTTTTTTTTTAATGCAATCGAATGCAAGAAGGGGTGCACCAGTAAAGATGTAGCCCCTATGGATCTCGAAAGACCCTTGCATTACCGAAGAGAAGGAAAGTTGATTAAGTGAGAGGGTGTAGACGTAGGTGTCTCATGCACCCTGGTTTTGAAGGTTTGAAGATCATAGGTGCTGGGAAAGATAGAGGCTGGAGAGAGAGTTCCAGTTCCTTGAAGTCATGGGGATATATGTATTCGCGAATGAAGTGGTCCGGCACTTTTCCAATTTGACCGCGAAAGAGTGTTGGGAATCGGCAAAACGTGTGCTGCGTGCAAAGCATGCTTTGGGGGGAATTATTGATTTTATCTCATCAGAGCACCATCCGTGATAGTATCTATAGAAAAGGGAAAGGGCGGAGACATCTCTTCGATGAGCCAGCGAGTCGAGGGAGTCGGTGAGGGTAGAATCGTCAATTAGCCTGACGGCTTGTTTCTGAATTGCATCAAGGGTAGCAAGAGAATATTTTGAGGCTCCTCCACAGATGAGAACCGTATTCGAGACAGGGGCGGATTTGGGCCTTGTAGATGGTGAGAAGTTGTGGGGGTTTGTAAAATCGCTTGGACCTGAATAAGAAGCCAATCTTCCTTGCTGCAGATTTCGCCTACAGAGGAGATGTGTTCATTCCAAGACAGGTCAGATGCGACAGAGACGCCCAACATGGATAGGCTGTCACACATTTTCAGGGTATTCGAATCGAAGTGAATATCAGGGAAATCTCTATTTTCGCGCCTAGAAATTAGACAACATTGAGTCTTATTTGAATTAAAGTTAACTAAATTTTGAGAGCCCCATTTATTCAGTTTGTCTAGGTCGAGAGTAATTGAGGAGGCAATATTGATTCGATTATTCGGGAGAGAGGGTTTGCCGTGTAGAGTGCTATCGTCGGCGTAACAATGAGTGAGGTTTGCCGTTTGATCAATAAGGTCGTTTATATAAATAAGGAAGAGTGTGGAGGAGATTACAGAGCCTTGGGGAACACCAGAGTTTGTGGAGAACGATTCAGATGATGTTCCATCCACCACAACTTTTATACTTCGGTTTGTCAGAAAGCTTTCTATCCATTTGCGAAGTGTTGGTGTGAATCCAAAGGCTGGCAGTTTGGCAAGAAGATTTTTGTGCCAAACCTGGTCAAAAGCTTTGGAGATATTATTTATAATAAACATTGTTGAAGACATAATAATTATAATTAGAGGCATAGGTCAATTAATTTTAAGATTTGTGTACGTTGAATAGGATCTTGAATATTGTCATAAAAGATTTGATTTATTATTAACTTGAGTTCTGGGATAGGAATTGAAGGGAAGAGATTTTTCACATCAAAGGATATGAGTTTATCAGAGTTATTAATTTTAACAGTGTGTTTATTATGGTTTTAATCACTTATATTCCAAGTTTCAAAGACTTTTTGAATTTTTTCATTTGTGAAAGAACTACCTTAAGCTATTTAGAGGCATTTTACTGCATAAAAAATCCGGTCTCTAGTGATTATGTACTGAGAATCAGAGAATATTCAAATGGTTCAGTGTATCGGATAAATTGATCTAGAATGAAACCAAATAACCGATTAATTCCTCATCCTCTCGTTCTTCCATTTAGTCTATACTTTTGCTATCCGTTCCTTTATCCATATCAATGATCACGGAAGAAGGAAATAGCGATTCTCGTATTGTCTTCGACCAACCCACTAAGTAAATCAAATGCCTTTTCGGCGTGCAGATAATCATTTGATGTTAGTAAGTAAATCCTTTCGCGATGGTATTGATTTGGAAGGGAAACTGAACCTCAAACAAATCGTCATTGTGCTCGGAATTGTCTTCGGCAAAGCTTGGTGATCTCCCTGGGTTCTAAAGGCCCAATCATCGGAGGGGCTTTAATTTTTTGCGGTTGAATGACTCGGTAGGAAACCCAAGGGGACCAAGATCCTATCGAGTCTAGACTCCCTTTTAAAGGGTCGGGTTCTTGTTTCCTGACATAAGATGAACAACAATTCAGATTCAAAACCAATAAAGAAATCAACTGGTGTGGTCACCACACGACTTTCCCATTCTCTCTTATTTGAAATCACATCGACACTCATAAATTATACGCCCTTCCTTTTTAAATCGGATTCAAATTTATTCTCGACTAATAACTCATGACACTTGATAAGTACACCAATTAAAAAAGTCGTTAATGCCGTTTTTGAGAAAATAAAAAAAACGAAAAATCTTTCATGTAAATGTCAACTTCCGGTCTTACGATTTCAACCAAATGTTTTCTGTACTCTTTCTAGACTTGAGTGAGCTTAATTTTCGAATTTCGTAGTTTTGAAACTTATGGTTGCGAAACGCAGAGGGGGTACATATGTAAGCACTGGCCAATGAATTTTTGGCCCCTTTTTAGCATCTGGGGACAACAATATCCGGTGTAATGTCATAAATCCGGTTTTAAAATATTAAGGGCATCGATTCCTTCCACCTAGAAGTTATAAAATCAAAATAACATCTCTGAGATAGAAACTCTCAAAGTGTCAGGACCTAGGCAGGCGCATCGCAATACTTCACATACTATATTCTATAGAATAGGTAAAACGTGAAAGTAAAAAAAGGAGAAAATTATCATTTTTACATTTTTATAGAAACACCTCGAGATTGATTTTTCCATTACCATAGTATAGGAAATAAATTCAATTGTGAAGAAAAAAAAATCACTTTTTGCTAATTTTTTAATAAAAATTGATGTAGTCCAAAAAAGTGATTTAAAATATATATGTGTGTGGTCATATTTTAGTCCACTATACTTAAAAAACCAATCAAATATCGAAAATTAATATTTAACTTGTGTATATGAATATTAAGAGCTGCTTAGATTTTGGTGGAGATCCAAACCCGCAAACATGAAATTCACTCTTGACATTTTTCTAAATTATTATTATCTCTTAAAATATAACTTTTTTCATTGTGTACTGAATAAAAACGTAGGAGGGGAGAGAGAGACATTTTTAGGGGAATCAGGCTGTTGGGTTTCAGTTTCAGCTGTTTAAACGTGGGGGAGATTATTTGTATTGGATTGCTTAAAGGACAAGTATTGGGATCAAATAAAATATTTTGAATTTTAAATTTCTTCTACATTAAATTGTTTAATCTTTTATTTTTGAGAAGTTATAATCAAAGAAAGTATTATTAAAAATCTAGGAATTCTCCAATATTAGTCAAAATCTCTACATTCAAGATTATTCAAGATGTTATAAATACGAGCTTTGCGGCACGCCCTCGAAGCTCGGCCCCTCGAGCTGGTGCCTGGCGGGCGGCGTCTCGGTCCAAAAATTTTATTCCTCTTAAAAAACCACACTTCAAATGTATACCTGTAAACTCCCGAAAATACATAGACTCTTAAAAGTTTCATTATTGTCAAAAATGCAAAAAAATGTAAAAAATCTCATTTTTTGGCGGTTTTTTGTTTATAACTCGAAAACTATCAACTTTTCGTAAATAACCTTCTATTCAAAATGAAATTTCATAAAATTTCCTACAAATTTCCATCATTTAGGGTTTTTCCAACCAACCGTTCGGGCTCAAGAACTAGTTATATTGGCGTATTTTTTCTGTTTCCGCAAACTCAAAAAATCGCACTTTTTTCGATTTTTCCCCATTTTGACCATGAAAGAGCAAGTAGCAAATTAAATCTATTATAGTTTAAAAATGTATAGAGTGATATTTGTCGAAAACGTGCTCCTTCATGGTCTAAATAGGAAAAAATAGAAAAAAGTCCGAGTATTTGGGATTTGCAGAAACAGAAAAAATACTTAAATTTTCAACTTACGCTTGAGCCCGAACATTTGATCGGAGAAAAAACCTAAATTATGGAATTTGTAGGAAATTTTCACTTTTTGAAAATGAGGTTATTTACGTAAAAGTTGATAGTTTTTGAGTTATAAGAAAAAAACCGCCAAAAAATGAGATTTTTTTACTTTTTTGACAAAGTTCCGTCACGAAATTTTGTTAGAAAACGTGCTCCTTCATGGTCGGATTCAGCACCCCACAAAACATATAGGACCAAGAAATCAAAACTATCCCAAAACTTTCCCGCGAGGGGCCCTTTAGAGAACAATTTAACTGGACTAAAACGTACTTCTAGAAATTAAAAAAGAACATAATTCTTTATTAAACATATAAAATATATTTAATTACGGTTGGTTTGCAATAAGAAACGGTTTCTCGGTGGCGTTAATCTTCCCATGGAGCCCTGCTCTTGGGGGGGGGTTCGACCCCCTACCCCGTGGCTACGCCTCTGAGTAGAATCAGAAAGAATTTAACTGATTCTCAAGGCATTCGACAAATCGTTTATCCCTATGACTGTAACTCAATTCCCATCACAATCTTTCTAGTACGTATAACCCTCAAAAGAGGTCGGGTTGGACTCGGTCGTCTAACGCGCTGGTCTCGCTTCGGCATCGATCGATTATGACGATGTTGGAGTGGGAGGCCGGGGTTCGATCCTGGCTGGCAAATAAAAATTTCTACCGGCTGAAAACTCGGCTCCCTCACTAGCCCTACTAACACTTTACTTATGTGCTGTCTAAATGGGCTTTGTTCCCGGTGACATTAAATAAATATAAAAAAAAAAACCTCAAAATCAGCAACCACAGGTATCTTAATCAACAAACATCTAAGATTCCTTCTTTTACGATACAGTGGTCAAAGCTGGCTTATAGGTGTTGAAATTTATTGGTGTATCGTATTAATATCATTTAAAAAATATTACTTTCTTTTTTTACAGATAAATAAGATATTATCCAATATATTTAAATATACTTGCAAATACTCGAAACTTCGATCTCATAAGAAGAAATTATTGAATTTATTGAATTTACGTTATCCTTAGCTAAGATTGAACTTTTGAAAGTTTCCGGAGGTCAAATTAAAGGTTTAATTTGAGTACCCGGTTCCTTTCTTATCGAATTAAACTTGAACAGATTAATAAACTCTAGAGCTGAATAAGTGAAAAGCTTCCGAGCAGGTACAAAATCTAATCCCTTCCTCTTTCAATAGACCACAGCGGTGAAGAGAGATATTACTGCAGAGTTCAACAAGTTTACTAGAAAATGAAATAAAGTCAAGGGAGAATTAAAAAGAGATCGAAACTCCTGAGACAAACGAAGATCATTTGGAGTCAAATTTCGGCTCATTAGCTACAACCGTTCTAAAAATCCTCAAAGCTATGTCGATTAAATTTTTATGGGATTTTTCTAAATTTTTGAGCTGAGAATTTCGAAAATAGACGAAAGTTCTATTAATTATTTTTTTCATTTCGAAATTCATACATTTTGGAAATTTAATTTAACGAAACTGCTATGATCTTGTAAATAATTTTCTTATTAATATATTAAAGAATAATAACATATTAAAGATTCTTCTGATCGTGTTTTTAAACAAGATATAATTATATATATCGCGAGACTACTGCTGGTTGAGGCTATTGGAGTCTGCTGAATCTTAAGTTTGGACCAAGAGAGAATGAAAAAGATGTGATCTATCTAGCTATGATCCAGCACCATTTCGCGACCAGCCCACATGGCAGCTTTTATACCAAACACTGATATGGATCACCAAATGGATTTGTAATCTGAGTTGTTATATATTCAATCCCCCAGTCCAGCGCAGCCGATCTGTTAACACGTGTGTTAGGTGTTTGCTATCAATTAATCTATAAGTTTCCTGTATTTGATTCAATCGCGAATCGAATGTTGGTGGATCATAGCTAGATGGATCACATCTTTTTCATTCACTCTTGGTCCAGACTTAAGATTCAGCAGACTCCAATAGCCTCAACCAGCAGTAGTCTCGCGATATTATATCTTGTTTAAAAACGCGATCAAAACAATTCCCTTTAATATGCTAATTATTCTTTAATATATTAATTATTAAATTATTTAAATTCATTATTTCAAGTTAGAAATATATAAATTCGGATATTATTTTCACTTAATATCTGACAAAAATCAGATGCATTCGATTCGCGATTGAATCAAATATAGGAAACTTATGATCATTTGCTATGATCTTGTGTTATTTTATGATTATTACTATTAAAAAAAAGTTCATTATAAATTATATTTTAAAAAACTAAAAAACTTCTAAAAAGTACAAAATAATGTAATAATTAAAAAGTGTTGGGCGCAGAATCATGTACTTTTAATTAATTTCGACAAAGTGCCCCACGCTTTTTGATTTTTTGCATTATTTTGTACTTTTTAGAAGTATGTTTTTTAGTTTTTAATTTACCATATGGTCAAGTATTGTAATCGTGCATGAAAAAAGTGTTTTTTTTTGCTTCTTTTTTTTTGTCATATCTCAAAAACGGCTGAAAATATTTTGATAAAAACATTTATCCGAAACCATGGAATTTCGGTCTACAAAAAAGCTCTAATAAGTGAAAATCGAAAAAATTATATTTTTCGAAATAATAACTGTGTGCATTGAAATTATCAGCTGATTAGATTTTGGTGCATATCGATATCGATAATAATGAAAATATTTTTTTCTGGCGCCAAAATTAGGTGGGGGGGGGGAATGAAAATCTCGGCCTTCTATCAAACTCAACCAGAAGTGTATGCTAAAGTCAAGTGGATGGCCACATCAGAACGTGTCAATTTATTTTAATTATTGGGTATAAAGATTTAAGCATCTTTTTTCGAAGTTTCATTTTTTTAGAAAAAGATGTAATTTTTTCAAAAATCGACCCAATTATATAATATTAAGAAGTGAATTTAATTTTATTTTGAAACAAATCAAAGATTTTAGTAGAAATATTTTTACATTGCATATCAGAGGGTTTCGTCCCCCTTGGGAATCGAACCCAAGCGCTAACTAGCTTGCCAGGCGGCGTTAGCCAAACCCTTAAGACAAATCTCTCCGATATGCAACATATATGGTAAGAAATAAAGCAGCAAATTTTTCACTCCCTTCAACCTCGAAGTTGTGAATAGTAAAATCATCAGGATAAACTGAAAAAAGTTTTCATTGTCGGGTCCTTTATTGAGAATAATTAGTGTAAAGATTTAAGCATCTTTTTTGAGTTTCTTTTTTGAAAAATTCCCTCGGAGTTGAAGGGGTGAAAAATTTGCCGCTTTATTTAATGTTGCATATCGGGGCGAGATTTGTCTCTAAGGGTTTGGCTAACGGACCGGCAAGCTAGTTAGCGCTTGGCCCGATTCCCGAGGGACGAAGCAAGCCCTCTGATGTGCAATGTAAAAAGATTTCTACTAAAATCGTTGATTAGATTCCTAAAACAAAATTAAATTCACTTCTTACGAATTTTTTTTTTTACTTTTTAAGTCTTAATTATTTTTATAAAGAAAAGTTTGAGAATTTAAAATCTCTATTAAGTGAGTAAAACAAAACAAATGTCACATTGATAAATGCATCATTCATAGATAAATACATAGAAGTGAAGCTGTAATTACCTATAGTAGCAGAGTTAAAATTTCTAAAGAAAACACAGAGATTGTCAATTATCGAATCCGAGGTATAGAAGATGATTTTTATTATATGCACAAAAAGTGGATTATTTCGGCCCCTTGGGAAGTGAATCCAAGTGCAAAATCCTATCCGGCCCATTGAATTGACTTTAGAGTCAAAACGCTATGACATAAATATCACGCTCAAAAAAATTTTTTACTCAAAGATTTTATCTTCATCACTATAGTCTGATTGTATATTATCATATTTATGGTATATAGATTAATCATATTCGTTGAGATAGTGTATATAGTCCAGAAAATAGAGGATCCAAAAAATGGTTCAGCTTACATTATTTGTTCGGAAAATATTTTTTTAGAATCGTTTGGTATGGTGTGGGTATGCCAAATCTAAGTTTGCGAACTCGAAAGTGAGGGGACAACTTTTGGTGGCCGAAAAACTTAGGAAATTGTCGGACTTTTTCCAGTTGTTCGCTTATAACTCGAAAACGGTCCATGTTTTGTAAATAACTAACCGATAGTAAATTGAAGAGGACCAAAATTTTGCGTCAATAAAAAAATTTAATGGGTATCTAAAAACACTCCCCGGGATCACTTTTGAATACCTATCTCAAAAACTAGGAGTTTTTTCGATTTTTTTCCCATTTTGACCATGAAGTTAGCCATTTCACAAAGATCACACTGTATACTTTTAAACTAGATTAAATTTGCTACAATTGAAACAAAGTTTAATCTTAAATGCATAATGGTAACTCGTGGCACAATAAGTGTTGAAGTTTTGAAACTACAATTTTTTACAAAAAATCGCAGTTTTTCCTTCATAAAATGAAAACCACTCATTTTGGAAACTTGATTCCTATCTCATTCTGTAGGATATTTTTGTTTACTTGAACGTTTGCCGAAAAACTTTTTTTGTTAAAACTCTTAAATTTATAGATATCCGGCATTTTCCATTTTTGAAACAATGGATCATTTCCTGTTATGGAAAATGGTGGATATCTATAAATCTAAGACTTTTAACAAAAAAGTGGTTCAAGTAAACGTTCAAGTCAACAACATTTTCTAGACAAGGTATCAAGATTCTAGGATGAGTGGATTTTATTTTACTGAAGGAAAACTAAGATTTTTTGCAAAAAATTGCTTTTTCAAAACTTCAACTTCATTGCGGCACGGGTTACCATTATCCAATTAAGATTAAATTTTGTTTGCAATTGTAGAAAATTTAATCTAGTTTAAAAGTAAATACCTAGAATGATCTTGTCGAAAACGTGCTCCTTCATGGTCAAAATGAGAAAAATCGAAAAAAGTGCGAGATTTTGGGATATTCAAAAGTGATCCCGGGGGCTGTTTTTTAGATCCCCATTAAAAATCTAACTACTGGACCAATTTTGCATTTATTTTTTCAATTTACACGAAATTTTGTTCTCTTTAATTTACTATAGGACTGTTATACAAAATAAGAACTGTTTTCGAGTTATAAGCGAAAAACTTGAAAAAGTCCGATAATTTCGAGGCTTTTCGGCCACCAAAAGTTGTCCCCCACACATTCGAGGTCGCAAACTTAGATTTGGCATACCCACACCATACCAAACGATCTTAAAAATCTTTTCCCGCCATTAATGTAAGCTGAAACCCCTCTATTTACTGGGCTAATATGTTTTCTTTGCACCAATTCCAAGAATAGCCTCAATGACTTCTCTTTATGAATCAACAACTGTGTTATTCTCGACAAAATAAAATCTTTTCAACAAAAGAAATAGAAATACTACAATATGGTATCTCATGAGAATTATATTTTCCCCCCATTTTAATATGGAACTCAAGTAAATTAATAAAAACTCAAGTCAAATTAAACATTATAATATCCCTAAGCCAATTTTTGTGGATATGTTTTGTCATTTATTACTGTATAAAACAAATAAAATTGTTCCGTAGTATAAATTATAAAATATACATCAACAAGTTTAATGATCCAAAACTAAAAATATTTCTCGAATGTCATGCATTAATTGAACAAAATATTAATTTAAATTTTGTGTGCGCCTATATTTGGGCAACCTATTACGCAAGGAAAAATGAAAGCTGCGTTAAAGTTAGGCGCGTCCACTCTCTGAATTGGGAACAAAAGTAAAAATCATACAAATCAATTAAGAAATGATCTCTAAAGCAGAGGTGGAGAATGTCTGGCCCGAAAATCCTTTGGATTGTCCCTGCGAATGAAACTGCAGGGGGAATTCGAAATTCAAACTACTCAGAAGTTTTTTATCTAGAAAATTCTTTTTTCTTTTTTAATTCTTCAATATATAGCCAATGAGTAGATAGGATTAAAAGTAATTCTAAAAATTAGATCTGTGTCGTAGGACAACCGGATAGGAACGAAGTTCCTTATTATAAAAATATTAATTTTAAGTTCTATTCTAGGTATAAAGAAAAATAATTATTCGGGTATACATTTTTTATTATGATTTTTTTATCGATAAAAAGCAAAGAAACTACTTTATAAAATTATCTTAACACCTTTATTTTATTTACAATGATTTATAAAAATATATAATATATAATAATAATAATATACAAAAAGAAACAGGTATTTATATGAATAATAATAATTACATAATTATGTTCTATCATAGAAACTATAGCTTTATGGTAACTAAAATAAGTTTTCATTATCTTTTCTATGCTTCCGAAGAATTTGTTGACGCTGTGCATTATTTAATCTCCGTATATTTTCAGTACGAAAATTAATTACAGTTATTAATGGCAATAATAATTTTATTAAAAATGTATATAATTTTCATACCATACCTTGGATCTTTTGTATTTTTTTCTTTTATTCTTTGTCGATACTCTTGTTGATATAGCCTACTTGTTTTTTTTTTTATATTTTTCTCCGATACTGAAATTGATTATAAAATCATTAATTTCTCGTCCGATGTCTACTAACTTTACAGTCGCATTTAAAATTACACTGCAAAATATTATAATATATATAATATATATAAATTATATACCGCACCTTGTTTTTTTTTTCCCCCGCTCCCGATACCTTTTTTTGGTACTCGGCTTTTTTTTTCGTATTTCTTTCCTTCAAAGAAAATAAAATAAAAAAATGTTAAAATTAAATCCATGAGTGCTAATCGAGGGAGGGGATGGAGAGGTGGGTACTGAACAAACTTGTATGGAAATATTTTTGAATTTGAGAAAAACAGTATACGAGAATTATACAATGTTTTACTCAGTATATTATATAAATATCTAACTAATAGATACTCTAATAATAAATAAATAAATAATCTTAGATATTTTAATAATAATTCATCAAATCCTCGTTGGAAATCAAATTCCAAGGAATTTTTCTTCTTCTTTAATTTTTATTTCCTTAAATAGAATAAATAAATAATAAAATTCAATTAATTAAATAAATAAATAAATTATAGGAATTAGTTAGTGAAATCAATTAGGGATTCACGGGGATTTTACACATACACCCACGATTAATATATAACGCTTACCTTTAGTAGATTTTTTTTAATTGATTATTTTCTTCTATTAGTTGGAAATATAATAAATAAATTAGTAGAATTATTGCAATATTCTTTTATTTATTTTCATTTTTCATTTTCATTTATTTATTAATTAAGTAAGCACACCTTTGTTATTTGTTGCTGAATAACGAAATGTTCTGAATGTTCTGTCTCTGAATTCGATGCCATTTTATTTGAATTCTATTATTCTGTCTATTAAATTAATAAAATTTTTAAAGAGGATTATTTCGATAAATGGAAGCAGAGAGGTAGAGGAGGGTAATGAAACAATACCTGCTGAATCGAAAGATTCAACATCGAACAGCATCGATTCCCGACCAGATCACAAGCCAGAGGCCCCGCCCCCAGAGCGGCTGAGTGGATGCGCGCGCATGAGCATTGGCTCGCTTGTTTTTATTTAACGTTACGGACACTTTTCACCGATCTAGGGAACCACCCCGCAGGCAGTCCCATAAGGAACTTCGCTCCAAAAAATAAAATATAAAAATATAGAAATAAATTGAAAGTTTATTTTTGCCAAGAGTAGCAGAATTTTTATAAATTGAAGGAGACAATAAGAGTGTGTCTTTCTACTGGAATTATAAATTTCTAATTTTTTTATAACGAATAAATCGTTATAAATAAATTAAAAATTTATAATTCCAGCAGAAAAAACAATCTTTTATTGTCTCCTTCAACATATAGAAGTATTTTTAAAGGCCAAAATATGGTAAGCCCACTTATATGTCTTTACCGTTATTAATTCTTGGCTTATGAAAAATTTTATGGATTCCCAAAAATTCCTCGACTATTAAATGAGAATCGATCATTATTTTTGAATTAAAGTCAACATGAACTGCAAATTGCAAGTGATAACTGATTAATAATAAAGGAATAAACATATTCAAATGAATTTGGATAAAGTTTAGCAACGATCCGTGGCAGTTTATTTGTATTATAACTATTTTAATAGTATTTTTCCTCTAAAACTCGTCTGGACTTGTCTTTGACACGCTTGAACTGAAAGATATACCAAGCAGGGACTTCAAAACTTTTATTCGCACACTTTTCGGAAAAATCATTTTAATTGCCCCTTGAAACTATGCAATATTTTATTTCATTTCGAAAACCAATATACTTTTTAAAAACAAAAATGTTTTCTATATAGAAATATTTGAAATAAAGGATAATAATTTGAAAATTTAAATATCCTGCTGAAATTTTGAAATCGACATTTATGAAAATACTATACATTTTTGAAATTTTCTAGGGATGCACTTCATCTATGGACCGCATGCCACTGGAATATATATATTATATTTGTTTGAGACTATAATTTCGAAGGTTTGACCTTCATCATAAATAAGTCTTTTAATTAATCGAAAAGTGTACTAAGTTTTGAAGATAATCTCACTTTTTCATTCAATTTTTAGTTAATTTGTAAAGTAATTAGAATATTATCACGTAACATACAGTCAACAATTCTTAATAGAAGATTGGAATCATTTACTTACTCTATTTCAGGCTAGATGTAGTGGAAAACATTGAATATTCTTCTAGAATGCACAAGAAAGAATCCGACTTGGCGTGAGAAAGGCTCGTTTTATACTAAAATAGATTTTGATAAACTGGTCGACTTTTTGCCTTTATCGAGTTCCCAGAAAATGATAATTCCATTATTTGTTTTTGCAAAGAAATATAATAAATAATGTGAAAATAGAAATCAGGGTAGGGTAAGACGTGTACCAGATCATCCCTAATTATTCAGATAACACTACAGGGTGTTTAAAAAGTGTCTTATAAGGTGGGTAAATTTTTTTAACTTACTTTCGATAATTTTTTTATGATTAATATATATATATATATATATATATATATATATATATATATATATATATATATACTGGTGATAATTAGGTTTCTTGAAGGTTGTTTAGATTATTTTAACTTATTTTAAAAAATATATCAGTATTTTAGGTTTTTTGAATAATATACTATATATATATACAGGCATTAAGCATAGGACAACCTCATTTATTTATCTATCTGAATCATCGACTCTGCTACTATCAGCAAAACAACATATTTTCAGTTAACTTTGTTATCGCAGACTGTGTTATATTTATTATTATTTTTTAGTTATCGTAAATACCTAATAATCTAGACAAGATAGAAAATCATTTTTCTACACATTTTAAAAATTTCTAAACACTAATATAGAAAAAAATCAAATTACAAATTATTTCAGTTAATTCATCAGTTTAACCATCAAAGCGATTAGAATTTAAACAATGGGCTTATCAAGCCATCACTACGAGATAAAGAGCTGAATAATTGAAAAAAAATCACTTACATTTGATCAATTATGATAATTTTATAACATTTACAAAAATATGATTAAAATATTTTTATTTTAAAATAAATAAATATATATTTTAAAATTAAAAATATATATATATATATGAATATCGAAATTTACTTTAACATACGTGTATATTTTATATATAGGTAAATATAAAATATTTGATTTTTGTTCGTCATCATTGAAATTAAAGCAAAACAGAGAAAATCGTTAGCGAGTGAAACTGTTAATGAAAGAGCGGAGCGACAGATATACTTTGTATCGAAATATTGATAAAAAAAAAAAAACGAGAGATTTTTTAATTATAATTTAATTCCGTGTTTGAATGGCATATTAAATTTTATAATTATTAATTAATTCATAATGTTGATTCATATGCTTTATATTTAGTAAAGAATTATTGAATAAATAAATAAATACAAATAACACAAAATAAATTTAATTACGTCCCTCCCGCATTCTCTTGGTTTAAATTTTATTTCGAAGGACAAATGAAATTAAAACAAACAGCATAGCTATAAAAAGAAGCTTTTAGATGCGATTAGCTTTTCCTCGAAAGGGACAAAACAAACAAACAAACAAACAAACAAACAAACAGACAGACAAACAGACGGACAGGGATAGAGAGATGTAATTTGTTATCCGTGGATGCGAGGTGATTTGTACAACTCATCTTTTTTTAAGGGTTCTTTACAAACATAAAACGGAACCCTATTTTATCGATACAATGTATACCCCTCTGTCAGAGCATTGTAGCTAGTCATCTACCAAAATAAGAGTAAATCAAAGAAAATGTCATCATTCACAAATTAATATTAGGTGTACAAATAGGTTTTGAGGAATTTACAAAAGATGGCGTAACTAGCATTAAATCGCATCGGATCATCTTGTAACTATATTCATGTTAAAACGTCATCATTTCCCTATAAAAATAAGTATCTATAATTTCGCTGAAGTGTAAGCAACATACTTTCTTTGTGCTCTAACCATGTCAACCTTTGTGCCAACAAAATTTCACTGCTTTTCGCTGCTTTTTTGTTTTCATTTGAAAAAAGTGCAGCTGATGGACATCGATTGCTGTGTGAACATGCTCCATCAATAAAAAAATGGAGTACTGGTTCCGGCGTTTTAAAAGTGGCGATTTTGATACCAACGACAAAGAACGCGAAGGGAGGCCAGTAAAGTTTGAAGAAGCTGAGTTGGAGGCGTTATTGGATCAAGATTCATGCCAAACTCAAGAGGAGCTCACTGAAACCTTGGAACTGACTCAACAAGCGGTTTCGAACTGTCTCAAGGCCATGGGTATGCCGAAAAAACAAGAAAATTGGGTTCCGTATGAACTCAATCCAAGAGACGTCGAACGCGTTTTTTCACTTGCAAACAATTATTTTATTGTCAATTCGTATAAATTCTTTTTTAATGTAGTTGTATCGCGACAAGAGTAGCAAAAAGTTAATTCTAGAGTATATGGTACAGACCATTGAGTAATATAGAGTGGAAGGCAATACAATGTATTTTAGCGTATACGAGTTACAGAGCTCTCTGGCGGTTCGGAATGGGCAATAAAATGGGGGGGGGGGGGGGAACCGCTATCTTTAGCTCTATAATTAAAATTATTAAAGAATTAACATATAAAAATCAAAGAAATAAATTACTAGTTAATTTTATATAGGCTACTTTTTAGGATTTTTATGTCGCTTATAAAAAGTATGTTCGTTATCTGATTTTGTTCCCGAAAGCAAACTTTCACAAATCAATGACGTCGAGAACTAGGCATATTTAATAATATTTTAATCTATAAATTTGTACGTTGGAAAATTTTCTAAATGAACGTTTAGCAGAAAACCTGAATGAATCTTTTATCTATGATAAAGGCTTTGAATGTCCTATGACTATGATCTTAGAATAGCTCTTAAGGACTAAGAATAATGTTCTCCTAGCCGATAGAGAGCTCTTTTCGATATTCGGTAGGCTTCCACTCTATATTACTCTATGGTACAGACAATTAGGATTCATAATTCTTAAGTCCAAAACTTTTTGTTGTTTATGTACCACTTCTAGGAAATCCCGTGCTCCTTTGACAAATCTGGCAACACTGTCCGGGCTTGTATATATTTTATCATAGAAATGTCACAAAAAGTACATTATAAAGGGAGGTTTATAAAACAAAAAGTTCTTAATAAGCGATTGAAAGCTTTTGAGACAATGGCTGAAGCGAAAAAACGTCAAAAAAAGTACTTAAGTTAGCCAACTTTTTAGGTTAAATAAATGCGTTGTTGCCAACTTGTTTTCATTATTTGTTCATTATTATCTCAGAAACTGTGTTGTAATTATGAATTAAAATTTTCTTAAAAAATGTATTAGTTATTGTTTAATGTTGGTTTAGTTTTTTATAACAATCGCAAGAAGAGTTTCTTAATTATAATTAGATATGTATGTAAACTTTCTGGTATTCCGTATAGTGCAATGTATAAGAGTCTGAAAAACTTTATATTTGGAATTTAATATCACCGGAGCTATAGTGTCCATAAATTTCTTTTTGCCACCAATCGATGCAGAAATATTTACATAATAATTTGTCTAAATTTCAAAAAAAATGTATTTGGTGATACAACTACCTTAAAACAATCTGAAAACGTTTATTAAATGTACAAACTTTTCTGGAGAAATTCTCCGTTTATCAATGGAATTTGAAAAAAAATTATTGCTGTAAAAAGAAATGTAAAAGCAATAATAATAAAAATAAAAACAACTTTTACATTCCATTTTAAGGTAAGTATAGCTTTTTCAAATTGCATTGATAATGGCAGAATTTCTCCAGAAACGTTTGGACTTTTTATAAACGTTTTCAGATAGTTTTTATAAAAGAATTTGTATTTATCTTATTATATTAAACGAGCAATTTTTGTATATAATTATATAGAACCGGTTTCTCGAAAACGGCTGTAACGATTTGAATTAAATTCACGGGTTAGAGGGTTTTTGGGTTGACATTTCGATCTGTCATGGTCTCAACTTCGGCTAGGGTGTTTTTGATGGGTTTTTTGTTAATTGAAATAATTATTCGCAGGTGGTTGTCTCGATTAAAATGTATAATTACATTTTTATTCAATTTCCTTTTAATAAATAATTGATTTTTTAATTTTAAATCCCGCAAAAAGATCATTACAAATATTATTACATATTAGAATTTGCCAATTTAATTAATTAAAGGTATTTTTCCATAAAATAATTTAATAGAGTATCAATTTCATTCTCTTAAAAAATTCGTCATTTCGAAGCATCGTACCTCCTTCTTCAGGATTAAAAAGGGTCAACGAATATATAATCAGTTTTCTTAGACTCCTGATGATGGGCTAACCCCCGAAATATATCGAATTCAAAACTCAATTTTGTTTTATTTCTTTTTTGTGAAACCTACCTCGTATCTTACTCAAGTTTTATTATTATATTAAAATGTTTCACCTAGAACCAACACCGAATTCCTTAAAAGTTATCAACGAAGAAACCTCAGTGTATATTAATATTATTTTTAATTGAAATTACATTCAAAACTTTGTGCCTAGTGATACGTTTTGATTATCATGTATAACTGAATCAAAAAATTACCATGTAAACGTTGGTAAAAATATTAAGTTTTATTTCAATTTTATTTTATTTTGGTTGAGATTAAAAATAGACCTTTTTACCTAAATTTAAAATTAAAAATAATATTATTATATCGCTTTTAACTGAATCAAAAAATTACCGAGTATCGGTCGGTATTCCAGGTACTTATATACAAAAAACTATTATATATAGGTTTATATTTATTTGAATCAAGCAGAGGACACCCTCTTTGATTTAATCTTAAAAATCAACAAAGCTCGACAAGTCCGTTCAATCAGGTAAAAATTCTTAAATTTGGTTTAAATAATAAGTTATTAATTTGTATCTATATATTATGTATTTGATAAGGATCCCTCGGAATGTGATCCTCAATGGCCGCTTTCTGTTTCAAATAAAGCAACGAAGGACTCGCCTGATTCATTCCCGAAATGCAGATTAAAATTTCAGCTAGGATGGCATTCTTAAAAAACAAACCGCCTTCTCGCGCGTTTTTCTTTTTCAAGAAAAATGCAAACTCAGCACACGGTTATAAAACGAGCTTATTTCGTCATTTTGAGAATTCAAAGAAAAACAGCTATGCTTTGATAACGATAATACTTTTTGAATTTGACGATTTTACGGATGGACACTCATCGAAAAGATTTTTCTTCTCTTTAAAAATTTCGATTGATATAAATTTATTTTAAGGTACTTCTTTCATAAATTCAAACATTCAAGAAGTCTTTGAAACTTGGAATATAAGTCATTAAAAGCATAATACACATACTGTTAAAATTTGAAGACGATTTACCACACCAAACATGAAATAATTGCAATTAAAAATGACATTTTTAACAATGGGTAGATATGGAAAGGGTGGGAAAATGATCATTATTTTATTTTTTTCCATTGAAGGACTTTCACCATCTTGATGAAAAACTAATATTTGTTAGAATAATATATTCGGAGTAACTTAAAAAAAAATTGAAATTATTTACCACGTAGTTTTGATAAAAAAAAACATATTTGGGCGATTATTTTTAGTGCAGGGGATATAAACACAATGGCTTGGAAACGATCGGGCTAGTATGTGTGTATCCATATAGAGATTTCGTAGTGTGAGTGGACAGTCATGTTAAAAAACATAACCTAAAATTTTAGTTCCGTTCATATTTATAGAGTGGTTACGAGGCTAAAACTTTTTGTGTGGATTGTCGCGAATGAACATCCTTAAAAATATTATTTATTCGCCGGAAAGCGTACCGAGCTTGAAAAAGTTTTTTTTTTTTACAATAATCTTGATTTTCTTCTGGTCTCCATTTATTGGCGATTGAATAGAAAAAGAAATAGAAAAGCAAATGGTAGAAATGATTTAATTGAAAAGTTTTTGTTTTGCCGAGAGTAGCAGAGTTGTTGATTCACAAAGAGAAACAAAGAGGTTGTCCTCTGCTTGATGCAAATAAACATATACACATATATCTCAAGATGATATATCTGTATATATATTATTTATTTGTTTGAGACTATAGTTTCGAAGACTTGGTCTTCATCATCAGTCTTTCTTCAATTATAAATGTTTTTCATGGAGTCAATATCATATGGATATTGAAAACTTGGTGTTCTTTCGTCACTGCTGGAGGGCAGTTCCTAGCCCTCCAGCAGTGACGAAAGAACACCAAGTTTTCAATATCCATATGATATTGACTCCATGAAAAACATTTATAATTGAAGAAAGACTGATGATGAAGACCAAGTCTTCGAAACTATAGTCTCAAACAAATAAATAATATATATACAGATATATCATCTTGAGATATATGTGTATATGTTTATTTGCATCAAGCAGAGGACAACCTCTTTGTTTCTCTTTGTGGTAGAAATGATATTCATTTATACTCGTATAACCATCCCTTAAAAGTATTCTATTATGTAAATAAATACAATTCTTTTATAAAACAATCTTCAAACGCTTATTAGAATTTTGTTAAGGGAAGATGGTGTATATTCTTGGTGAAACATATTTTAATAAAGTAAATAAGAAAATTTAAAAAATAAAATTCAATAAATTTATAATTTTCTCATTAATATTTCAAAGAATAATTAACATTTTTACTTATGGAAAGTGGTGTAGGTTTTAGGTGAAACATGATGTTAATTAATAGAGTAAAGGGTGGAGGGGACTCATTTCTGATGAGTACGTGGATTGCGACCGCGGGGTTATCCGAGCTAAGTCTGACATTGGTTCCACTCACTTGTGTCAGGCTTCTCTTTTTCTCTTTCCTATACGGCCTCCCTTGACCAACTCTTGTTTTTTCTACCGACCCCGACGCTATTAGATTTTCGAGGGCTAGGAGTTGATTTCCTTTTTCATTTTTCTTCTCTTCAACATGTGGAAGGCAACGGGAAACCACCACAGTACAAATCCCGAGAATATGCATCATGACGATTTCTCTTCGAGTAAAGAATTCCGGAGGTAAACTAGCCCCCGTTCGGATCTCCGGGAAGGGGCTACCCGAGGAGAGACCATCATAAAGGGAAAAATAAATAATGACTTTCTACGAGTCGGAGCGTGGAATGCTAGGACGCTAAAGGGAATAGATAAACTAATGAATTTAAAGCGGGAAATGGATAGACACAAATTGGACATTATTGGGATTAGTGAAATGAGATATCCAGTAGAGGGAGATTTTTGGTTTGAAAACAGCCATAGAATCATTCATACGGGGGGGGGGGGGCAGAATGGGCAGGCAGGAGTGGGAATTATTATGAATAAAAAAATAGGGCAAAGGGTAAAGAATTATCTTCAGGTAAGCAAAAGGATTGTTATGATCACAGTGGATTCGAAACCGAAAGATACTGTGATAATCCAGGTATACATGCCTACTACATCATATGAGGACCAAGATATAGAAGAAATGTACGAACAAATTGAAAACCTGATGAAGCGCGTTAAAGGGGATGAAAATTTAATAATTATGGGGGATTGGAATGCAAGAGTAGGAAAAGGCAAAGAAGGAAAAGTGGTGGGCGAACACGGTCTAGGAGATAGGAATGAAAGGGGCGAAAGATTAATTGAATTTTGCAGTAAGCACAGTTTAGTAGTAGCAAACACACTCTTCCAACACCATCCAAGAAGGATCTACACGTGGAAAATGCCAAAAGACAAGGGGAGATTTCAAATAGATTACATATTAGTCAAACAAAGATTCAGAAATCAAGTAAAGGACTGTAAAAGCTATCCTGGGGCTGATATTTTTAGTGATCACAATCTAATTGCGATGAAATGCCAACTAAAATTTAAAAAACTAATAAAAAAGGGGGGTCGCGAAAAAACTGGGATATATCTAAATTAAAAAATAAGGAAACCCAAAAACTTTTCGAAAACGTAATGAATAAGAAACTGGAAGAAAAAACACCCACAAATAATAAAGAAGAAGAAATCGAACAAGAATGGAATGCTATGAAATCAAGCCTGACTGAAACAGCCAACGAAGTCCTTAAATCAAAGAAAAACGAAATTAAAAAGCCATGGGGAACAGACGAAATACTGCAACTGATTGACGAACGAAGAAAATTTAAGAACAGAAAAGACGAAGAAGGGAAAGAAACATATAAAAAATTAAGATGGAAAGTTATAAGAGAATGTAGAAAAGCAAAAGAAAAAATGATTCAAGAAAAATGTAAAGAAGTCAACGAAAATCTAGTATTGGGAAAAGTTGATGTAGCCTATAGGGCAATAAAAAGAAATTTTCAAGAAGACAAGCCAAAAAGCAAGAACATAAGAGATAAAGGAGGCCACATTATTCTAAACGAAAACGAACAGGCAAATAGATGGAAGGAACACCTAGAAGAACTCTATGGAGAAGAAAAAACAATGAACCCAATAGAAGAAGAAGAATCTGTGGACGAAAACGAATTAGGAGACCCCATACTCAGGTCAGAATTCGAGACAGCTTTGAAGGAACTAAAAAATAATAGAGCACCCGGAATAGACAATATACAAGCTGAAATCCTAAAGAACTCTGGGGAAAAGGCACTTGACAAACTCTTTGAACTAATTAGCAAAATCTATAAATTGGGAATCATCCCAAAAGATTTCCAAAAAAACAAAATAGTCACACTTCCCAAAAGACAGGCGCGGATAAATGTGAAAATTTCAGGACCATTAGCCTAACCTCACATGCCTCCAAAATTCTAACCAAAATAATCCAAAGAAGAATAGAACAAAGAGTTGAAGAAAATCTGGGGGAAGACCAGTTCGGCTTTAGAAGAAACAGAGGCACCCGAGAAGCAATTCTCTCTCTTAGACTAATAATAGAAAGGGCATTTATCAGGGAAGAATCTGTCTACATCGGATTCATAGACCTAGAAAAAGCATTCGATAACGTCAATTGGGAAATTATGTTTAAAATATTAAAACAGGCGGGAATAAAATTCAGAGAGAGAAGACTAATCTACAATCTACTATCAAAACCAGATGGCAATTATAAATATTGGAGATGAGCAAAGAGAAGCCAAAATAAAAAAAGGTGTAAGACAAGGATGTGTGCTGTCACCCATGATTTTCAACTTATACATAGAAGAAGCGATTAAAGAATTCAAAGACAAAATTGATACAGGTATCGAAATCCAAGGTCAAAAGATCGCTATGTTAAGATTTGCCGATGACATTGCCCTTCTAGGAAGCAATAAAAAAGAATTAGAGGACGCCCTGAATGGAATTAACCAAATCATAATAGAAGAAATCAAAATGAAAATAAACAAGAATAAAACCAAGGTCCTAGTATGTACAAAAAAAGAACAAACGAGACAGGAATGCATCAAAATTAACCAAGAAAACCTAGAAGGAGTTAAGGAATTCCGCTACCTAGGAAGTAAAATAACATGGGATGGGAGGAGCGAAAACGAAATTAAATCAAGAATTGCCCAAGCAAAAATGGGGTTTAATTCAAAACAAAAACTACTATGCTCCTCCTCAATCAGCTTAGAAAACAGGAAGTTGCTATTGAAGACATATGTATGGAGCATAGCCATGTACGGGTGTGAAACCTGGACAATTGGAAAAGCGGAGAGAAAGAGATTGGAGGCTTTCGAAATGTGGTGCTACAGAAGAATGATGAATATCAATTGGATGGATAAAATTACAAATGAAGAAGTTCTTAGAAGAATCGGAGAAAAAAGAACCTTGTGGAGGAGTCTGAGGAAGAGAAGAGGTCAGATGATGGGGCACACACTGAGACATGGGGGACTGCTTAGGGATATCTTGGAGGGGAGGTGGGAAAGAAAAGGGGAAGTGGAAGACCCAGATTAGAATATTTCAACCAAATAATTGGGGATATGGGATGCCAGACATTTAGAGAGGTCAAACAGCTGGCGGGGGACAGAGTCGAGTGGAGACGGATTGTTGCATCAAACCAGTCTTAGGACTGTATACTCGATGATGATGAAAGGGTGTGTAGTTTCACAGTGAATGAAATAAAACTCAAAGAGGTTTATACAAACTCAATATATTTCGGATTATTAGTCCATCATCAGGAGTTTACAAGTTAATACTAATGTATCATTTGTATTAACTTGTAAACTCCTGATGATGGACTAATAATCCGAAATATATTGAGTTTGTATAAACCTCTTTGAGTTTTATTTCATTCACTGAAACTACACACCTTTACTCTATTAATTAATAATTAACATATTAACGAGAATTGTTTTGATCGCGCTTTTTAAACAAGATATATATCGCGAGACTACTACTGGTTGAACCTATTGGAGTCTGCTTAGTCTTAAGTCTGGAGCAAGAGAGAATGAAAAGATGTGATCCATTTAGCTATAATGCAACGTCATTTCGCGTTTAGCCCGCATGACGTTTTTTATATCAAACACTGATATGGATCACCAAATGGATTTGAAATCTGAGATGTTATTTATTCAATCTCCCAGTCCAGCGCGTTAGATCTGTTAACACGTATGTTAGGTGTTTGCTATTAATTAATCATAAGTTTCCTGTATTTGATTCGATCATGAATCGAAAGCAGTTGATTTTTGTCAAATTTTAAGTGACAATAATATCTGAATTTCATTCTCTCTTGGTCCAGACCATAGAGTATACTCTATGGTCCAGACTTAAGACTCAGCAGACTCCAATAGCCTCAACCAGCAGTAGTCTCGCGATATATATATCTTGTTTAAAAAGTGCGTTCAAAAACAATTCTCGTTAATATGTTAATTATTCTTTGATATATTAATGAGAAACTTATAAATTCATTTAATTACATTATTTCAAGTTAGAAATATAAATTCAGATATTATTTTCAATTAATATTTGACAAAAATCACCTGCTTTCGATTCACGATCGAATCAAATACAGGAAATTTATGATTAATAAAATTCTAGGTAGGTTTCACAAAAATAAAAGGCAAGATGCTTAATAGCATGATTTTATATATAAAATCATGCTAATAAGCATCTTGTCTTTTATTTTTGTGAAATCTACCTAGAATTTTATTTTTTTAATTTTTTAAACTTTCTTTAGTTTATTAGAATTCCAAACGTTTCGAGGGAAATCCTCGCCATTTCAAAGAAATTTGAAAAATTAGTTTCTTTAAAATTGGAATGAATATAAATCAACTATAAATGATCATGAAATCCATATATAATAAAAAAAAATAAAAAAATAAAATGGCATTTTATAAAGATAGTTGCTTTATATTCATTTTTTAAACCAAATAATTTTTAATTTGAGTTCAAATTGCCGATAGAATTTTTGAAAATAATTTGGCTGATTTATATTTAGTCTTTGATTTAATGATTTATATTTCCAAAAATAAATTAATAAATAAATATGCGTCCTCTTTGGATATCAAAAAAATTCATCAATAAATCAAGGAAATAAATGAAATTGTAGCGCTAATTGAAAATAAAGTAAAAAATTTCAATAATTTAACCAAACGTAGATTTTTTTGTATAAAGAAATTTCGAAAATAATTAACGGTTCTTTGTGTGATATATTTTTGTTGTTTTTGTGAGAAAAGTAATAAAGTTTGACTGACCATACTCGAGAGTTGGCTCGTTGACCCGCCCATTCTCTTCTCTTCGATATATTCTGGAAAAACACAAAACAGAAATTAAAATGCACATTAAAATTTCGAAGAAAAAATTTATTTGAAAATGATTTTTATCTAAGTTTTAGGCATTTCTAAACATGAATAAGCAATGAAATAAATTTAAAAATTTTGAATGAATAAAACACACCGGCAAAAATTGTAAGAAAAAGTGAAACTTAAACTCGGTACGCTGTTTGTAGTTTCGGAAAATTAATCATTTGAAATGATAAATTTCTAAATGATATGATATTCATTTCCTTAGCTAAAGACAAAAGGCGGTTCTTAGAATAATAGAAATTACAAAAATCATCGTCTGGAAATATATTTAGCATCTTTGCAATGCAATCCTTTCCTCTAAAATAAGAGTGTTATGTATTTTATACTAGTTGGAGTTTATATTATTCGTTGGCAACCAGTTGCCAAGTGACGATAAATAAACATTAGTAAATAAACAAACATTCGATAAACAAGAACCTTCGATGTAACTTATTTAATTTAATTGTGTAATAAATAGTATATATATAAATTACTCCAAGCGTTCTTAATTCATCAATCTTCGCTTCCCCGGCTCCTCCAGTTCAATCCATCATACATTACAAGAGACCATTTTATCCACCCACTTTTTAGTCATAGTCTAATTAAAGAATCGCTCACCCGCACATTTATCTTATTATGTATAAACGAGCTTTTCGTGCGTGCCTTCGGCACGCCCTCGAAGCTCGGCCCTCCGGGCTGGTGGCCTGGCGGGCGGTGTCTCGGTCCAAAAATTTTATTCCTCTTAAAAATCCACACTCCAAATGTATACCTGTAAACTCCCGAATATACATAGTCTCTTAAAAGTTTCGCCTCATTTTCGTCCTGACACAGCTACAGAAATGAGGCTCTAGATATGAATCTGGAAGTTTTTTTTTACTATAATCTACAGCATTGTGATATTTTTTGTGTGTAAATAGATTTATTTAAATAAGTGGTATCGTGTGAGGAGGAGAATTATATTATATCATTTTTTTTAAATTTAGGATCGATAATCGATATAAGGCTCCAAATATTTAAAAGAGATCAGGTGTTGTTTGTTTGACAGGCTACTCCATCCAGTATTGCCATGAGAAACTCATATGAGCATGCGTGTTTTAAGTCGTTTAATTTTGTAAAAATCAAAAAATAAGAATAACAAAATTTAGATTTTTAAAAAATTATAAAAAAGTGGCAAATTATTAAAAAATAAACAAATAATATATAAATCAAATAAGATGTGATTGATTTCTTTTTCTGAGCGCAAAGAAAGAATATTTAATTTTTGAGTGGTGAATGGCGGGGGGGGGTAATAATTAACACTATATTTAATGTTTCTTAATTTATAATCAATTGGAGTCTTTCATTTCGAAATTTGACTACAAATTACGATTATATTTCAAATTTGCCGCAAATATACCGATGGCGCTCTCTCTCGGCAGCATTACGTCAGCGTTGCGGCAAATTAATCTTGACAAATATATATAGTATATATATAGAATCGGGTTCTCGAAAACGGCTCTAACGATTTGCATGAAATTCACGGGTTAGGGGTTTTTTGGGTTGACAATTCAATCTGTCACGGTTTCATTTTCGGCTAAGTTGTTTTTTATGGGTTTTTTGTTAATTGAAATAATTATACACAGATGGTTGTCTCGATAAAAATGTATAATTACATTTTTATTCTCTTTCCTTTTAATAATTAATTGGTTTTTCAATTTTAAATTCCACAAAAAAGATCAATACAAATATTAGTATGTAACAAAAGTTAGGCAATTTAATTGATTATAATTCGAGTTTTAAATCCCATAAACTCGATAAATTGTTATTTAATTAAAAAAATAATTATACGGTATTTATTTATATACATATATACACATAATCTGTGGGCCACTAGAAGGCTAGAAATCTAAAAACTGGGGGGCGGGGATGGCGGTGGGGGTGGATGTAGGGGGTGCAGGAGGTGTGGTGCAATGGTGGGGGGTCCGGGTTTTCGGGGGCGGTGGGGGGTGAGACTGGGGAACTGGGAGGGGGCCCGTGTACTATATATATAGCTTATAACTGAAGCAAAAAGTTACCGATCATCGCTCGGTGGCCAGGTATTTAAACTAAAAAGTCAATGATCTATCTGTTCCCCGCATTGGATATACAAATATTTTAGCACAAGAACGAACTTTCTACGACTTTTTACTGTTCTTGTGCTATGGCGGGTATCTGAATTCAGAATTCAGACACACAGACAGAAAAAAAAACTTGGTTGAAAACAATTTTTCTTTACGTTTCAGACATTTTTCAATGCGATGAGAAAATTTTTTTTAACCTAAATTCAATAATTAGCAGTGGCGCCACCCTTTTCTTTTCGGTTGGGCGTCACTCTGTAGAAAAATTTAGCGGGTAGGATGCAAAAATGTGCATTATTTCGGGTAATAAATTAGATTTGGATTTGTGAAATTCAAATTAGAATTAAAAAATTATATAAAAAATATTATATTTTTTTCAAAGTTTATTTTACACAGAAACATATGATTATAGAACAGTAATCATTAAAAAATCGCTATTTTTCTATTTTCTTGTTTAGTGCCAAAAGAAATAACAACTAGCTCTAAATTCAATGATTTTACAATATATTTTCAATGAACAAAATTCATAAATCTCTGAACCTCTCATTGTGGTCCTTAAATAATTTTATCAAATAGGTGTTTCAATATTTGTTTGTTCAATTGTTGGGAGAAAGGAATTTGAGTTGGGCGGTCGCCACACCTCCCCCAACCCTAGCGCCTCCACTGATACTTAGCCTGCCTGCTGGGCGAACCGAGTAAAAAAAAATTTTCAGAACCATGTTTAAATCGATGTTTAGAAACTATTGGTATCGAGTAAGTACGATGTTGCCGTGGTAAAAATTGAAACTAACGCAATTGGGTCGCTGTCCCAAATGTCATATGCATAATTAAAGAATTTTATTTAATAAATAGGTTTAGTTTTGGTTTATATCGTCGCCTTAGAGTATAAACCTGCTAAATCCATTTTGATCATATATGACATATTAATACCCTTCGAAAGAAAAAGAGATACAGCATCGTCCAAGTAAAACTGCTATTTAAAATTACGATAGTAAGTTGTAGAAAAAAATGTAAAAAATAGTTTCATTCCATAACAACAATTTAAATTTTGTTTGTTTTTCTCTGCCCTGTAAAATTTCGTTGTTGTGAGTTAGGATGTTTACACCCTAAAAGGCGACGATATGTCATTTAAACAATGAACAATCAGCTGTCAGAAGACCATATTGAGAGAGTTCAAGCTTTCACCACCAGTTGGCGTATCTGCAATTTCCAGTTACCAATATTATGAGTCCTGTGCTCAAAATTTATTTATTGATCATTATCTTGTCCATAGCACATTAAAGTAATTAAGTATTAATCAAATTCGTGCACATAGATCCTGACAATTCTGAGCTCATTTTAATTGAATTGATTTCGTTCTCAAATCCGGTTAAAAGATCAATGGCCTCGAGGTGGATCAGATATCATCGTTGGTAATAGTTCCAAGTGACTAATTGATTTTAAATGATGTCGAGTGGGATAGATAGACAAGTGGAGATAGGAGACAAGGGAGGTTTCCTTTCGCGCTATCTCGCTATAGGGGGTGGGTGGCCAGGGAGGGTGAAGAGAGATTTTTGATTAATTCACTCGGTTTATCTTTCATCTTACGAACAACAAATAAAACCAGGTGTTGACAAAGTGTTAACCTGGTAAATTAGCTGCAAGGAAATCAGGGAACAATTTCATCAGATATTGAACAACTATTTTTGAGAACTTCATTCAATTAATCATAGTATAGCTTTCATATTTAAGACCATATCCTCATTGATAAAAATACTCGGATAACGTTCGGCGACCACAGCTCGCCGGGCAATCGGCACATTTAATTCATAATTGGAGAAAGAAGTGAATACCTTTCCCTAATAAACGATTTAAAACTTATATTTTGATCTAAATAATCATCTAATTATTAATTTAATTTTCTAATTTTAATATATAATAATATTTGTAATTGGGGAGTCGGGTTGGCCGAGCTGGCCAAGGCGCTGGCCTCGCTTCAGCATTATTGATGGCGATGTTCAAGCGGGAGGCCCGGGTTCGAGCCTAGCTAGCATATAAAATTTCGACCTGCTAAAACTCGGCTCCCTCACTAACCCTACTAACACTTTACTGATGTGCTGTCTAAATGGGCTTTGTTCCCGGTGGCAATAAATAATTAAAAAAACAAATATGTGTAATTAATTATTAGTGAAGTTTAAAATAAAAAAATCAAACAATTAATCCATAAAAGTGAAATCAATGGGTCTGTCTTCTGTTTGGTGCAAATAAACAAATACATATCATCTATCTATATCTATATATCTATACTTATTAATAATCGGCTTGCGCGACGACGCCGACGTGATTTTTTTTAATTTTAAAATCGACAAATAAAATTAATTAAAATTAGGAAATTTAAATTATTATTTTAAAATCTATTACAGAGTCCAGGGGTCGTAGCCCCCTGGCCAGCAAGATGCCCTTCGCAGCTGGTATAGGTAATATATCGTCTTCTTTAAGTAGCGTACTCGATTACTATGCAGAGTATCCTCTCAATTGTAATTTTCATGCGGAAATTTTTCACAGTGTTGGTTTACCATTGCCTTCCCCTGGAGAAATCAGATTATAGCCGGTCACAAATTTGCAGAAAGTCGGGCTTGAACCCGTCACTAGCTTGATTAGAACGCATGATCTTTAACCACTAGGCCAACCTGACTCCAGGTAATATATATCGAATATAAATATGTATAAATAGATATAATTTATTAGTAGAGACTATAGATATTTTCGATGATTTGACCTTAATCATCAGTCTTTTTAATTAGAAATATTATATCTGTAATTTCTCCTGATGGGATCAAATACTATGTTAAAAGAGAATGGTGTAGGTTCTTGGTGAAACATTTTATATAAAGTAAAGTAAATATTTTTAGAAACTTTTTAAAATTTAAAATATAAAATACTAGGTAGTTTTCACATAAATAAACGAACCGATGCTTGTTTAGCACGACTCTATGTATATTTCGGGGTATAAGCCCATCTTCAGGAGTTCACAAAGGACATGGGTTTATACCCCGAAATATATATAAAATTGAAAGTTTTTGCCGAGAGTAGCAGAATTTTTATATATTGAAGGAGACAATAAAAGAGTGTGTCTTCTGCTGGAATTATAAATTTTATTTATTTATAACGAGACTATAGTTTCGAGGGCTTTGCCCTCTTCATCACTCTATTACAATGTTATTCACAGGAATTTTATTTATAATTCCAGTAGAAGACACACTTCTAATTGTCTCCTTCAATATATAAAAATACTGCTACCCTCGGCACAAAAACTTTCAATTTAAATTTTCTTATATCTAATGGGATATTTGAATTCATGAGAAATAATAAATAGAATATTTCTAATTAAAAAGACTGATGATGAAGGTCAAGCCTTCGAAACTATAGTCTCTCACAATTAATTTTACATATACATATTTATTTTTGTTACATTTATATTTTGATTTCTCTTTATGAATGCACTCAACGAAACAAAAACTTTTGAATAAAACAATTAATTAATCAAATGAAATTGAAAAAAAAATGATTTAATTTGTTTATGCTTTTATCATAATAAAATATTAAAATATCAATACAATCATTTAAAATGGTTTCTGTATTTTTTATCGGGAAGCTTTGTAGCTAGAAAGGGCAAAATCTAATCAATTATATGCATTGGATTTTGACAACCAAAACTGTATTTCTAAGACTTTTCATTCTTAATTTATTGAAAATAAATAATCATGGGAGAAAATGAATTTTCTCCACGTTTCAGACATTTTTATATACAAAAAATGTTTAGAGTAATATTAGTCAGCCTGTTGGTTTTATCCTCTTCAGTTACTCTATTAGCAGAAGTGAAGAAGTTTACTAGACAATATAGGGTCTGAGGAAGATTTTGGTTACTTTCCTTTGTTGACCAGAGGCACACTTGAGGAACCCTCATTTTATCATAAAATAAGACACTAGGGTGGAACATGAAAGCAACAATTTACTGTAGCCCATGCCAATCTATGTAGTGCATAGTAAACACTACACCAACGTTAGCAATGGGCAGTATTAATTAGCTCTAAATTTTTCAATTTTTATTTTCATTTTTACTTTACCATACAATGTATGGTCAAGTATTGTAATTGTGCATGAAAAAGTGTTTTTTGCTTCTTTTTTTCGAAATATCTCAAAAACGGCTGAAACTATTTTGATTAAAAAAAATTAGCGAAACCATGGTATTTTGGTCTACAAAAAAGCCCTAATAAGTGAACATCGAAAAAATTATATTTTTCGAAATACTAACTGTTTTGTCAAAATGTCTGTTAGTTAGTCTGTTAGCCCGTTATTCTGTTAGTCTGTGCGTTACCAAATTTTTGTGGCTATTAAATATGGTCCACTTGGCTCATTTATCTCAAATTTTCCTGCTCGAAAAATAAATTTTTTGGAATTTTTTCTTAATTCTTCAAAAAAAAACTTTTAAATTTAGAAAATGTGTAGATAGTAAAAAATGGAAATTGCAAATTTTAGTTAAAATGGGGATTAAAAAAGGCATTTATAGATGAAAAAGGCACTAACACTCAGAATAGGAGAACATAGGCATTATAGGCACTAACAAATGCCTCATATTTTATTCAGAATTTCATGAAACGCATAGTATCACATTGGCCTAAATTTTAAGCCATAAATAAAAAAAAGGCAAATCCGAGCCCTATTAATTAGAAATATTTGATCTATTATTTCTCATGGGTTTAAAAACTCGATTGGATGTTAGTAAATTCGTTTTGTTATAATACTAAACTGGTCACTCAACAAACGAAAACGTTGGTAAATATGGTTGTAAAAATTACTTATAATTAGAGACAGGATTTTTATGAAGTAAAAAGTGCCAAAATATGTCATAAAATATCCAGTTAAAAATGCTGAAATGTGCAATTATATAAAGTAAAAGATGGCAAAATAAATTTTTTTATGCACTAAAAAATTAAAATTGAAGACAAAATGACTATATATTTAAAGAAGTGCTATGAGAGGAATAAAATGCTAACGTAAGCTATAGACAGTGTCAAATATGTACTTTTATTGCCTAAAATATTGCACAAAATTCTCGTTACATTTAATATAATATTATTAAAAAATCTTTAAACTCAAAAATATATTAGGTAGACTTAAATAAAATAAAGATAATAAATATAATTATTTTTCAAAAATGTGAACTAAAAAATAGGGGGGGGGGTAATTTTATTTAACAAAAATATTGTATTGCTTTTATTTTTTTAGCATATATTAACAAGCTTTTCTTATTGAGGTACAAATAATAAACTAATAAAATAATGCAAATATTTTACCGGCTATAATAATCTGATACTTACACTAATTTACACACACTACAACACACACACACACGAATACTCAATGTCCAAAATGGGCTATAGTTCCCGAAAGCCGTTAAAAAAAATAAAGAAATAATAAACAAATGATCTCAAAAATAATTAAAATTTGATTGTAATTGTAAATAATTTATGTTTACAAGTGTTCCCCTGTTTTATTTCTTCTTTTTTTTTAATTCTTTCTCCGAAAAATTACTTTTAAAACATCCGTATTTGGCACGAAATGTGCAATATTTGACAAAAAATCATTCAAATATGCAATTTTATGCAATATGCAATATTCTTCAAATATGCAATTTTATGCAATATTACTCAAATATGCAAAAATATGCAGTTTAAAATTTAACCCACATTATCATAGATGCATGGTTCGGATAGATAATTGATATCCTGGGTCGTATGTGTCGGCGAACAAAATATGAAATTTCATAGGAATCCGGTCTCTACTTATAATAAAACTGAATCTCAGAGCGATTTTTCAAACTTTGAATCCCTCCTGTATGGCATTTATGCGCTTGGGATTTATACATTTTATACATTCATTAATTTTGTTTTATCTTAAAAATTAATATTATTCTAATAAAAGAGTGCACCTCGCAAACCAGACGGAGACGGCTGGCTCCTGGATGGGTCACGTTTCCCTTGGCCTAGCCGTGCCCAGTTGCCAAATCCGCTGCTCCTCTCTAGAAAAAGGCCGTTGGCGTTTTTGAGTGACGGACGCTCCTCTGTTCTCCACAAACAAGCTATCACAATCAAACGAAATGCTATTAAGAAAAAGTGTTGTTCATGGCAATGTTTTTTGTTAATGTACAAAATAAGCTTGAAGGTTACAAGAATCCCCCAGCCCTTGAAAGTGAATTATTCATTTTAAACGGGCCATTCCCCATTCGGGGAAGCCATTTAATAATAAATCCCCCGGGCACCCCTCGCCCTTCCTTTCCACCTCAAGATCATTTCATTACAACTTCTTACAAGGTGCACCACCCTCCCTCTACCTACCCCTTACACAACAGTTGTTTACACAGAAAATAAAAATTCTGGGATGTTTAGACCACACCACGTGACTTTTACTTAGTCTCGAATTCATGACGAGCCAAAATTAAAATAAAAGTAAATTTATTACCAAGATATTTAAAGCAGAGAATTATAGAACTAAAGGCCGTTGCACACGAGGATTGTTTTAATAATGTTTTATCTGCTTGCTCCCACTCAAAAGCATCCCAGGACCAAGCTGGAAAATAGAACATGTCCTATCTTTTAAATCAAGCATGCTAGACATCAGTGGCGTCATTTCGATCTCCAAATTGCAAACCAGAGCTCCCATCCCAAAAATCATCATCATTGAGTATACAGTCCTAAGACTGGTTTGATGCAACAATCCGTCTCCACTCGGCTCTGTCCCCCGCCAGCTGTTTGACCTCTCTAAATGTCTGGCTTCCCATATCCCCAATTATTTGGTTGAAATATTCTAATCTGGGTCTTCCCCTTCCCTTTTCTTTCCAACCTCCCCTCAAGATATCCCTAAGCAGTCCCCCATGTCTCAGTGTGTGCCCCATTATCTGACCTCTTCTCTTCTTCAGACTCTTCCACACGGTTCTTCTTTCTCCGATTCTTCCAAGAACTTCTTCATTTGTAATTTAATAGTAAAAATAGGTAGAGGAAAAAGCCTCGTGTGCAGCGGACTTTATTCTACCAATACTATATAATAAAAAGCAGTAAGCAGTCTCTTGGTTTGTCCGGTTTCGCCCACTTATGGCTCCACCTCTTCAGGCCCCGTTCTCTATATACTCTATCTACCGTAGACATTCCGGAAGCTTCTAGAAACTTCGGGAACATTCTGGAAGGACAGTCGTTCACAAGAATTGTACTCTGTCTCGCGGAGTGATGTTGAGCGATGGTAGACGGATGAATTAATATTCCCTTTGAGGCATAATTCTATTTTCTCACATGATTGATAATAAAATAAATTGAAACAATTTCGCAATACGAACTTGGAATATATACGATTAGAAAGCCGCGAGCCAGCAAGAAGCCGGCCGAAGGGAAGAGTGCAACATCGAAATCTTGCTTTGGTCGTCAATCATCGATAATCTACGACAACTTTTCTAATTTAAAGCAGGGATTCCCGGCGGGGTTGGTATAGACCCCCTGGGAGTCAATAAAATTGTAAAGGGAGGCAATGATGATTAAGGGGTCGATTGGGGGTCGATAGCCAAATATGTACAGGCGATTGATTATTCGTCATTGTATATTACATTATATCCGAGAGAAATATACCCAAATAAAAGTTGTTACTGAACCAGGTCGTTTTTAAAAGGTTTTCGGGGTTTTGACAATTTTCTCAAAAAGTACTCAATCAATTTAATTCAAAATAGAATATAATTATTAATAATTAATTGTTTTATAATATCTATTAATTTCATATTTTTAAAAATTATTTCAAATGAGTTATTAACTTTTTTCAAATTATTCTTCAAATAAACTGCCATTTAAAATGGTAAGTTGATTGCAGTTTCGGTGAATTAATCATTTTAATTGATAAATATCTAAATCTAATGTTAATTTTGATTAAAAATTTTCTTGCCTACTGTCAAAAGGCCGTTCCTAGAATGGTAGAAATTAAGTAATTGGTCTCTACTAGTCTGAAAGAAGTTCGGACTTGCATCAGCGTCTTTCAATATCAAAACACAAATTAATAAATTTACGATTGCAAAATCAAGTGAGTTTTTAATATTTTCATACCTTGTGTCAAAAGGGCATTTCTAGAATAATACAAATTAAGAAATTAGTCTCAACTAGTCTGAAACAATTCCAGACTCGCAACGCCATAGATTTAAAGGAAGAGAGATCATTCTATCCGTGCCCATTTTAGCTATTTTCCTCGATCAAATTCTAAAGAAAGAATCTCTTACTTGCACATTTATTAAATAAGTACACGGAGCCACCGCTCGGTAACTTTTTGCTTCAGTTAAAAAACATTTATAAATATTATTTTTAATTTAAAATTCTGATAAAAATACAAATATATTTATTACACGCCCCCCCCCCCCAGGACCCGAAAGCCCACACTTCGCACAACGTGTATCAGCCCTAGAACTTATGCGTGAAAAATCCGTGAAACTAACATTTTTAATTTTATTTGTGAATTTTGAAAGACTACCTTTCCTAAAAATAAATGAATAATTTACAACAGGGGTGTCCAACCTTTTGGCATACTCTAGTCACATTTGAAGAAAAATCAACTGGTGTGTTCACCACACGACTTTCACATTTTCATTTATTTGAAATCATCGCGACACTACTAATTTATACCCCCTTCTTTTATTTCGTTTTTTTCTCAAAAACGGCTTTAACGATTTTTTTAAAAATTAGTTTATTTATCAAGTGTCATGAGTTATTACTTGTGTCAAATTTTTAATCCGATTAAAAAAGAAGGAAGGTGGTGTAAAGTAGTAGTGTCGCGGAACTAAACTAAAATAAGTTGACGTGTTCTGATGTGGCCATCCACTTGACTTTACCATACAACCTGGCCCTTCACTTATATTTAATATTTAATAAAATTATTTATAATCATGTAGGGGGGGGGGGTTAGTTTTTGCATTTATAGACTCCTGGGATCCACTGATTATGTATACAAAATTTGGTTGAGTTTGGTAAATGGCCAAGATTTTCATTTTTTGACCCTCCGCCCCCCCCTCCCATTTCGGGCGGTTAGTTTTTGCATTTTTAGACTTCTGGGGACCCACTGATTATGTATACAAAATTTGGTTGAGTTTGGTAAATGGCCAAGATTTTCATTTTTTGACGCTCCGCCCCCCCCCCCATTTTGGGCGGCTAGATTTTGCATTTTTAGACTTCTGGGGGTCCACTGATTATGTATACAAAATTTGGTTGAGTTTGCTCAAACGACCTAGATTTTTCATTTTTAACCCCCCCCCCCCCCCCCCCTCGACCCCCCTTAATTTTGGGTCGATATGCACCAAAATCTAATCAGCTCTTAATCTCAATGCACCAAAAACTACCTGTGATATTTGGTTTCGATATTCACACTAGATTTTGAGCTAGCTCGTCCACAAATTTGGTAACGCACAGACTAACTAACTAACTAACTAACTAACTAACTAACCAACTAACTAGCTAACCAACTAACTAAATAACTAACAAACCAACTAACTAGCTAACCAACTAACTAACTAACTAACTAACAGACATTTTGATAAAACAATTATTATCTCAAAAAATATAATTTTTTCGATGTTCACTTATTAGAGCTTATTTGTAGAGCGAAATGCCATGGTTTCGCTCAATTTTTTTAATCAAAATAGTTTCAGGGGTTTTTTAGATAATTTGAAAAAAAGAAGGAAAAAAACCACTTTTTCATTCATGATTACAATACCCTGTATGGTAAAGTAAAAATCATTAGAGCGGTTTTTGAGAAAATCAAAAAAAGGAAAAATCTTTCATGTAAATGTCTACTTCCGTTTTCCGATTTCAACCAATAGCTTGCTCTACTCCTTCTAGCTTATATCGAGCTTAAGTTTCGAATTTCGTAGCTCTGAGACTTATGGTTGCGAAACGCAGGGGGGGGGTACATACGTACGCACTGACCAATGGATTTTTGGCCCCTTTTTGGCCTCTGGGTACCACAATATTCGGTTTTATGTCCCAAATCTGGTCTCCAACTATTAAGGGCATCATTCCTTCCACCTAGAAGTTATAAAATGAAATTAACTTTTTTCATCTCTGAGATACAAGCTCTCAAAGAGTCAGTACCCAGACAGGGCATCGCAATACTTTCCCATTATATTCTATGAATATAAATGTGAAAATTTTCTCGGGCCGCTGATACAATATACTAATACTATTAATAATTGTTAATCAAAAAATATATTTAATATACTATAGAATAATGATATCCACCATGACAATGAATTTTTATTTTTGGAATAATTAAATTATCAAAAAAGATTTAAAAAATTGTATTTAAATGTTTACCTTGTCTCTGATGAAGGTTTAAACAATTCTCAAAAAAGCAGTTGTCAAAAGAAATAGGTACACAAAACGCGACACCCATAAAACACAAATATTAAGCAGTTGACCCTATGGCTGATTGACTCAAAATAAAATCAATGCATTTCAATGCAAAAAACAGAGCAAAGGGAAAAGAATCCCGTTAGTTGATTAGATATCAGAAAGGAAAATAATAATTTAAGATAAAATACAAACGTGTTCAAGACATGGCTAATTGATTTAAGATTGTTTTTAAAAAACTAGCGTGTGTGTGCGTCAAGTGATTTTCACTTATCTTTTTGTCATTAATTAAAAATCACAATTTTAGAGGAATAAACTTTTAAATAAATATTTAAAAAATAAAATAACATATAATCATTTAGTTGTAATAAATTCCATCTCAAATTTAGAAAATCAAAAACAGTTTTACAGGTGTTATGACCAATTATTATTATTAGTTAACAATTAACACTACCCAACCACTCAATAACTAACAGACATTTTGACTAAATAACTAATATCTTTAAAAATATAAATCTTCAATATACGAGGTTTTATTGTAGAAGTTTTAATTACTGAAATATTTATTTAAAAATCAACTGGTGTGGTTACCACACGACTTCCACATTCTCATTTATTTGAAATCATCGCGACACTCAATATTTACACCCCCTTCATTTATTTCAATCGGATTAAAATTTATACACAACTAATAACTCATGACACTTGAAGAGTAAAGCAATTTTAAAAAATTTGACTTAATTTGATCAATTTTTAATAAGTAATAAAATTATTTAGAATTAAGAAATTACTTGAATTTTGATAGAAAAATTTCAAAACATTAATAAATAATTAGTTGTTAATGAAAAGATCACTTAATTTTATTCCAAAAAGCTCAAACTAAAATTTGGAGAGTGTAAAAAATCCTTAAAGATAATTAATGAAAAAGTCACTTAATTTGAATCAAAACGTTGTTTGAAAGCTTTAAGACAAAAATTTGGTTCAATTTGGATGAAAAGTGTAAAAAGTTCCTTAAGGATAATTAATTAAAAAGTCACTTAATTTGATTCTAAACGTTGCAAGAAACCTAAAACTTAAATTTGGTTCAATTTGGATGAAAAATGTAAAAAAGTCCTTAAGGATAATTAATGAAAAAGTCACTTAATTTGATTATAAATATTGCAAGAAACCTAATACTAAAATTTGGTTCAATTTGGATGAAAAATGTAAAAAGGTCCTTAAGGATAATTAATGAAAAAGTCACTTAATTTGATCAAAACGTCGTTAAATAATTTAAAGGGTTGATTATATTTAATAAGGGTGGGAAATAGTTCACTATCTCCTCGTAAAGAACAATTTCCAAAGATGTTTTCAGTAAGAAAGTCTGAGCAAAAATGGCTAATCTACCTTGATCCCTCTCCTTATATTACAACTTAAGAGGGGAAGTATAGAGGGAGGATTTTTCAATATTTTCAAAAAATACCTTCAAATTCCAAATCTAGAAAATAAATCCTATTTCTTATCTAACCATCTACTTATTTTGGATCTGCCTTTTGGTCGAGAGGGTTGAAAGGGGCCCAGAAACCCCCCCCCCCCCAAAAAAAAAAAAAGAATTAATATACAAATAAAAAAAATAAAGATTTTAAGTGTTTATAATTAATCTTTCTAAAAATAATCTTTTGATAGTACTTAAGTAGATTATTGTGAGAAGAATATGACTTTCACTTGCCTCTGTAATATCACCTAAAAAATAAAAATTATATTTTAAAAAACTAAAAAAACATGCTTCTAAAAAGTATAAAATAATGTAATACTTAATGAAAAAGTGTGGAGATCAGAAACATGTACTTTTCTTAGAAAATCATAAGATGGTGTCATCTCTTAAATCCGATGGAATGGAATATTTTTAATTATATGTCAGAGGGGTTGTTTTTCACCCCCTCGGAAATCGAACACGAGTGCAATCCGGGCCATCTGGCTTATGCGTTTAAATATGTCAGCGAGGTTCGAACCCTCGCAGGTGAGCCAGATGGCCCGGATTGCTCTTACTGGCACTCGGGTTCGATTCCCGAGAGGGCGAAAAACAATCCCACCCACCTGGCCACCGACCGATGCTCGGTAACTTTTTGCTTCAGTTAAAAGCTCTATATACCTATTAATCCCCGACCCCCACCCTCTTTCTATTTTCAAAAATGAATTCCTTTCTGGACCACCCTATATTTTTGTATAAATGTTTATTTGAATCAAAGCAAAGAACAACTTCATTGTTTTCTCTTTAAGACACCCTCATTGATTTCGTCTTAAAAAGCAACATCTCTGCTACTCTAGGCAATAAAATATTTTCAATTTCAGAATAATTTTGTTTTGAAAATAAGTATTCATGTTTTAGTGATTTTTTAACAAGAATAAGCAATAAAACAATTTAATACTGCAACTCAGCAGCCTTTCTTTCGTGTAATAATAAAATACTATACACAACAGTTGCTTGTAGAAAAAATGACTTGAAGAATGGGAATCCGAAGTCAACCAGATTAGATGAAGAATTCCTCTGCGATTGTTTTATGAGATAGATGCCTTAAGAGCATGGAGATAGAGCTCAACTATGGTATTTGTCATAAGCCAGAAATGGCATTCCAGAACAGCTTTTCAAGTCTACTATCGCAACGGTAAACTACAAGTGAGGATCCATTGAATAAAATGAAAATTGACTTATTGATAAAGCAAAAGAGCTAATTAGAATTAAAACTCAGTCGTTATCTTGTTTACGAGAGATTCGGAATTAATCCCAAAAGACGATTCAAGAGAGATTACGACCAAATGCGAATTAATACTTCATAAAGCAGAGTGAGAGGAATTCGGTTCTAATTCGAAGAATAGTTTTAAATGACCGTATTGATTTTTAATCAATTGGCTAAAAACTAAGAATTGGAAGAAAAGGTGAAAAGTTTTTTAAAACTCAGAAGTGATAATTCCTGAAAATTTTGATGATTTGACAATTTTTTGATAGCGAATGATTCGGGCTAAATAGATGAAACATAAGGAGGTCCTTTCGCTCAAGTTGAGTCAAAAGAAGTGTATATCTAATATTTAATGAAATAAGTTAAAATACAAATAGAATTAAAAAATAAATAGTATGAAAGCCGTAAATGTTTGAAATAAAAACAATTATAAAATAAACAGCAACGGATCGTTGCTAAACTTTATCCAAATTCATTTGAAATATTAATATGTTCTAGAGTAAAGTACTTTAAAATATAATTTTACTAAAAACTTTATTTAACCTTTTTTGTGGTCCCCAAGGTACTTAATTAGGATATTAAATTTCATCAAAATTGGTTAAGTCATTTTCAAGATATTTAGAAAAAACTAAAAAAGTACTGAAATAAAGTACTAATGTTTGTGGACCGATATGTACGAAAAACTAATCAGCGCTTCATTTTGTTAAACTAATGGTAGGTTTTCAATTTCAATTCAATTGGTGCAACGGTGTGGAAAAATTCGTGGACGAAAAAAACGATAACACACATACATCCATCCATCCCCACGCACTTCCAAAAAAATGGCACTTTTTGGCCTCTCGACGAGATTCCAGGTAATTTTTGGCAAAACCGTCACGTGCTAAAATTCAATCTCATTGAATACTTCAATTTGTGACCTTAATTGAGTCCATGGGTTCCGTAGTCTTTACCTGAGGACCCTTTGAAGTCGCGCTTGCCGCGCGACCGATTGCAATACTTTCTCCCATGCTTCGCATTGGATAAAGTAAAAAATAATTAAATAAAAAAGTTAGTTTGATTTATTCAAATCAGCTGATAATAACTCTTTATGATTTGGCAATGCGTTATATTAATACTGTTGATATCCAAACATAGCATTTATATGATTTTTTAAATTAAATATCCAAATAAATTCGTCGGTCAATCATATATTTTATTGCAAAAAAAAAAGAAACCCGCATGTGTCAAAAAGCTAATTTTTTTTTAACTTCATATAATCAACTGATAGTAGTATAATTCAAGAGAAAGTGTCAAGATCTTGATTTTCCATAAGACTCTAAGAAAATGTTTACATTTTAAAAAAATTTTACGCTAATGTGTGATGAAACTTCACCAAAGCATAGATAGAGACTTAAACTATTAAGTTATACTCATAAACTAATATTTTTTATTTAACATTGGCGGCGAAAGGACCTCCTTAATACATAGATGCAACTTATTAAAATTAATTTACGAACCAAATTTCAGCTCATTAGCTGCACAAAGAGAAATCAAAATGAATGTCATTTGCTTGATCCAAATAAACGTATTCATATGGGGCATTCCACGCCAAATAGGATGGTTTGAAAATTTTTATTTTTTCATTTCGTTCATTTTCTGACATTTTTTAGTACCCTTCCAAAAACTATGCCTGGTACATTTTGAAATTTTTTGATCACCGGTTTAAAAAAATATCGAATTTCGGTTTATCGCTTGGTCTTCAAAAATGGTCTAAATTCAATTTTTTTTTTTAATTTTCATTTTTTTACTTACTTTGGAAGGGTCTAGTGCTAGTGCACCAAACCCTAGGGGAAAATAGCTCTCTGTCTCAATTTCTATATATTTTAATTTGAAATTGAGCGGCGGATCCCTCTCCTCAATCAAGCGAACGGACCTAGGATCAGAAGAGAGGATCGAAGACTTATGCCTCAGCCTTCAAGCAGGCAAGACTTGATATATTTTTTTGAATGGAACAAGGATACATCTTTTATTTTTTCAAAGATTTGATTCGGATTTTTCTACCTGAACTTTTTTATGGGCGATATTATTCGCAACCTATACTTTTTTTTTTTAATGCAATCGAATGCAAGAAGGGGTGCACCAGTAAAGAAGCAGCCCCTATGGATCTCGAAAGACCCATGCATTACCGATAGGGATGGGTTATACTTGCTAAATCGCGTACCGGGGCTTAAAAGTACGTCCACCTTCTCATACCAGGTGCAGAAACCAGGTATCAAAATACTTTCAAAGTATTTTCTGTCCAACACAACGAGTCGAATACTTGCTCCTCTCAGATCTACGCGACCATTAATTGAAAGGAATATTTTTTTTGTACAGAAAACTCAATTATAAGAAACTAATTTCAATATTTTTTCATTTGGTTCACTACTTTTTCAAAATTAATTATTGAAACTATTTTGCTTGATGACGTCAGATTATAATTGAGGGCTCCCAGACGGCTAAATCGTCAGTGCGTACAATAAGGCAACCCCTTTAATTATATTTAGCGTAGTGGTAATACTGTAACTAGTGTCACTTTATTGGCGATGTCAAGACCAAAACAGACGACGTTCGAGTTCGACGTAGTATTACTTACTTTTAAGGGACAGTATACTTTAATGGAAAATACTTTCAAGTCTTGCAAGTATATCGGGTCGGTACCTGGTTGGTATACTTGCAAGGAAATACCTGGTATCAAAACCTGGTAACGTAAATACGCGCCATCTCTAATTACCGAAGAGAATGGAAAGTTGATAAGTGAGAGGGTGGAGACGTAGGTGTTTATGCATTTCCTTGAAGTCATGGGGATATACGTATTGGCGATTGAAGTGGTCCGGCACTTTTCTAATTTGACCGCGAAAGAGTGTTGGGAGTCGGCAAAACGCGTGCATTAGGGGGAACTATTGATTTTATCTCATCAGAGCACCTGCCGTGATAGTATCTATAGAAAAGGGAAAGGGCAGAGACATTTCTTCGATGAGCTAGCGAGTCGAGGGAGTCAGTGAGGGTAGAATCGTCAATTAGCCTGACGGCTCGTTTCTGAATTGCCTCCAGAGTAGCAAGATAATATCGCTTGGACCTGAATAAGTAGCCAATCTTCCTTGCTGCAGATTTCGCCACAGAGGAGATGTGTTCATTCCAAGACAGGTCAGATGCGACAGAGACACCAAACATAGATAGACTGTCACACATTTTCAGGGTATTCGAATCAAAGTGAATATTAACTATTCGCCTCTGGGCATTTTTCGGATTATCACCAAGAAGATTGATCCCGAAACCTCTCAAGGGAGCCCGGCTGAAGAAGATTCCTTGGAGAACTGGCCAGATAATTGTTTGGGCTATTTTTTTCTATTTGTTTCCTCTTTTTTTGTTTAATAGTTTTTTTTATTATTAACTTTCACTAATAACATTTTTGTAATTTTTAATTCAAATTTTTTTATAGTTTTTTTTTTTATCTCTCCAATTCGTATTATTTAGTAAAATATAATTTTCAAGTATATTTTTGGTTATAATCATATTTTTCAATAAACGCTCCAATTAATATTTAATTTTTTTTCTTTTACCCTAGACAACACCTCTGACCATTTAATTTTTTTTTTATTATTTTTTATATAACTATAGTATAGAGTCTATTTCGGGGTTTGGTTGGGGAGGGGAGAACTTGCATCCGGAAATCGAAATTTGCGAAGCAGATAGGACAGCTCTCAAGTTATTCCCTCATTCAATAAAAAGAAAAAAAGAATCTTTCAGCCGATTTCAGAAGGGATGCAATTTCTCTAATCCCCAAACTTCAGAAACCAAACCCCGATATAGGACGCTGCAACTTTTTAGAAAAAAAATACAAAAAAATAAAAACTGCACACCCATTAATTTTAAAAAAAGAATTAAAACAATTAATTAAAAAATAATAAGAAAATTGAAAATTAATAATTTTCTAATAAATGCAATACTCGATTCACACGGGATAAGGAGTAATTAGAAAAATTTCACTTGTGCAAGATTATTTGTTTTCGTTTTGAATAATTGAGAGATGGGTGATTTTGTTGATCGCTCGTAAAGATTCGAAATTTTTCTATGACCCTCATATATTCTCTTGAAAAGATGTACGAACAAAGTTTAGGAATCGTTCCTAATGGGATGATAAATCTCTATCCACTTTCTATTTGAGCGCCCATAATCTTATTTTAGATTATATTTCTGAATTTTTTTATCCTCTTCCGAAAAAATATTCTGGAGAAATATTATCTTGGAAGAGAAGCTATTTTTTCCATAAACTCTTTTGTATAATAATTATATTATGGAAATGCTAGCTGAATCGGATTAATCTGTCTATCGTTAAGACTGGCGATCGCCATTAGCACAGGGGCTAATGACACAGGCTTCAAAACACCATATTCAAACCCACTAGGGGTTTATGTTTCTTTGACTGGCTGGACAGAAGGAGAAAGCATTTTTATAGATTTGTAAATAGGGGGTGAATGCGAATAAATTATTTATATTGGTTATGTATATAAAGCATTCCACGCCAAATCGGACGGTTTGAAAAATTTTAATTTTTTATTTCCTTCATTTTCTGACATTTTTTAGTACCCATCAAAAAACTCTTCGTGGTAAATTTTGAAATTTTAATGATTACCGGTTTAAAAGATATCGAATTTCAATTTTTCGCTCATAACTTCTACAAAAATGGTCCAATTCATTTTTTTTTTAATTTTTGTTTTTTTATATACTTTTTACAATCAAATATAAAAAATTACCACATTTAAAGTGTTTTTATATGCGATTTTCGAGTTTGGAAATTTTAATCTTGTTTTTGAAAATGTATGTACTCTTCCATTTTTTTGATAGTTTTATATTTTAAACTTCTATTCATTCTACAAATTTTAAAACCGGGTGATAGTGGTCTTATGATAATTACTATTTGTTTTCGATTTTTGAAAATTTCGAAAAAATTTTATTCGCTATTAACCATTATTAAATCCACTTTTTGCCATTGAGTTCTCTTCATTTAGTTATTTTTAATTGATTTTTATTGTTAACTAGGCCCGCCTTAGGCGGGCCTTTTATTAATGGGGCTTCGCCCCCTGACCCCCACGTGGCTGCTTTATTGATGTTTTATTAGTAACAGAGAATAAATATAATTGTTTTATTACAAAGTCTTAAATAGATTTAATTTTTTTTTTTTTTTTTTTAATGCAATCGAATGCAAGAAGGGGTGCACCAGTAAAGGCGTAGCCCCTATGGATCTCGAAAGACCCTTGCATTACCGAAGAGAAGGGAAAGTTGATTAAGTGAGAGGGTGTAGACGTAGGTGTCTATGCACCCTGGTTTTGAAGGTTTGAAGATCATAGGTGCTGGGAAAGATAGAGGCTGGGAGAGAGTTCCAGTTCCTTGAAGTCATGGGGATATATGTATTCGCGAATGAAGTGGTCCGGCACTTTTCCAATTTGACCGCAAAAGAGTGTTGGGAGTCGGCAAAACGTGTGCTGCGTGCAAAGTATGCTTTGGGGGAATTATTGACTTTATCTCATCAGAGCACCTGCCGTGATAGTATCTATAGAAAAGGGAAAGGGCAGAGACATCTCTTCGATGAGCCAACGAGTCGAGGGAGTCGGTGAGGGTAGAATCGTCAATTAGCCTGACGGCTCGTTTCTGAATTGCATCAAGGGTAGCAAGAGAATATTTTGAGGCTCCTCTCCACAGATGAGAGCAGTATTCGAGATAGGGGCGGATTTGGGCCTTGTAGATGGTGAGAAGTTGTGGGGGTTTGTAAAATCGCTTGGACCTGAATAAGAAGCCAATCTTCCTTGCTGCAGATTTCGCCACAGAGGAGATGTGTTCATTCCAAGACAGGTCAGATGCGACAGAGACGCCCAACATGGATAGGCTGTCACACATTTTCAGGGTATTCGAATCGAAGTGAATATCAGGGAAATCTCTATTTTCGCGCCTAGAAATTAGACAACATTGAGTCTTATTTGAATTAAAGTTAACTAAATTTTGAGAGCCCCATTTATTCAGATTGTCTAGGTCGAGAGTAATTGAGGAGGCAATATTGATTCGATTATTCGGGAGAGAGGGTTTGCCGTGTAGAGTGCTATCGTCGGCGTAACAATGAGTGGGGTTTGCCGTTTGATCAATAAGGTCGTTTATATAAATAAGGAAGAGTGTGGAGGAGATTACAGAGCCTTGGGGAACACCAGAGTTTGTAGAGAACGATTCAGATGATGTTCCATCCACCACAACTTTTATACTTCGGTTTGTCAGAAAGCTTTCCTATCCATTTGCGAAGTGTTGGTGTGAATCCAAAGGCTGGCAGTTTGCAAGAAGATTTTTGTATGAGATTCTATTTAACTGTAATATACACTCATAACAAATAAGATGAAACAAATATTTAAAATGTATTAAAAATCTCTATTTATAAAAAATGCTCTTATTCTCAAGCTTGCGTTGTTTATTATAAAAGAATTTAGTCTTATTGATTTTAAGTCGATTCCTCACGTTTTCAGTAGAGCTTGCCATTAATAGCCAAAACATCAAAAATGGAATGCAACAAGGTTATTCCTCTAGTATTAGATAAGAATCGATCGTTATTTTTGATTTTAAGTCGATTCCTCGTAGTCTTCAGCAGTGGTTACCAATAAAAACCGAAACGTCAAAAATCGAATGTAGAATGGTTATTCCTCGACTGTTAAAATGAGAATCGATCATTATTTTTGAAATACAGTCAACATGAACTGCAAATTGCAAGTGATATCTGACGATCCGTTGCACTTTATTTAATTAAATAACAATTTTTGAGTTCATCAATTAAATTGTCAAATTAATATTTGTGGGATTTAAAATTCATTGTAATTAAGTACTTTGAGGACCACAAAAAAGGTCATATATAGTTTTTTGTAAAATTATATTTTAAAGTACTTTATTTTAGAATAAGATAGTACATTGGATAAAGTTTAGCAACGATCCGTTGCAGTTTATTTTTTTAATTTTTGTTTTTAAATGTACTTTAAAAAAATAGATAGTTTTTTTAAATCTTTGTTGCATTATTAAATTCTTCTTCAACGATAATGTGGTTAGAACTCTATTATCTATGCTATTAAGAATGAATGACATTCAAAAATCTGACAAACAGTGCCGCCAACAAATGTTTAGTTTGCTAGTTTAGTTCTTTTATTGTTTGGCAAGCTATGTTGGCTATACAGATTTTGTTTTAGTTTTTCGTGAATTTTCCAATTTTCCGGGCAACTTTTCCGATTTTTTTTTACGTATTAACCTGAAATGGACTATTACGAACATTTAAAAAAAAAATTAGCCAAATCGGTCCAGGCATTTGAGAGATCTGCGCTTACAAAGAAAAAGAAATTCATTTTTATTATAAAGATAGGTGTTTCAAAATAAATAATTATTATTTTAGTTTGTTGAAATCAAATAAAAATCAAAAATTGAAAAATAGTAATTATCATAGGACCAGAATCAACCCGGTCTTAAAATTTGTAGAATGAATAGAAGTTTAAAATAGAAAAATGATCAAAAAAAAAATCGAAGAGTAAGTAGCAATACAGTTTCAAAAACAAGATTGAAATTTTGAAACTCGAAAAGCGCATTTAAAAACACTTTAGTATTTTTTTGTTTTTAAATTATGTTAAAAAACAAACAATTTTGAATTTAGATCATTTTTGAAGAAGTAATGAGCGAAAAATAGAAATTATCTTTTAAACCGGTGATCAAAAAAATTTCAAAATTTACCAGGTAGAGTTTTTTGATTGGTACTAAAAAGTGTCAAAAAATGAAAGAAATCAAAAATTAAAATTTTTCAAACTGTCCGATTTGGCGTGGAATCATATCTAGGTACCTATATGTTTATTTGCATCAAGCAGAGGATAACTTCTTTATGAATCAACAAGAAAATATTTTTTGTCATTATTCATCATCTCGGTGTAAGAAAGTGGCGTTTTCCCCCTATCTGAAAATATTGATAAAAAGTGAAACTAACAAGCGATGGCATGTTGGAGCCGAAAGGGCCATAAAATGTCATTATGCGGCTTGGTCTATCGCGGGGTGCGCAGGGGTGGCTAAAATCCGACACCGGTTGACCAACAGGTCACGGGAACCCGATACGGGCGGCGGACCGCCGTCATGTTTGATAAGCTTTATCGATGTGTCTGTTTGATAAGTTGGCTTTTATGGTCGTTGTCGTTGCTCCCTTATTCCAGATCCAGAGCGATGGAGCGTTTCTTTTGTCCAGCAAATCGCTTACAGCAAAAACTCCACTAAAATATGCCATCAGCTCCATTTTATTGACATGTAATGCATCTAAACATGAACTCGTTTTAATATTGTTATTCACCTTTGAAGAATTAAATGAACAAAGTCATTCACACATAACAAAGGACATAGATAAATATTTGTCTCTGCAGAACTAGAAGAATTTTCATTTTACTTTATCATTCAGGGTGTGGTCCAGAATGTGTAAATCCTGCATGAAAAAAAGTGTTTTTTTTTTCCTTATTTTTTCAAAATATCTAAAAAGCGGCTGACAACTCATTTTGATTAAAAAAAATTGAGCTGCAACCATGGCACCTTGCTCTAGAGAAAAAGCTCTAATAAGTGAACATCGAAAAAATTATATTTTTCGAGATAATAATTGTTTTTGTCAAAATGTCTAAACGTCTGTACGTTGCCAAATTTTTGTGGGTCGAGCTAGCTCAAAAACTAGTGTGAATATCGAAACCAAATTTCATACGTGAGTTTCGGATCCATTTAGATTGAGAGCTGATTAGATTTTGTGAATTTGCATATAAACCCAAAAAAATGAGAGGGGGGTTAAAGAATCAAAAATCGAGGCCATTTGTAGGCAAACTCAGCCAAATTTTGTATACATATTACAGCATGACACGATAAGTTCAAAGAATGCAAAAACTAACGCTCCCAAAATGTGAGAGGGGGGGGTGTAGGATCAAAAAATGAAAATATAGGCTCTTGTAGCAAACTCAACCAAATTTTGTACTACATAATCAGTGGGCCCCCAAGTGATTCTAAAAATGGAAAAACTACTCCGCCCCCCTACATAGATTATAAATAATTTTATCAAATATTAAATTAAAAGTGAGGGACCAGGATTGTATGGTAGAAGTCAAGTGGATGGCCACATCAGAACACGTCAGCTTTTAGAAAATCAAGAGAATTTTGCGGCCACCATTACTTACAAAAATGCAATTGAAATCAAAATAAAATTTTATTTCCGATTCAAATCAGATAATTCATTCAGGTCCAAAAAATTAAACTATATAAACTTATGTGCGTATCACTCGAATTTCACTTATAACTTCCGCTTCTTTGATACCATTCACACAATTATTAATATATTATACATTAGGTGTCTGGTCTTATTTGGGGTATTTTCAAATTAGCTAACAACCAGCAGTATGTCTCTCGATATTATATCTTGTTTAAAAAGCAGTGATCAACACAATTCTCGTTAATCGTCTAATTTAATTATTCTTTAATATATTAATGAGAATATTTAAAACCTCATATTTAACTTCATTATTTCAAGTTAGAAATATATAAATTCAGATATTATTTTCACTTAATATTTGACAAAAATCACACTGCTAACGAATTCGCAGAATCCAAATCAAATAGAGGAAACATATGATCAATTAATAGCTCAAGGTACTTAATTACAATAATAAATTTCATCAAAAAAAAGACATTTTCAAGATATTTAGAAAAAACTAAAAAGTACTGGAATAAAGTACTAATGTTCGCTTTGGATAAAGTAAAAGCACCAAATAAAAGCTTTTTCCAAGACTCAGTACGCTAGAACCTGCAGTCAGTAATTAATAATCAGCTTGAAACAACTTGAAATTAGGTCATAATTAGGGTTTGATAAAAAAGTAAAATGGAACCATATTAGTGTCGTTAAAATATCTGTTTGATAGAACAAAAGAAAAATGAATTTTCATTTTTAGTAGAATTTTTAAATGAATGTGTATTTTACCATATGTTTATATATTTTTGCAGTTAAATCCCTTTTTAGTAAGAACGGGTTCTTACTAGCTAAAACGCGCTTTAATGTAAATACCTTTGTGGCATAACTAAAGTTTACTTAGATGTTGGTTGAGTTTGGTTCAAAGGTCTAGAATCTCATTTTTGACCTTCTGCTCATTTTGGGTGTTTATTTTCAAAAATGCTTTAAACGAAAATGTCAAAAATTAGAATTAAAGAAATAAAGTTGTAGAGGATGTACTTTTGACATTTTCGTTTAAAAATTTTTGAAAAATAAACACCCAAAATGAGAGGGAAGGTGAAAAATGAAGATTCTAGACATTTGAACCAAACTCAACCAACATCAGTAAATTCTAGTAAGGTATTTAGTGAAACGCGTTTTAACTTATTAAGAACCCGTTCTTATTAAAAAACGGATTTTTACTGCAACATATATAAGAAAATAAATGTTTTAATATATTTTTTACCAGAATTAATTAAATAAGTATTATAATTTAGGAGTTTACGGAATTAGCAAGAGATTTGAAAAATATTTCCTCTCGAGAGTAACAGAGTCGATAAATATATATTCTCTTATATTTAGGTGTATTTTATTTGCATCAAGTAGATCAGGGGTGTCCAACCAGTGGCCCACGGGCCGCATACGGCCCATCACTGCAACGAATGCAGCCTGACATTAAATCATAAGCTTCCTTAAAATATTGATATTTATATGTTCTTACTGGAAAATGTATCTCATACAATTTGCCCTGATAATTTTTTTTCTCTAAAATAAGAAATTTACTACTAAAAAGAATAAAAGTGCTAATTTTAAATTTTGAATCTGGAACTAGATTTCAAGATTTCTGGAAAAATAAAAACATTTTGGCCTATTTTCGACTACATTTTCAATAGATATATATTTTTACTTTCGCAAACTTTTTGATTGAATGTGAGTATAGAACTTCAATTAGATACCGACCGGAAAGAAAAATTTAATAATGTCTTAATAAAACTTGAGCAAGATGCGAGGTAGGTTTCACAAAAAGAAATAAAACAAAATTGAGTTTTGAATTCGATATATTTCGGGAGTGAGCCCATCATCGGGAGTCCAAGAAAACTGATGATGGGCTCAACCCGAAATATATCGAATTCAAAACTCAATTTGTTACTTTTTACCATACAGGGTATGGTCAAGTTTTGCAAATCGTGCATGAAAAAAGTGTTTTTTTCCTTCTTTTTTTTTCAAAATATCTCAAAAACGGCTGAAACTATTTTGATTAAAAAAATTGAGCTAAGCCTTGGCATTTTCCTCTACAAAAAAAAGCTCTAATAAGTGAACATCGAAAAAATTATATTTTTCGAGATAATAATTGTTTTGTCAAAATGTCAGTTAGTTAGTTAATTTTCTGATTCATTCGCCCGACGCTTTCTCCTTGCGAGATGCATGCAAGGTTTATATTAAGTCACTATTAATAACATCACTAAAAAGAGAAAAATAAAAATAATTTTGATATAAAAAAAATAAAACCGACTTCAAAAAATTAAATGCAACAAATAAAATAATAAGAACTCAAAAATCAAATAAATGCACTAAAAGGTATAAAATAATTATCTTTATTTAGTTACAACTAATCGACTGAAAAATTAACATGAAATCACTTTTCAAAGTCGTGTGCTAAACAAACTGTATAAGCGAGCGTAACCGCCAAACGTACTGAGTAAGATCCGTCGAGTTCGATTCATAAAATGTATATTTTTGGCACTGACTTTAAAAAGTGATTTCATGTTTTCGTCGTTTAGTTGTAACTAAATTAGATAATTATTTTATACCTTTTAGTGCATTTTATTTTATTTTTGGGTTCTTATTATTTTATCAAGAATAAAATTTAGAAATAGTAGGTAAAATTAGAAGCTCACTTACTATAACGTAGAAAATTAAAGTACTATTTTTTAAATTCTAATTTTCATCTCATATTTCCATTTTCTAAAAAATTTACTATTTCAGTATTTGAAACTTTTTGATACGATTAATTATGTAAAACAAAAATTCTGAACAAATAGAAATTTAGAGATTAAAGATTATTATGCTATGCTTCTTTGTCTTGCTGGATATCATTATAGAATCTTATTAACTATTTTTTTGATTAACAAAATCGGTAGAATTATTTGCTGCCCCAGACAATTTTTTTTCTACAAATGTGGCCCGTGTAAGCCAAAAGGTTGGACACCCCTGTAGTAGATGACACCCTCATGGATTTCTTCTGAAGAATTAATAATACTTTGATTGAGCTTGCATACTCTAAATCCATCATATCATTTGAATTGATGTATTATCCTCTGAATAAGACCTTGTGTGTCAAAATTGACACTGCCCTTGATAAATCGACCCGTCCTCTTTAAATGGTCCTGAAGAAGCGAGGCACAAAGGATAATGCAGCTACTTAGACCAATACAAGAGATTTTTTAATCGATAGGCTTTTCTGAAAATATCTATTGCCTCTTAAGTTCTTAATACTTTTTTTATTAAAAAATATTTTCAAACAGGCCTCAAGCTCTTTTACAAAGTTATTATCATAAATTAATCACTCAGAAAATTAATATTTCAAGGCATCGAATTTTTTTTTTTTTATAATGAAAAAGAAATAAGAGGCTTTACATCCAAAACGAGTAACGCCTATAAGTCACCGTCAGATCCGAGGATATTGAAAAAAGCCTAGAAAATATAAATATATAAATAAATATAAGTTGTTTTTTGGGGCTCAAAATTATATTTTGAGGAGAGTGGTCGAAAATGTGTCCCATTTTTTTCTATGACTAAATAAACTCCTTTAATTTATAAATTTTTTGAGGCTAAAAATTATATTTTGAGGGGAGTGTTCGAAAATGTGTCAATTTTTTTATGTGACTGAATAAACCCTTTAATTTATAATACTAGAAAATTGTTTGTATTGGCAATGTGGATAACTGATATTGGGTTTTTTAATAGCTTCAAATCATCCCGTTAAAAGATGCAAAATTATTCAAAAATTATTTTTTCATTCACCGAAACTGCAAACAGCGTAGTTAGGAAAGTTTCACTTTTCTCTTCAATTTTATATTAAAGAAAGATCTCAAAAAGTGAACGAAATACTTTAACTTTATTGCAAGTGAAAGTACAAAGAGAAAGAGCCTATAATTTAAGGTAGTTGTTTCACCACATGGGTTTTCTTAGGATTTTTTTGAAATTTAGATAAATTATTATTTAAATACTTCTACATCGATTGGTGACAAAACGAAATTTATGAACAATATAGTTCCGGAGATATTAAATTCCAAAGATAGAGTTTTTCAGACTCTTATACATTGCACTATACGGGATATCGGAAAGTTTACATATATATTTAATTATAATTAAGAAACTCTTCTTAGCATTGTTATAAAAAACTAAACCAACATTAAACAATAACTAATATATTTTTTAAGAAAATTTTAATTCATAGTTACAACACAGTTTCTGAGATAATAATGAATAAATAATGAAAAATGTATCATGAAAAATTTACACTAAAAACAAGCTGGCAACAACGCATATATTTAACCTAAAAAGTGGATTAACTTTAGTACTTTTTTGACGTTTTTTCGCTTCAGCCATTGTCGCAACAGCTTTTAATCGTTTATTAAGAACTTTTTGTTTAATAAATCGACCTTTATAATGTATTTTATCTGTCATTTCTATGATAAAAATATTCAAGCTCGGACAATGTTGCCAGATTTGTCAAACGAGCACGGGATTGGCTAGTAGTGGTACATAAACAGCAAAAAGTTTTGAGCTTATGAATTATGAATCCTTATTGTCTGTTCTATATACTCTAGCATTAACTTTTTGCTAGTATTTTCGCGAAACAACTACCTTAAGCTATCTTAAGCTATCTATACAATTCACAGATATAAATATTCAGAAAACAAAAGATGCTCTAGGATAATTCAGGTGGAATTAAATAAATAATCACGAAATGATTTCTTTAAAAAATGACCAACTTGGTCGTTTCGATTCCCAGTTCAGATGAAACTCTCGACTGGGGAATCCCTTCCAAACTGATGGTTGTAATTGGCATGATTAAGCGTCGCCGTTGGCTGCTTCCTCCTTAAACCGAGTCGGCAATTCCCTTTAAGGCATTGCAACCTCCAATCGAGATCGCTGTCATCTCAACACATTATCGACCCTTGACAGCTCATCATTCACGATAATAATGCTATTATTAATTATCCAATTCTGTAACAATCTGGTCAGCAGTTATGCAAATTAAGATCGTAATCTGCGAAATCTTATTCATAAATATATTTCCGTATCCAGAGGAAAAGAAATGGATGTATCAGTTTAAAATTTTGAAGGTCCAATGTTTGTTTATTTGATTTTAGATAAGACTTTTTTGGGCAGTTTCCCGTTCTCATTCAATCGATCTTATTGTAAATTCGTAACTTTTCAAACAGGAAATCTTTATTTGCTTTCTGAACAAATCTATCCTATGGATAATTGATTTGAATTTAATACAAAAATTTAATTAGATGAACAAATTAAATCATAATTAAAAATGATTTAATTTACATATCAGATGCTTTTATCCAGATGAAGAGTTTTAATCATTTTTAAAGGCGGTTTGTATATCTCCTGATGAACTCTAATTGAGATCAAATAGTCTTAGAAAATAAACTCAGAAATAGCTGTTGGATTGAGAACATGGTGACTCTAAATTTAAGTAGAACAGTCAAAGATACATCAATTTGATTGTAGGTTGACAACGAAGAATTACTGTCAATGATATCCAAAAGTTCTGAATATTCTCTTAATCTTAAGAATATCGAAACATATCTAATCAGTTCTCCGCATTAAAAATATAAACATTTTAGTACAAGAATGAATTTTCTAAGATTTTTCGTTATAAAGTTATCGTAGATATCTGAACCCAGACACACAGGTAGAAAAAATAATAATGGTTGAAAATTATTTTTCTCCACGTTCCAGACATTTTTCAACAAAATATGGAAACAAACAAAAAAATGAACATTTTTGAGTGAATTCAATACTTGAGGGAGGCATGCTTTCGAAAATCCAACGTTAGATGCCTTGAGATATATATATTTTTGTTAGAAATATATAAAATCTGATCTAAAAACGTACTTAGAAAAGGTACCACCTTGAAAAACTTTTGTGACAGCTCTATAGGACTTGACAAAGGTTTTGTAGATTTGAGACTAAATTACCAAATTAAGGGAATGCCGTTATAGTTTACTTCTGGTCAAACATCCGAATGTCTGTAAGTTAAATCAGCTAACCGTCAGATAATGTTAGAACGATCTAAATAAAAAGTACAAAAGCCGCAATCTGACAGCTTTGTAGACTCAAACAACATGTTGATCTTCAGCCAAGTTTAAATCGAGGTGGATTAATCGACACTTAATAACCATTTCTTTAAAGTTAGATCTTCATTTTGGTACCAAAATCACCGAAATTATAATACCATTAAAATACCCTTGCCTGCAGATATGGAGTGGAGAAGCCAGAATCCTCTGTGAATGAAAGTTCTTCAACGACTCCAGTTCATTTATGTCCTCATTTATGGCTTTCGAGAATATTACCGAGAAGGGTCCAGTGCAGTGGATCAACGCAGATGCATTACAGTAATAAGATTTGTAAATCAAGCTCTTATCATTTGAAAGTAATTAAATTTTATTTCCCTCCATTTGGGTGGCCGTTCTGATAAAATTTTACTTTTAATGTGATTTTTATGTCCATAAAGTTGACGTTAAGATCAGTATAATTTTTACTAGCTGTTTTTTTTAGCAATCATGTAATCTATAATATTTTTATGTCTTCTGCCTAAGGGAGTTTAATCCTGGTCCTTTTCTTTCAACTTAAATTTTTATATAGTTATAATTCAGAAGGCAAAAATAATGGCGATTTTAGTGTATTTTATGACCAACAAAAAGACATTCAAAGCGAAGAGGGCGAATCGATTTACAATAACAAACACTGTCGATTTCTAACTGAGAGGCAATCACGTTGGACGGCATATCAAGGCTTTAAATTATCCAAATCTTTTTTAAGTCATTATATGAACCTATCGATGTCATGTTCAAAACCCGAGATTTCGAAGAATTCGCAAAATTAAGCAATATGTGAGGCGGTTGGTTCTGAGACGGGTAACCGTCTACAAAATACAATGAGCTCTTGATATTTTTACAGTTTTCCTAATTATAGTCATGTATATTGAAAGTACAATTTAAAATTAAATATAACAAAACAGAGGAAAAAAAGGAAAGAATTAAACACCGTGTTAAATCATACGACCAATCGAAACGTTTCGCTAATTTATTGTACCTTCATCAGGCTCTTGATCAAATTATTTTCAAACACTTTGTCATTCAATTTTTTCTTGCCAATTAGAATTCATATATATAGTATAACAATCAGAATACATTTACTTTTATAACACCAATATTTGCTTCGAGTAGCAATAGAACTAGACCTTTCCTTTTTTCCTGTGATTTGTCATATCTAATACTGATTATAGAACTGAACAATAATAATGATTAAAATTAAAATTTAAAAATATAAACTACCCGGTAGGATTCACAAATAATAAAGTATAATTATTTGTGAATAAAACCTAGTAATTTATATTTTTAAATTTAAATTTTAATTGTATTAAATATGTTTCACATCGAGGGTGAACCGCGACCTAATATCGTGTACATCTACTTTCATTTCCAAGTAGAAGACAATAGATGAAGGGGCAATATATCTAATGAATTCCAAAATAATTCCACATAATTACTAAGACGTGTACACCTAATTCCAATAGCGGTTCACCCCTCGTTTCACATCTAGAACCTATAGACCTATACCATTCTCCCTGAACAAAATTTATATTGGAAGTAATTTAAGATATTAAAAGGGGATGCAAAGGAGTTAAATGATTATAATCTTTAAAGATAAATAAATTATAATATTGCCTGATGGATGATCATCAAAAAAAATATATGAAAATATTTTGTTTTGCCGAGATAGAAGAGTTGTTGATTCATAAAGAGAAGTTAATGAGGTTTTCCTCTGCTTGATGCAAATAAATATATATATATATATATATATATATGGATACTATAAATGCGGCGGATCTCTAAAATTTCAAACATTTAGAGTATTTTCATAAATATATATATAAGATCGACTTCAAAATTTCAGGAGGATCATTCAATTTTCAAATTAATTTCTGTTATTTCAAATATTTCTATAAGAAACATTTTTTGTTTTGAAAAGTGGGTATATTGGTTCTCGAAATGAAATAAAATTGTTGCATAATTTCAGGGGGAAATAAAAAAAAAAAATCAATGATTTTCCAAAAAGGGTGCGGATAGAAGATTTCTAGTCCCTGTCTGGTGTATAAGTATCTTCCAGTTCAAGCATGTCAAAGACATAGTTTAGACGAGTTTTATTCGAATAAAAATTGTTCTCACTGAGGAGTTTTGTTTTTAATTCTTCAAACATTTCTGATAATAGCTCCAATGAATTTCGGTCAATGAAGAGGTTGCTTTTAGTATGTGCTAATGCATCTAATATTTCATTCAAGATTTAAGGAATAATGAATTGTTTAACATTTTTTCAGTTCAAAGGATCAGATAATGGAAAACATATGATGTTAATTTTTTTAATTATTATATATTTAATTAAAATTTATATTTAATTTGTTATCGCGGTTTTCTCATATAGATAAAATTTATTTATTTATTTTTAATTTGATCAGCTGCCAATCTGAATGGACCCTTGCGGATGATAGAGATATAAATATTTAAATTATTATTAAATTGTGATAAAAAATGAAGATAGGAGATTAACAAAAATGAAATTAAAAAAAATGATTTTTCTCCACGTTACAGACATTTTTCCGAGGGGTGAACCGCGACCTAAAATCTGTACACTTACTTTCACTTCCACTTTCATTGCCAAGTAGAAGACAATAGATGACAATAGATTATCAAATGAATTCCAAAGACGGTGTACACCTAATTCCAATCGCGGTTCACCACCTCGCGTACTTTTCCAAACAGCGAACAAAAAAAAATGGAAATGTGTAAGTGAACTCAATAAGTACTTAATCGGTGGCCAGACAATTTGGCTGCCCTCCGGGTGTATTGAGTCAAATAAGTTTCAAGCATAAGTTGCTGCCACAGGACCTGGAATTACACTCTACAGTTCCATTAGCAGTGAATGCAGAACTTTTTTTTGCAATTCTATGTTGAATTTTGAAACTATGGACCAATGAATTTTTGGACACTTTTTGTCCTCTGGGGATTACAATATCCGCTTTTTTTGTTTTAAATTAAGTTTGAAACTATTAAGGGCAGCGGTTCCTTCCACCCAGAAGTGACGAAGTAGAGAACTAACACTTTTCAGCTTCGGAGATAGAAGCTCCTTAAGTATGTGAAGTACCCGGAAGGCGTTATAGTAAGTTAGTGCACAGTTATCATTTTTTAATTTTATTATGAAAACAGAAACATATAAAATTGAACAAGAAGCATGTTTAATTGTTTATTCTGGGCAGCCCAATCGCCATCTACTTCAATTATTGCTTCCCATTTAGCTTGGCAGACAGATCGATTCCACGAGGAAAAGAAGTTTAACATCGGTCACCAAGTCCTCCAAATTGTCGTAAATTTTATTCATCATGCCAGTTTTTCAGCGAGCAATTGACGTGGTAGTCAGAGAATATAGCGGATGTGGGAGCAGACCCCATTCCTTATTGGTCATGGATTGCTCGTTTCTTTGCAGCATTTCGGAGAAAATTCGGACACGATCGACTTTCTTTTGTCAGAGAGTTCGAGAGAGACGCAATCCAGCTAATTTCCATACCTTTCAGAGTTTTTTGAGACTACGAACGATCGTTGAGTGGTCGAAGTTGAAGTTTTCAGTCAGCATTCGAGTTGTCAGGCTTTCATCCTCTTGCACGACAGCTTCGTAGAGCCTGATCGTCTGACCCCTTCACAATGGACTGTTCTCCAAGCTGGTATTAGCTGATTTGAAGCGTTGCAAACCACTCACAATATTGTCTTTCGCTAATTGTTACTTCGCCAAAAAGTTCGTTGAGATCTTGAAATGACTGTAGGTACTACCTTCCATTCTTTCTCGTAGTGGAACAGCATAATACTTGACGAATATGAATATGATTTTAGAACACACATTTTCTGTTAAAGAAGTAGAGAAGATTATTTTTATTAAAAAAAAAATAACACCAACAATTATCACTAACGAAAAACGTGCTCAATATAAACGGCGGATAATAATGCATCAACCTAATATTACATTTTTTAAATATAAATGTGAAAGTAAAAATCTCGAGTGTTAACACGACTATTATGTCGTTTTATGGAGATTAATAAAAAAAAAAAAATTGAACAAATATTTAAAAGCAGCTCCTCGCTAACTCCTCCACATTTCCTTTTCCGAAAGACCAAGATTTTTTTATCAAGTTTCGAGAAGGGAGGCTAAGTTTAAAAAAACTGAAGGATATCTCTCTATTTACTTTCTGATTCACAGTGTAAATATGGGGGGTAATTTTAACAAAATCTTCCTTAATGAGCTATTCATTCTTTGGCCTCTCTTTCTTCCAACGCTTAGGACATCCAAGTGATTTGATTTTTGTTCCATTCCCTTGGAGTGCGTTTCCTACAGCTCTGTCCGATTGTCAGAGAAATATCTTAATCGGCACCCCTTGTATTTACACCCCATAATTTTATTGTCCCGCCTTTCAGAGATTTGTCCACCCTCATCCGAACCCTAGTTGTCTAGTTAGCTCATCTCCCCCCACTGGTTATCTTTGTCTGCAAATCATACGCGAAAAGGCCCCTTTAGGACCGAAACAAAGTAGAAATTCTTGCTAAATGTCTCATTAGATGGAAAATTTTATGTTTGACCTGATATTGAACAAGTTACCATCCCCAGCATTAAGGATGAGCAGGTTACAATTTTTCGATATACAAGATACAAGACACCAATTACATAAAAAATTGCGGGGAATTCTTGTGACATATTATATATAACCAGCTGCGAAGCCCGCCTTATGTTGGTTGGTTTTAAAATAATAATTAATAGTCCATAAAATTTAATCAATTTTTTTTGTCATGAACTATTAGTGGGTTTTGAAATTAAAAAAAATCACATCGGCGTCGTCGGGAATGCCGATTATAATAAGTATAGATAGAATGATAGATAGATAGTATAAACCTAATATACACGGTGATTCACGGTCGATGGCACGTTATACCGTTTATAGAGAAGCGGAACGCAGGATTTTTTTCTGAAAATTTATCGCCTTACATTTTCTTACCTGTTCTATCGATCTTTTTTTTTTTTTAATGCAATCGAATGCAAGAAGGGGTGCACCAGTAAAGATGCATCTCCTATGGATCTCGAAAGACCCTTGCATTACCGAAGAAGAAGAGGAAATTTGATTAAGTGAGAGGAGTGTAGACGTACGAGTCTATGCGCCCGCGTGATTTGAAGGTTTGACGATTATAGGTGCTGGGAAAGATGGAGACTGGGAGAGAGTTTCCAGTTCCTGCGCGATCATGGGGGATATATATATTGGCGAATGAAGTGGTCCGGCGAAGTTTTTCCAATTTGACCGCGAAAGAGTGTTGGGAGTCGGCAATCTAAAATATTTTCAGCATTGCGACGTTTCGGCTTCCATCGAAAAGTCCTAGCAACTTTATTTTTTTAAATGCAGAAGCAACCACGTATAATAACACGTTTTTAGAACCGCCCTTTTATTAAAATACTTTTTTGTTAATATTGTCCTATACCTATCTCTATCGGTTTTCGAGATAAAAAATAATTTCTGTTAAATATGGTCCAAAACATGACCCCTAATTAAACTTAAATAAATTAGTAGCTCTCAATTCATAAAAAGTTGATATTTTGGTGGTAGTTTAGACACACCAGAAGTATTTAATTTAAAGTATTTAAAAATCGACTCCATATTATACAGGGCATGCTAAGATTGCTATTGTTTCCGGTATTCATAAAAGGGGTCAAAATTTCGTTTTTTCAAATGAGACCCCCGTATATTACTCAATAAATTGAAGGACGAAGAAAAGTGCTTTAAGACGATATGTCATGTCCCTATACCTAAAACATCGAGTTTTCTTAATAGAACAGCTTTTTAATAAATAAATAAATAAATAAATCTTTATTTTTCGACCTGCTTAGAGGCACAAGTCCTCGGTGGCCCTCCAAACATCAATACAATCTAGCTACAATACATTAACAAAACACTCAAAATACAAATTAATTACAACAATTTAACAAATAATAAACAAGTAAAAAAAAGAAGAAGAAAAGAAAAAATAGAAATGTATGCTCATTAACAAATAACATGACCATAGATTTCCATCAAAAGATAAAAAGTAATTTGAAAATTCTGCGCAAAACCCGATTTTTCGTGAAAAACTACTTTTTAATGAATTTAATTTTAACTAACCATGGGAATATCAAACTTAACACAGTTTGTTGACTATTTATAAGTAACTTATGAAGAGTTTATTGACGGTGTTCAAAAAATCTCCCAAAATGATCGCAAATATTGATTATTCAAACGAAGTTCTTATGAAATTATTTATTTTGTACTAAAAGAACTTCGTTTGAATAATCAATATTTGCGATCATGTTGAGAGATTTTTTGAACATCGTCAATAACACTGGTTATAAGTTGCTTATAAATAGTCAACAAACTGTCATAGCTTGATATTGCCATGGTTAGTTAAAATTAAATTCATTAAAAATGTAATTTTTCTGAAAAAAGCGATTTTATTAAGAAAAACTTGATGTTTAAAGGTATAGGGACATGACATATTCCGTCTTAAAGGAATTTTTCTTCGTCTTTCGAATAATATAATGAGGGTCTCATTTGAAAAAACGAACTTTTGACCCCTTTTGTGAATACCGCAAATAATAGTAATCTTAGCGGGCCCTGTATGATATGGAGTCGATTTTTCGGGGTAACTTAAATACTTCGGGTGTGTCTAAACTACCACCAAAATATCAACTTTTTATGAATTGAGAGCACTAATTTATTTAAGTTTAATTAGGGCCATGTTTTGGACCATATTTAACACAAATTATTTTTTATCTCGAAAACCCATAGAGATAGGTATAGGACAATATTAACAAAAAAGTATTTTAATAAAAGGGCGGTTCTAAAAACGCGTTAATATACCGAGTGTTCAATTTAAAGGAATAAGGTTGCTATGACTTTTCGATGGAAGCCGAAACGTCGTAAAGCTGAAAATATTTCAGATCGATAGAACAGGTAAGATAATGTAAGGTGATAAAATTTCAGAAAAATCCTGTTTTTTATAAACGTCTAACGTGCCATCGACCTCTGAATCACCCTGCATACGTATTTATGTTGCAGTAAAAACCCGTTTTTTAGTAAGAATGGGTTCTTACTAGTTAAAACGCTTTTCACTGTATAACTTTATGGCAACTAGAGTTTACTGATTTCGGTTGAGTTTGGTTTAAATGTCTAAAATTTTCATTTTTGACCTTCTCCTTCATTTTGGGTGTTTATTTTCAAAATTGCTTAAACGAAAAATGTCAAAAATTAGAAGCAAAGTTGTAGACATTTTGGTTTAAAAATTTTTGAAAATAAACACCCAAAATGAGGCGGAAGGTCAAAAATGAAGATTCTAGACTTTGAACCAAACTCAACCAGCATCAATAAGCTCTAGTTGCCACAAAGGCATTCAGGGAAACACGTTTTACGGGTTTTTACTGTAACTTATAATTATATATATCTACCAAGATCTAAGATTTAAAATAAACCTCTTTCTTCTTCATATATATTTTTAAATTAAAATACTTGGCAATAGGACGTCTCTTAGAATTATTATTACAATCTTTTAAAAGGACAATATTATCAAAGATCTTAGTAATTATCTATAGGTATATTATATGTCAGAAACCTTCTCTCCCGAATATTATGGCGATAACACTCCGCGAGTTGATTTACCAAGAAGAAAATTCAAAATATAATCAGTTCTTCGCATTGAAAATACAAACATTTTAGCACAAGAACGAACTTTCTACGACTTTTCGCTTTTAAGTTATCGTGGGTAACTGAATTCAGACACACAGGCAGAAAAAATATCACGAATGAAAATGATTTTTCTCCACATTCCAGACACTTTTCAATCCAAAGAGCAAAAAAAATTGTAATTTTTTGAGTTAACTCAATACTAGTCTCGCCCATGAGGGAGGCTTCACTAAGTAAATTATTCATAAACAAAAGAACATTAAATATACATTGATATATACATTCATGGGTAGGTATAATAGTATTAGTTTGATCATAAGTTTCCTATATTTGATTCAATCTCGAATCGAATGCAGGTGATTTTTGTCAGATATTGAGTAATAATAATATCCAAATTTATATACTTCTGTGTTAAAATAATGAATTTAAATAATTTTTCTAATTAATATATTAAAGAATAATTATCATATTAAAGAGAATTGCTTTTGATTGCGTTTTTAAAACAAGAAGTATATATCGCGAGATTACTACTGGTTGAGGCTATTGAGTCTGCTGAATCTTAAGTCTGGACCAAGAGAGAATGAAAAAGATGTGATCCATCTAGCTATGATCCAGCATCATTTCGCGATTAGCCCGCATGACGCTTTTATACCAAACACTGATATGGATCACCAAATGGATTTGTAATCTGAGATGTTATATATTCAATCCCCCAGTCCAGCGAGCTCGATCTGTTAACACGTGTGTTAGGTGTTTGCTATCAATTAATTATAAGTTTCCTATATTTGATTCAATCACGAATCGAATGCAGGTGATTTTTGTCAGATATTAAGTAATAATAATTTCCGAATTTATATATTTCTGTGTTGAAATATTGAATTTAAATAAATTTCTAATCTAGCGCGCTAGACTAGGGGATTGAATATATAACATCTCGGATTACAAATCCATTTGGTGATCCATGACGCTTTTATACAAAACACTGATATGGATCACCAAATGGATTTTTAATACGAGATGTTATATATTCAATCCTAGTCTAGCGCGCTAGATTAGAAATGTATTTAAATTCATTATTTCACACAGAAATATATAAATTCGGAAATTATTATTACTTAATATCTGACAAAACTCACCTGCATTCGATTCGTGATTGAATCAAATATAGGAAACTCACAATTAATTGATAGCAAACACCTAACACACGTGTTAACAGATCGAGCTGCTGGACTGGTGGATTGGATATATAACATCTCAGATTACAAATCCATTTGGTGATCCATATCAGTGTTTGGTATAAAAGCGTCATGCGGGATAATCGCGAAATGATGCTGGATCATAGCTAGATGGATCACATCTTTTTCATTCTCTCTTGTTCCGTAGATTCAGTGACTCCAACAGCCTCAATCGGCGAGATTTAAAAAGCGATCAAAAACAATTATCTTTAATATGTTAATTATTCTTTAATATATTAATTAGAAAATTATTTAGAATTAGCTTGCTTTCAAAATATTAAAAATTTTCAGGATTTTTTTATTTGTAATTGGCATTTTTATCTTACCGTAAAAGTTTCATAAAATACTAATTATTTTCATGCACTGTAATCGGCTCAAGTATGCAATTACATTAGAATTGATTTTTGAATTTCATCTGATTATACTGCCAGTCTCTCGTCTTTCTCAATTTTATTTCTTATTGGGAAGATTTCCGGGTCTTAGAGCTCGATAATTTCGGTGGCTTTTTATTTCTGTTTTTAGATGCTTTTCATTGGGAATCGGAGAAAAAGTCTAATTGAATTTCTATTGAGCAATATCGAATTCAATCTCGGATAAAAGGGCCAGGTTTTTTTCAGTAGGTTGAGGTGTTATCAAGAAGGGTTGATTGGCTTGGTCCCCCTCTTCATATTTGATTTTGCTTCCGCACCTGGGTCAGCTGGATAAATAGCCAAGTTCATATAGGCACCCGAAAAGTCACAGAGTCAATGATTAAGAAATACCATTAAAATAGAATTAAAAGCTCCTGTACAAAAATTTTTATCTCACGCCATAATATGATTCAGAATATAATTCTGAGATTCTCAAATATTCAAATGGAATGTATTCTTTATAATACAAGACCTCATTTTATTTTTCAGCAAGAGTAAGAGTATGGTCAAGTATTCCCAGACACCACACATTGGTCTTATGAAGGTTCAAATAACGTACATCACGGACGTAACTGACCTCTTTAATTCACCAGATAAAATCCCGATATACGTCCTATATATGTCTTAATTTAGTAAGTTCAACATAAACTAGGTTTTTTGGCAATAATAATTATAAAAAAGTGTTGTTTTCTTTATTTTTTCGAAATATCTCAAAAACAGTTCAAACTAATTCAGTAAAAAAAATTGAACCAAATCAAGGCACTTCAGCCCACCAATAAAACTTTATAGAGTGAACGTCGAAAAAATTATATTTTACGAATTAGTAATTAGTTTGTAAAAATGTCTGTTAGCACGTCTGCGCGTTGCCAAATTTTGTCTACGATCTAGATCAGGTTTGTCCAATCAGTGGGCCGCGGGCCACATGCGGCCCAACACAATGAGTGTGGCGACATAAAATCGCAAACTTTCTTAAAACATTGAGATTTATATGTAGAGATATATTTATTCGCTTTTTTCGAAATATGAATGTACATTTGTACAACACATTGAGAAGCTTTTTTCAAGAATAAAAATTCCACTAAAAGCTTAAAAATTTTAAAGCTCAACTATATAGATAAAAAAAAATAATGAAGTTATCAGAATATTTAAAAATTCTTCTTCTTCTCATATTTTCATTTCCTAAAATATTTATTATTTAAGTAATTTATATATGCTACCACACTAAGTCTATAATTATCATTCCTAGTACATCCAAAGGAGACAAGGGTGAGGGTTTTCTAGAACAATCACAATTAATTATCCATTTCTATGGACTAAAACTTGTCAGGACTTGTCTTTTAGATCTTTGCACGTTCTTGCATGTCAATAGATAATGAATAGTCAGGGATTGTCGTGACCCTTTTAAAAAATAAATTATCGTCCTCACTTAATCCCATATGATTTAAACCAGGCTGTCCAACCCGTGGCCCAATATAAAGTCATAAAATTCCTTAAAACATTGAGATTTATATGTATATTATATTCGAGTTCTATATATAATGTAATTTTAGAATGAATTAAAATTTCTTTAAAACTAAAACTTTATTTTCTTAGAGAAATTCCGAAAATGAAAGCGTAAGGAGGTGACCCTGTGTATCACTTCACCATTTTTGGAAGGGTTGGTAAATTTAGTTTTTAGGAGAGATATAAAAATAAATATTATATTCGAGCTCTGTCTATATTATAATATTAGAATAAATTAACATTTCTTTAAAACTAAAACTTTATTTTCTTAAGCAGGGTGTCTACAACATAACAGGAAAACATGGCAAGGGGTCTAAGAGACAAAAAAGTTAGAGAATCTCTGATCTAAATAAATGCCAACAAATTATATACTCTATCTTCAATTTTTAGTTTTCTTCTTAATATTAAGATTTAGTAAAACTCTTTACACCCGTGACTTATCATCAATAGAGCCAACCCTTTCTCCTCTCTAATGAGAGAGAACGCGGGTCGAATAGCCTAGAATCATACTTGAACTATTAAAAAGACCCTTCCCTTGACTTCATTCCAAATTCAATCTAATATTAGTTAGAATGGGCTTGCTGGAAAAATAACTCCATTCCAGAGGGTCATGTGCAATATCAACTGGGAGAATTCCAGGTTGAAACATGCAGAAGTGTTAAGCCAATTTCGGCAAAATCCACTAAAAACCCTCTTACTACTATTTTCATAGCCATGCAAGGAGGCATAAGAGCCATCCATAGATTCTTATTAGACGCGTTTCGACGTTGATGACCCAATTAAATAAATAAATAAGAAAGAAAAAAAACGGAGATTACTATTATTTTATAACGGCATTAAAATAAAATTTATCGCCCCAGAGATATAAATGAAAATATAATTTTTAAACTAATTAAGCTTCACCTTAAAACAAGAATTTAGTATTAAATAGGTCAGAAAACGACCAGCCCTTGCATGTATGTACAAGCTTTTTTATAATATAATTTCTAAATTCGAAAATTATTCTCTAATATTTACAGACGGGTCCAAACTTGAAAATAAGGTAGGATGTGCTTTTAAAATTGAAGAATCAGAGAGAAATTTCAAATTATCTTCTGTAACAAACATATACAATGCTGAAATCAAAGCTATTGAACTAGTAATGTCAACCCTCAGTCATCACCCAAACAATAAATTTCTTATAATCTCCGATTCGCTTAGTGCTCTTTCTGCAATCCAAAATTATAACACTCAGCATCCACTCATACAGAAAATACATTTATCCTTTCATAATTTTATTCTAAGAGGGAAAATAATCCACTTTATGTGGGTTCCCAGCCATAAAGGCATCCCAGGTAATGAGCTTGTTGACGAACAGGCGAAAGAGGGAGCCAATAAAGCAAAATTATGACTTCACAGAAAATCTGCCTGAAGACATTAAAAAATTTTGTTAAAACTCTAGGAAAACTATAAGTAACTGGAAGCCAATATTTCTTATTCTAATCTCCCAAGGAAACATGAAAGAAAAGACATTATATTTTTCAAAATTTTCTATGTATAAATCTTAATTTGTAACTAATTTGAAATATTTGTGATAGACTGATGATGAAGGCAATGCCTTCGAAACTATAGTCTCTAGAAATAATTAAAAATTATTTTATTTAAAAAACAGAAGACTCTCTCTCATTTTATTTTTAACCCAAAATTATAATTATGTTGGCGATCTAAAACAAAAACACATTATAAAGAGAAATCAATGAGATTGTCCTCCGCATGATGAAAATAAAATTATACATATATATATGTATGTATCAAAATATAGTATTCTATTATATTAAACGAGCCATTCTTGTGTGTGTATATATATATATAGTTTCTCGAAAACAGCTCTAACGATTTTGGACGAAATTCACGGGTTAGGGGGATTTTTGTGTTGACAATTCGATCTGTCACGGTCTCATCTTCGGCTAAGTTGTTTTTGATGGGTTTTGTTAATTGAAATAATTATTCACAGGTGGTTGTCTCGATAAAGATGTATAATTACATTTTTATTCAATTTCTTTTAATAAATAATGTTTTTTTAATTTTAAATTTCACTAATAAATAATTACAAATATTATTATATATTAGAATTGCTGTACAATTTAATTAATTAAAGGTATTTTTCTATAAAATAATTTATGAGAATATCAATTTCTCTTAAAAAATCCGACAATTCGAAGGAGGTTCTCCTTCCTCAGGTTTTAAAAGGGTCAATGAAAAAGCTCAGTGTATATTGTATATTATTTTTAATTGAAATTATATTCAAAACTTTGTGGCCGGCGATACTTCTTGATGATGGCCATAACTGATGTAAGTTTTTCTAATTTTATTTTATTTGTGGCTGCGATTAAAAATCGACCTTTTTACCTGAATTTAAAATTAAAAATAATATTAATGTATCGCTTTTAACTGAATCAAAAAATTTCCGAGCATCGCTCAGTGTTCCAAGTACTAATTTATTTGTTTGAGACAATCGTTTCGAAGGTTTGACTTTCAACATCAGTTTTTTTAATTAGAATTATTTTATCTCTTATTTCCAATGGGTTCAAATACCCTAATGGATTTAGATAAGCTCGTTTTGTCGTAATAGTATGCAGGGCACTGAACAAAAGATTCATATATATATATATATATAACTTTCGAATCTTTTTGTCTCTCTGTTTGTGTGTGTGTGTGTGTTTTTCTATATCTTAGAACCAGTAATTTACAGAATGAATGCGAAATCACGTCCGCGTCCGGAGGACAGGCGATCTTAGTCTTCAATTCATGCAAACATTTTCATTTTTTTCTTATTGTATTGAAAAATGTCTGCAAGGTGGAGAAAAATCATTTTCAAACATGATTTATTTGTCTGGGTGTCTGGTTTTAGATATTCCCCATAACTTAAGGTTGTTCCGGCAAATGGGTTTTCTTAGGATTTTTTTGAAATTTAGACAGATTATTATTTAAATACTTCTGCATCGATTGCATCGATTGGTGGCAAAACGAAATTTATGAACAATATTGTTCCCGAGATATGTACATTTCAAAGATAGAGGTTTTTCAGACTCATACCTTTGCGCTATACGGAATATCGGAAGAAATTGCATACATGTTAGATTATAATTACAAAACCCTTTTAATCATTTTTATATAAAGCTAAGCCAACATTAAACAGTAAGCAATACATATTTTGGAGAACAATTTTGATTTTATGGTTACAACACAGTTTCTGAGATGTATAATGATCAATAATGAAAAATGTATAAAAAAAAATTTACACAAAAAACAATTTGGCAACAGCGCATTTATTTAACCAGCGAAAGATGTATAAAGCGCGCATGCGCTCGATTTTCACTAAAGTATAATTTTCGCGGTGTGACGTAGGCGTTGGTCTACAGCACAATGTTAAAAAATATACAAAACGATTTTCTATATGAAATTCCAAATCCGTATTTTATCTTGTCATTTTAGTATAAAAATGTCAAGCTCTTACAGCTGTGATTCCAGACGTTCCGTCAAACTGAGCACGGGATTGGATTAGAATCGGTACATAAACACCAAAAAGTTTTGGAAGCTACATGAATGTATGAAATCTTGTTGTCTGTTCTATATACTCTAGCATTAACTTTTTGCTAGTAATTGTCGCGAAACAACTACCACAAGAATGAAAAGTCATAGAAACTTCTCGTTCTAGTGCTAAAATGTTTGTGTTTACAATCTGGATAACTGGTTAGATTTTTGAGCTTTCTACCTCCAGAACTTCCGGTTAAAAAACACAAAATTATCAAAAATATTTGAGATTTCAATCCCCAGCTGTCTATAGTAAATCAATTTTTGCTACCTACCTCATCAAAATGTGGGAGATCTTCATGGCCCACACTTGTAAATGTATAATTTTATTTATATTTTAATATCTATTTTAACTCCTGATGATAGGCTCAAAACCCGAAATATATATATCGAGATAAAAACTCCAAACATATATTTGTTTCTATTTTGTAGAGACCCTCCTTGAAATTTTACTTTTACTACTAATTTTACCCATTCAATCATCATAATAAAAAATCAACTGGTGTGGTCACAACATGACTTTTACATTTTCATTTATTTGAAATCATCGCGGCACTCCTAATTTACACCCCCTTCCTTTATTTCATTTGGACAAAAATTTATACAGGACTACTAACTCATGACACTTGATAAGTATACCAATTTAAAAAAAATCGTTAGTGCTGTTTTTGTCACAGTAAAAAAAAACTGAACAATCTTTCATAATATCCAACTATTAAGGCACCTAGAAGTTATAAAATGAAATTTTCTTTTTTTCATCTCTGGAGATACAAGCTCTCAAAAGTCTCAGGATCAAGGCAGGCGATCACAATACTTATATAGAATATTAATGTCAAAGTAAAAAAGGTAATAAATTAAATCATTTAATTTAAATTTTATTTACTTAAAACGGTCTGCATTTTCAAAATAAATGGTGACTATATTTTAAGCGCCAAAGGAGAGAAATAACAATTCAGCACTGAAGAAAATCTGGATTGGGAAGAAATGCCTAGTACAATTGTTAAGAGAGGTTCTTTCAAAGATTTTGAATTATTTCAGCTAAATAATTTAAATGTGCGGTGGATTATTTACGTGAAAAAATTCTAGTTGTAGCAACTGAAAATTTTAATTTATAATATTTTATTTATCCTGAAACTCTCTTCCTCCGACCGTCTTCCCAGCAGCATGTAGCCTTCAATCTTTCAAGACCCGCATCCACGAGACAGCTTTAAACTCACGTCAATCCTAAATCAGTTCTTATTTTTCACGATACAAGGGTCCACCGCAAACTATAAAGATTGTACCTATTTGGTGCAACTTCTTCTTGTATCAATATCATTATATATATATAAATGTAATCAATAGTCGAAATTTTTATTTATCTTCTCATCGATTGTCTTCTATTCTATCTTATTATTGTACGAAATTGTCCATAGTTAATCAAAATTCTAAAAGTTAAATGAAAAACATACGGTGTGGTCACCACACAACATTCAAATAAACTTCTTCTTTCTATAAATTTTAATCCGATTGAAATAAAGGAAGGGGGTGTAAATTGGGAGTGTCGTGATGATTTAGAATGGGTGAAAATGTAAAAGTCATGTTGTGGCCACACCAGTTGATTTTTTATTATGAATGGGTAAAATTAGTGGCTAAAAGTAAAATTTCAAGGAGGAGGTTCACAAAAATAAAACAAATATATGTTTTGGAGTTTTATCTCGATATATATATTTCGAGGTTTGATGGGTATCACTCAGGAGTTAAAAAAAGATCAGCAAAATATAAAATAAAAGTACTACATTTACAGAATGGTTATAAAAGATCTCCCACATTTTGAAGAGGTATAAAAAATGAAAAAATTTAACTGAAAAAAACTGAATATATTTTTGAAAAGAACATAAAATACATTTTTTTAATGTGTTTTAAACATTATATCAGACTGAAAAAGGGGAGGAGGGGGACAAAAAATGAAAATTCTATTGCCCTGGCGACCAGAACTTCTGTATATAAAATTTGGTTAGTTTTTGCATTTCTAGCACTTCTAGGCTGATCCACAGAATATGTATACAAAATTTGGTTTGAGTTCGGAATCAAAATGGCTAGAATTTTCATTTTTGACCCTCCCCCATTTTGAGTGGTTAGATTTTTTGTATTTCTAGCCTTCTATGGAGGGTCCCACAGAATATCTTTACAAGAATTTTGTTGAGTTTGGTAGAAAGGGCTAGTATTTTCTCTTTTTGTCTGATAATGTTTAAAACACTTATTTTAATTAAAAAAAAAAAAAAATATATATTTTATGGTCTTTTTCAAAAATATGACTTCAGTATTTTTCTAGTTACATTTTTTAACTTTTACACCTCTTCACTAAATCTGGCAGTCTATCTATGCCCCGCCCATGTATGACCACCTATATATACACATGTACCAAATATGTACCATATATATATCATAATTTATAATCTATGTTAACTCCTGGTGTTGGGCTCAAACCCCGAAATATACCTATATATATCGAGATAAAAGCTTGGAATATTTGTTTTTATTTTTGTGAGGCTACGCGAAATTTTGCTAATTTTATTAATTGAAATATTTCCCTTGAGCCGACACCTAACTCTTTAAAATTAAAATTAATATGATGATTTCAAAGAATATCTAAGTGAAATTCCTATGATTCCCCCACCAGGTTGAGTTTGATCAAAAATGGGAAATTCTCCACAAGTTATTGTTTGTTATTTGACTGATTTCGAAAATTTACTATTCAATCGATTACTAACTCTATTATTGTTCTTACAAAGGAGATAAAAGCTTATTTGAAATTTTTATCAACGGCGTCGTTCCTCTTGCCTTTTTTATATTATGATAAACGGATTGACAAAATAAAATAATATCAACTGGGATGAATACAACATCCTCAAATAAAAAAGGAAGATAGGTTGATTCTTTTCATTTCCGCGATCGCTAGAGCGCGTTGCTCTCGGAATTAATTATTTGATTGAAGCGCCGAGCGATTGATATTCCCAGTTTGTGCCGATCGCTGGAGAAGTCTTCTATGTCAACTATTCGAAGGTCCACCAGAATCGAGTGCCAGAGATTATGATTTATCCAACAATTCAGTCGGACTTTGTTCTAATCTCAGCAAATCGGATTCACAATTCACTAGGCCCACTAGCTAATTACTTTCCAATTAAATCAAATCTCCATTTTTGTTCTCTGTTGTTTGATTTATTTATTTTTATTTTTGTTTTTTTCCTTTTAATTAAAAAATTAGATCTTTTGCAATTCATTTTAAAATTTCTATGTGCTTTTTTCAGTGCTAATTAGCGAATATATTCATTCTACTTGTTGTATGTAGATTGAACTTGTTGCTTACTATGGGGATTCACATATAAAATAATCAGCATTACATTTTTGCAATTGTAATCGTTTTCACCTAAACGATAATCATCAGAGGCTAGCAGGGAATTGATCAAAATTTCTCAATCTCGATCACACGTGAAGTGAACGAATTTTATAGTATGAGGCTCTTAAGGATTCACGTTACATTTTTCGCTCTGTTGCGAGGACCAGCTTGTCTATCTGGCAAAAAACAAATTAACCCACATCTAGTCGGGCGTTTGAACCCATGAAGATAATATCGTCAAAATATTGCTAATAAGATGACTGTGACAGTAAGAGTAAACTTACCTTTGAAACTTACTATAGTCTCTGACACGTCAAATATTGCACGTTGTACGAGTAGAGTCCTGAAAACTCGGTGCCATCAATGGCAGCCGAGCAGGGTGGCCTGGTTTGTGAATAATGCTCGGTCAGCAATCGAATAGATGGATAAAAGAATGATTACGAGTGTTTCCTCAGAAAATACAGTAGTGTATGGATACTTTTGTACAACTCACGAGGATGGGATGAAAACCCGAAATATATATAGATGTATTCAATAGAACTCAAAGATAAAATCAAAAATATTTTTTTGATTTTTTTTATATTTGTGAAACACCACTCCAACCCTTTAAAAAACTCACCTTTGTTTAATATGTTTCACCATAAACCAACGCCGCGAACCCTTTTCTTGGTAAGTGTGCCATGTGTTTACTTGAGAATACAACCGAGAATAATTTATGAATACCCTTAAACAAAAAGAAAAGTACGTGGCGCTTTATGAAGGCATTAACCCTTCAATACAGAAAGAGCGGCTTTTCGCCCTGCCTGGAAGTGCCTAGCGTGTTATCCGGACTGCCGGGTTATCGAGCCTTTGGGACTCTACTGTATATACTTATTGAATTAATTACGAATTAAAATACACGTTTCGGTTTTGAATTAAAAAAAAATTTCGCTCAAGTCTTCTAGTTACATGATAAAATAAAAGTATATTGATTTAATTACGATTTGAAATAAGTTTTCGGCAGATATTGTATTGAAAAAATTGATCAAATGTATTTATTATAACTACTGTACTATTTTGGGTTAAAAATAAAATAAAATGAGAGAGTCTTCTGTTTTTTAAATAAAATAATTTTTTAATTATTTCTAGAGACTATAGTTTCGAAAGGCATTGCCTTCATCATCGAGTCTATCACAAATATTTCAAATTAGTTACAAATTAAGATTTATACATAGAAAATTTTGAAAAATATATAATGTCTTTTTCTTCATGTTTCCTCTTGGGAGATATCGCCCCCCCCCCCCCCCATACAGACCCGTGCCTGGCGGGAGTGCAAACACGTGCGTCGCACGCAGAGGCAAAAATAAGAAAATAAAAAATTTTAATGAACTTAAAATATGAGATATGAAATTTGTAAAAAAAAAAACATTTATTTTTTTTTTAAATTTTAAAATAAAGTTCTATGTGTGTGTGTGTGGGAGCCTCCGAACCCCCCCCCCCCCCCCCGCTTGGACAATTCGATCGCGACACTCTTTCGAGATAAAAAGTAGATCTTATATACATTCTCCCCCCCCACATAAAAAATTCCTGGATTCGCCCTTGGGTGAGTGTGATACTTTCATTAGAATCTAATGGAATATTGAAGAAGAAAAAATACTAGCATCTTAATTTTTGTTCCATAAAGAGAAATCACTGAGGCTGTCCCCTGCTTGATGCAAATAAACATATACATAAATATGCGAATATAAATATGTATGCTAGTATGTATTATTTCATTGTGAGAGTGTATAGTTTCAGAGGTTTGACCTTCATCAACAGTCTTTTTAAAGAGAGAAACAAAGGGTTGTCCTCTGCTTGATGCAAATAAACATGCACACATATATATATAAAATATTTATTTATTTGAGACTATAGTTTCGAGGGCTTGGCCCTCATCATCGATCTTTTAATTATAAATGTTATTTTTCATGGGATCAGTATCGATTAAATATTGACATTTTTTTTTCTTTCTTTCTCAGCTTGTGGGCCAGGAAAATTCAGCCTCTTTGTTTCTCTCTATCAATCAACAACTCTGCTACTCTAGGCAAAATAAAAACTTTTCAATTAAGTAATTAATTAATTAATTAATTTTATTAGTCTTTTTAACTATAAATATTTTAACTTTTATTTCTCATGGATTCATATATCAGATAGGATGGTAAATTCGTTTTGTTGTTATAACAAGCTGGACACATAACAAACGATTTATTATTATTGAATCATGTAGATGACAACCTCATTGATTTCTCTTTATGAGTCAATAACTCTGCTACTCTCAGCAAAAATAATCTTTTCAATCTTAATTTTTTGAGTAAGATAGGGGGAGGGCAAGGGGGTTGAGGATTGAGAGAGAATTGGGAATTTTAAAATGTGCCAAAAAATAGTGATGTGAGAAAATTTTTCACTACCAATTTCTACTGTATTTGGCTGTAGAAATCAGAATATTAGTCAATAATTGAAAGTAATGGAAGGCAGGCCAGGGGTAGTGAGGAAAGAAAAAATTTAACACATATTAAATAAGGCGTAATTTATTGGAAACCTTCCTCCTTTCCTTTCAAACCGACGTTTCGGAGGATTCTCCCCTTCTTCTTTAAGGTTTTAAAGGGGTCAATGAAGGAAACAAATAAAAATGCTTCCTTCTTCATCTCCACAACAGTGTTTAAAACTTTTTTGTCAATAATATCAACAACTTTTCAAGTCCTGTGTTGATGAGTGGTTGCTAACATTCTAGAAAAATAATAAATAAATACATACATACATGTTCCTTCATAAAATAATTACTCAAATTTTCAAATCTCGAAACCGGTCAGGTTATTGTTAATGTTATTTAAATATATTTTTACGTCATCCATTAGCTATCTTTATATTTTCTTCGAAACCCTTAAGAAGTTCCTTTCGCCGCCAATGTTAAATAAAAAATATTAGATTATAACTATAACTTAATTTTTTATAATAGTTTAAGTCTCTATCTATGCTTTGGTGAAGTTTCAATCACACATTACCGAGCAAATTTTTGAAAATAAAATTTTTTAAAATGTAAACATTTTCTTAGAGTCTTATGGAAAATTAAGATCTTGACACTTTCTCTTGAATTATACTACTATTAGTTGAATAGATAAAGTTAAAAAAAAAAAAACTAAAATCTAGCTTTTTGAAACATGCAGGTTTCTTTTTTTTTTGCAATAAAATATTTGATTGAGCGTCGAATTTACTATGATATTTACTTTAAAAAATCACATAAATGCTATGTTTGGATATAAACATAAACAGTATTAATAGAACGCATTTCCAAATCATACAAGACTTATTATCAGCTGATTTTAATAAATCAAACTAACTTTTGTATTTAATTTTTTTTATAATTGTTTTTATTTTAAGCATTTACGGCTTTCATACTATTTATTTATTTATTTTTTACTTAGGGAAAGTGGTGTAGGTTTTAGGTGAAACATGATATTAATTAATAAAAGTAAAGGGTGTGTAGTTTCACAGTGAATGAAATAAAACTCAAAGAGATTTATACAAACTCAATATATTTCGGATTATTAGTCCAAGATTAAAAACTGTAAACTCCTGATGATGGACTAATAATCCGAAATATATTGAGTTTGTATAAATCTCTTTGAGTTTTATTTCATTCACTATTGAAACTACACCCCTTTACTTAATTTATTTATTTATTTTTTAATTCTATTATTTTTCATTTGTATTTTAACTTATTTTATTAAATATTAAATACTTCACTTCTTTTGACTCAACTGGAGCGAAAGGACCTCCTTAAGTAACAATTTCTTTCATGACCATATTAGCTTAATTAAAAAAAATAATTTCCAAAGAAACAAATTTATAAAATTATATTCTCTTTACAATTTCAAACTTGTCACATTTTTTTAAATTATAATTAAACTAAGTAATAATTTATTAAATTTAATATTTCTAAACCATTTTCATTTAGGACATTTCAAGGTAGTCGGGATTGCATTTGTGTTTCTTTTGATTATATTCAATTAAGTAGAAAAGTAAGAAACGGAATGGAATGGTCTGCTGGCAAATCTGATTTGGTAGCTGAGCAAAGAGGCAGCCAGCCGCATGGGATCATGGGATTTCCCGCCCGGAAAACGAAAACAACCGTCAAACAGCCAGGATGGAAAGCAAGAATACACCGAGAACGTTTCAGGATAGATTAAAGTGGGAATAAATCGTACAAAGATGCGGATGAAGAAATTGAAAACAACGAAAGATGAAAAAGAGTGAGAATAGAAAAAAAAAATAAAGAAAGAAATGGAGGGGGCTACTATTCAAACGAGATTGGAATCAAAGGGACAAAAATTGGAGTAAATGGGAAAATTTGAAAAAAAGATTTGCCGAAATTAATTAATAAGGAAGAACCCCGGAACTATACACTCAACTAGGCTAAAGTGGTAATATGGAAATAGATCAGTCGGATTTTTTTAGCGAAAATGATGAGAGATGGAGTTACACCAATAAGGGGCATCCCCTAAAGGCTGGATTGGCCCCTCCATCGTGAAAAGAAGGGATTTTATTGGCTGGGTAGGGGTCGAAGGTATCTGTGGATACGGGTCTTAAACAGCTGAAGGTTAGAAGTCGCGGGGAAGATGGTGCCTGGGAACGAGTTCCAGTCTCTGGAGTTCATAGGAATAAAAGAGTTGGCGAAAGCGCTTGTTCGATTTTTATCCAATTTGACAGCGAAGGGGTGCTGAGCGTTCGAAAACCGCGTGTTTCTCGTAAAGAGGGCTTTAGAGGGGATAATTGATTTCAGCTCGACTGAACAGACACTATGATAGTATCTGTAGTACAGGGAAAGGGCAGAAACGGTTTTTCAGTGAGCCAGGGAGTCGAGTGAGTTGGTTAGAGCCGGGTCTCCTATCAGTTTAATTGCTCGCTTCTGAATTACATCCAGTGTGGCAAGAGAATGCTTGGAGGCCCCTCTCCACAGATGAGAGCCATATTCGAGACATGGACGAATTTGAATCTTATACAGTGTAAGAAGTTGACTGGGAGTATAATAGCGCCTAGACCTAAATACAAGACCAAGCTTGCACGCTGCAATATGCAGATTTGAAAGCAAGGATCTTTGCGATGCTAAAAAGAGATTAAGTAAAGAAAATTTTTGAAAATTTTTTTAAAAACTTTTTAAAATTTAAAATATAAAATACTGGTAGGTTTCACTCTAAATAAAAGATCAGATGCTTGTTTAGTACGACCTCTGTTAACTCCTGAAAGATGCGCTTTATACCCCGAAATATATATAGAGTCGTGCTAAACAAGCATCTGATCTTTTATTTAGGTGAAACCTACCTAGTATTATATTTTAAATTTTAAAAAGTTTCTAAAAAAAATTTCTTCACTTTATATAAAATGTTTCACCAAGAACCTACACCATTCTCCCTTAACAAAATAAAGATATATTGATGCAAAATTATTGTGACGGGGAATATATAGGATAGACCAGTGACGCAATCAGAATTTTGTCCTGGGAGGGGGTGGGAGGCTAATACACACACATACAGGGCCGGGCCGAGTATATGGTCGCCTCCAAGTTAACATCAAATATTATATGGAAACAGAATATTTTTAATTATAAAAATAAAACTTATGAATCAAGTTCACATGTTTGATTTTTATTATTATTAATACATACATATTAGGGTGCTCCTTATTTTGGATATTTCCGAATATTTGGGCTGACAGGGGCTCATATGTTAAGAATTAGATAATAAAAAAAATACATGGGGTTTTTGGCATTGAATGATCAATTTTTTATTCCGGCCAAAGTAATGATTCAAATAATTTGAAACTCTGTAGACTTTATCCTTATAATAGTATCTATCCTTCAGAATTTTTACAGATTTTCAGCTATTCCAATTTTGGAGTTACATTTAGATAAAAACTGCTATATCTTAAGATTAGTAAGTTATAGACTCCAAAATTATAATAGCTAAAAATCTATGAGAATTCTTAGGGAAAGCTTACTATTACTATCTAAATTAATAGCATGGGAAACTTAATCGCTGTAGCACTAGGTTAAAATTGAGAAAGAGACTTGAAACTTTGGGATATTTTTTTTTATTTATTTCTAACCATATGAGCTCCTGTCAGCATGAATATTCGAGAATATCCAAAATAAGGGGCACCCTAATACATATGTATATTATAATCTTAGCACCAGATACCAGTATTGTTAGCAAAATCTTTTAAACTTTGTAGCTAATCATTTAGGAAATAATTTTCCAAGCTGTGATTATATAAATATTTTACTAGGTCCTGCGGACTGCTTTTTTTATTAAATTGAAAGTTTTTTTTGCCGAGAGTAGCAGAATTTTTATATATTGAAGGAGACAATAAAAGAGTGTGTCTTCTGCTGGAATTATAAATTTTATTTATTTATAACGAGACTATAGTTTCGAGGGCTTTCCCCTCTTCATCAATCTATTACAATGGATTCACAGGAATTAATTTATGAATGAAAGGTTAACATCTTTCATGTGGTTAGGTTAAGTAATTACACAGGGTGGGCAAGTTAAGAATTGAAATTTATACTTGTTTTATTATTTTGACTGTAGGTGGCGTTCGTGAAGTTTATATTTTAGCAGCTATTTTTTAAAATAAAGCTTTCGGGAATTTCTATTTTCCGATTTAAGAATTTTTTTGGCGAATTATTCTGGGATTTTAAAATTTCTAACGATTCTAAAATACTAATTTTTAAGGGATCTAATTCTGATCTAATTAATTTAATATTTCATTCATCTGGAAAACAATGTTTCTCGGAGATTAAATGTTCTGCAAATGCACTATGCCCCGAACCCCTTTAAAAACTCTTTTGTGTTCCGAAATGCGTGTGTTTAAATTTCGTTCTGTTTTTCCTATATAGGTCGAATCACATTCTCCACATGTTATGGAATAGACACCTTTTTTGTCCATTTTTTTGCATTTTCTCTTTCTTTATTATTGCCAATATCAAATCCCAACGTTCTAGAGGATTTGAAAATAGTTTCATATCCTAAAGTTTTGAATTTTAATTTTAAAGTTTCCGAAATTTTTCCATAGCATGGGATTATTAATTTTGGTTTTGATTCTGGCTCGCGACAGTTGGGAATAAATCAGATTCAGAGTTGACTTTTCAATTTTCTTTTTTAATACGTTTGTCAATAAGGGTTTTTCTCGTAACCGTTTTTAACGGCTATTTGTTTTATTATTTCTAATTCTTTGCTCTTGCAAGTACCTTCAAAGAAATCCATTCTTCGTATAATTTTCATGTATATAATATAATATAATATTACTTATCTTCCCTATGAGGTTTAATAAGTCACAATTGTGAAAGTTATATTTTCACCATTTAGGACAAAAGGAAATTGAAAGGAAATTAATTAAATTTTTCTTCTTTTTTCTTCTTTTACCTGATTCCTGCAATGAAAATACTAAGGAATACTGAATTACAGAAATAGGTAAAAATATATAATTATATTATAATTGTAACTCACACAAAAAAACAACAAAAATAAATAATAGATGTGAGTCTTGTTGAGAGAGGAGTGTTGTCTAAATTGACTTCTTTTGGAGATGAAATGTTCACACTACTATTTTTTGTATTTTAGACTGAAGATGGCGACTAATGGTTGCTGAAACTGTCTCAATCTGTAAAAATTTAAGTTAAAAGAACAAACAAGATAAAGAGAAAAAAGAAGAAAAATGTAATTAATTTCCTTAGAATTTCCTTTGTGCTAAATGGTGAAAATATAACTTTCACAATTGTGACTTATTAAACCTCATAGGGAAGATAAGTAATTAAAATATTAAGTCTATTCAGTATTCACTCAAAAAAATAATATAATATGTATATATATATATATATATATATATATATATATATATGTATATAATAATAATATATAATATCACATGATTCTTTTAAATTTATAATGGAGATCGAAACAACTTTTTTTCGAACCAAGCACTAGTACGCTTTCCGGGCAACTAAGTCAGACCCTTGAGACCATCACCTTTAAACATGCAACATATAACGAAAGCCAAAAAATTTTACTCCATTCAATTCGATTAGAATAGTAAAAATTACTGCTTAACTGAAATAAAGATTCAGCATCGGACCATACCGGAGGCAATTAAATCCAAGGAAATGAGTGTCTATTTGAGAGCTCCCCTAACGTGGTTGCTCTACTATGACAGACAAAACAATATTAAAAATCTAGAATTTACGATCATAAATATTCAATTCTAGCTATTCAACCGATGGGTGAACCACGATTGGAATTATATGTACACGTCTTTGGAATTATGTGGAATTATTTTGGAATTCATTAGATCAGTGTTCCGCAAACTTTTTCTGTTCAAGTTACACTTACCAAATCAAGAAATTTTAGAGGTACACCAAAGAAAAAACCAATGTTTATTTAATATTTATTTATTATTAAAATCAATCTAATAGACCGAGAGCTACTGACCATTTTGGAAGCTGATTTCAGAACCCAAATAACATATCCCATACTGTAGTGTGATAAGCACACACCCCGAAAGTCAACATTTATTGGAATGCCAAAAGTTTCGTGAGAAATTCTCCCTTTATCATTGAAATTTTTTAACAAATTTGAAAAAATAGTTGCTTTAAAAAGATAATTTTATTAAAAAAAAATAAAACCGACTTCAAAAAAATTAAATGCAACAAATATAAGAACTCAAAAATCAAATAAAATGCACTAAAAGGTTTAAAATAATTATCTAATTTAGTTACAACTAAACGACGAAATATTAACATGAAATCACTTTTTGAAGTCGGTGCCAAACCTATACATTTTATGAATCGCACTCGACGGATTTTACTTAGTACGTTTGGCGGGTTTCGCTTATATAGTTTGTTTAGCACCGACTTCAAAGAGAGATTTCATGCTAATATTTCGTCGTTTAGTTGCAACTAAATTAGATAATTATTTCATAACTTTTAGTGCATTTTATTTTATTTTTGAATTCTTATTATTTTATTTGTTGCATTTAATTTTAAAAAAATCATCAAAATCGGTCCACAATTGGCGAAGATATCAGGTAACATAGACACAAAAAAAAAATCAGTCGAATTGAGAACCTCCTCCTTTTTTGAAGTCGGTTAAAAAGAAATGTAAAAGCAACTACAAAAAATATTTTTAAAATTGACAATGATACAGTTTGTCTTGGAGATGAAATTACCTTGAATAAAAATGAAAAATAAAAATTTACAAAAAATTATTTTTCTCTAAAAATATTTGATAAATAAAAACAATTCATATCTGATATTTTATTAATTGGATTTAAACAGAATCTAGCGCATTGAAAAAAAAAATTATTTAGACCATTTCGATACCTATATAAAATGAACACCTTACTATTTTTAATTGACTTCAAAAAAGGAGGAGGTTCTCTATTCGACTGATTTTTTACTTTATCCAATGCAAAGCATGGGTAAAGTATTGTAATCGCTCTCGGAGCAAGCGTGGTTTCAAAGGGTCCTCAGGTAAAGACTACGGAACCCATGGACTCAATTAAAGTCACAAATTGTAGTATTCAATTAGGTTGAATATTAGCACGTGGCGGTTTTGCCAAAAATTACATGGGGTCTCGTCGAGAGGCCAAAAAGTGCGATTTTTTCATTTAGTGCGTGCGTATGGATGGATGTATGGATGTATGTATGTTATCGCTTTTTTGGCCCACGATTTTTTCCACACCGTTGCACCGATTGAAATGAAATTGAAAACCTACCATTAGTTTAACAAAATGAAGCGCTGATTAGTTTTTGGTACATATCGGTCCACAAACATTAGTACTTTATTTCAGTACTTTTTTTAGTTTTTTCTAAATATCTTGAAAATGACTTAACCAATTTTGATGAAATTTAATATCCTAATTAAGTACCTTGGGGACCACAAAAAAGGTTAAAATAAAGTTTTTAGTAAAATTATATTTTAAAGTACTTTACTCTAGAGTAAGATGGTTACTTTTTTAATTTTTAAATTCTTTAAAATTTATTCATTTGAAAGTTTTAATATAGCTCATTTAGCCTTGCTTAAGTAAGAATGGATAGGCTTCTCTCTGTGAAATGCTAAAAATTTGGGAGGAATTTTTATGAGTAACCATAGCAACTGCGTTGTTTTCTTATCCGTTACCTTTGCTGAAGACAGAGAAATCGATTTTAAACCAAAAATAGCGATTGATTCTCATCTAGTTCTTGATGAATAATCATTCTATATTGGATTTTTGACGTTTCGGTTTTATTAGTAACCATTGCTGAAGACATAGAGAAATCGACTTTAAACCAAAAATAGCGATTGATTCTCATCTAGTACTTGAGGAATAATCATTCTATATTGGATTTTTGACGTTTCGGTTTTTATTAGTAACAATTGCTGAAGACATAGAGAAATCGATTTTAAACCAAAAATAGCGATTGATTCTCATCTAGTACTTGAGGAATAATCATTCTATATTGGATTTTTGACGTTTCGGTTTTTATTAGTAACAATTGCTGAAGACATAGAGAAATCGATTTTAAACCAAAAATAGCGATTGATTCTCATCTAGTACTTGAGGAATAATCATTCTATATTGGATTTTTGACGTTTCGGTTTTTATTAGTAACAATTGCTGAAGACATAGAGAAATCGATTTTAAACCAAAAATAGCGATTGATTCTCATCTAGTACTTGAGGAATAATCATTCTATATTGGATTTTTGACGTTTCGGTTTTTATTAGTAACAATTGCTGAAGACATAGAGAAATCGATTTTAAACCAAAAATAGCGATTGATTCTCATCTAGTACTTGAGGAATAATCATTCTATATTGGATTTTTGACGTTTCGGTTTTTATTAGTAACAATTGCTGAAGACATCAAAAAAAGCTTGAGTTGTTTGCCATAAAAGAATTTAGTCTTTTTGATTTTAAGTCGATTCTTCCACGTTTTCAGTAGAGGTTGCCATTAATAGTCAAAACATCAAAAATGGAATGCAATAAGGTTATTCCTCTAGTATTAGACAAGAATCGATCGTTATTTTTTGATTTTTAAGTCGTTTCCTCCATGTCTTCAGCAATGGTTACCAATAATAATCGAAACGTCAAAAACCTAATGTAGAATTGTTATTCCTCAAGTATTAGATGAGAATCGATGGCTATTTTTGATTTTAAGTCGATTCCTCTATGTCTTCAGCAATGGTTACAATAATAACCGAAATGTCAAAAATCCAATGTGGAATGGTTATTCCTCGACTCTTAAATGAGAATTATTTTTGAATTAATGTCAATATGAACTACAAATTGCAAGTGATATCTGATTAATAATAAAGGAACAAACATATTAATATTTCAAATGAATTTGGATAAAGTTTAGCAACGATCCGTTGCAGTTTATTTTTTTTTGTGCCTATGTTACCTCATATCTCCGCCAATTGTGAACCGATTTTGAAAAAAATTTGCATTGGGTTCAGTCTACCTTCCGATTGGTCCCATTTTTTTCATAGGTATTAGACCTTTTTTGTTAGGTTTGTTCAGGCCTAACTTCTTTGTTTATTAACCGATTTCGATGATTCTTAATAATTAATAACATCACTAAAAAAGAGAAAAATAAAAATAATTTTTAAGAAAAAAATAAAAACCGACTTCAAAAAAATTAAATGCAACAAATAAAATACACTAAAAGGTATAAAATAATTATTATCTTATTTAGTTACAACTAAACTACGAAATATTAAACATGAAATTACTTTTTGAAGTCGGTGCCAAACAGATACCTTTTATGAATCGCACTCGACGGATCTTACTTAGTACGTTTGGTTGGCACGCTCGCTTATAGGTATAGTTTGTTTGGCACCGAACTTCAAAAAATAATTTCATGTTAATATTTCGTAGTTTAGTTTAGTTGTAACTAAATAAGATAATAATTATTTTATACCTTTCAGTGTATTTTATTTGTTGCATTTAATTTTTTGAAGTCAGTTTTCATTTTTTTCTTAAAAATTATTTTTATAACACAAGCATTTGTTAGTTTTTGTATTAAATGAAGTCATTTCTCTTGAGCGTCTAATTATATAGCTTTTTTAGGTGTTAATTATGGGTTGAACTTTAAGCAGGTGGGTCCCCCAAATGTTCAGCTGAAAGAATCATTCCAGGTTACCTTAATTACCACCTGGTAGAGAAAAACATTGAATGTCTTATTACTACTCCCAAGAAGTAAAAATAATAATAATAATTTTACTATTACTACTCCCAAGATGTAAAAATACCAGTCATTAAAAAAAATCAGTAGAAAAATTATAGCCCCCCCCCCCCCCCCCGCCCTTCTATTTCTGCTAAAACTTTGATTGTGACTTTAAGAAAGAAAAAAGAAAATCATTAGTTCTATTTTCCCAAATGGGGTTTTCAACAAAATGTCACACATTTTATTTAATAAGTACCTGGCGGACCGAGCATTGCTCAGCAATTTTTTGCTTTTAAATTATATTTTTAGGGATATTTTGATAAAATAATATTTTTTCATCTGTATACAAAATATTACCAAGGTGTATAAGTTTAAATCCGCTGTTTTTTAGTCAGAAAAACACATGTTTTTTTTTCGTAAAAACAAATTTATATAAAGTACTGGCCGTCACTAACTTATATAATAAGCTGGTCAAGTGCGAGTTGGACCTCATTCCGAGTGTTTCATACCTTATAAACTTCCAATACTTAAGATATCAAATTAGTTATTATTTATAGTTGATAAGAAGAGAATAAGGAAATTTGTGGAATTTTTAAATAATTTTAAGTTAAGCCATTTCTAAACGTCAGTAGGTATAAAAATCCCATAAAAATAGCCACTTTGAAGCTCTCGCATACTTTCATTTTAAAATAAAATATATTAAAAAATTGCCTATTCTACTTCAAGGGATTTTTACATGGATGTCTCATCTCACACCCCATGATATATATATATATATAAAAAAAATATTTGCTACCCCAGGAAAAATTCCACTCTCTCCAAAATAATCATTTGGTTAAAATTTTAATGTGATTTTTGAATTCGGGTAAAATTGAATACATAAAAATTGTAAATTACAAGATTGTAACTTTTATGTTGTTAGAGTTAGTGGCTGTGATGAAACTATATTAGATGAAGGAGGAGATATCAGCCAAATTTGGATGCGCTGGGTTCTATAAAACACCCTGAATAAATCGTTTTGTCCTGAATTTATTTGGCCATATTCAGTTAATTGGGTTACAAAATTTACAAATACATGTTAACATTGATATATTTTATGCTTATTATCATAATATTACAAGTTGTTTTAAACTTAGAGTTATACACAAAATTCGGTACACATATGTGAACGAACCAAGCCTTGTCAAAAATAAATAAATAAATTGATAGAGTTTTTCTTTAGGAGACGGACTGGTATAAATATGCAATTGGATGTTGATGAAAGCAGTCCACGGTGGTTGTAAAAAATAAGACTATAGAGGTTTTATTATTTTACATTTATTTGTTAAACCGACGTTTCGGAGATTTATTCTCTCCTTCTTCAGGGTAACAAAAAGTCAATGAAAGTAGTTCAAATCATAATTTCTTTCTGTCTCCTTTGACAATGCCAAAAAAACATTATAAAAATTTTTCATCTCGAATAGAAATAAAGTAAAAAGTAAAAGCAAGCTTTTACTTTATTTACTTTATTTAAAAAACATTATAAAAATTTTTCATCTCGAATAGAAATAAAGTAAAAAGTAAAAGCAAGCTTTTTACTTTATTTCTATTCGAGATGAAAAAATTTTATAATGTTTTTTTGGCATTGTCAAGGGAGACAGAAAGTAATTATGATTTGAGCTACTTTCATTGACTTTTTGTTACCCTGAAGAAGGAGAGAATAAATCTCCGAAACGTCGGTTTAACAAATAAATGTAAAATAATAAAACCTCTATAGTCTTATTTTTTACAACCACCGTGGACTGCTTTCATCAACATCCAATTGCATAAATAAATAAAAATTAATTAAAACAAAAATAAAAATTGTAGCTTCATGTAAATTTATAACTTGCCTGCGCCCAAAGATTCAAAATGATTGTAATGAGTTTATATATTATATATTTATATTTATATATTTTTCTATATAATTAAATATTTGACCATTAAGAGGGGTCAAATATTTAATTATATAGAAAAAAATCATATGAACTCATTACATTCATTCTGAACCTTTGGGCGCAGGCAAGTTATAAATTTAGACGAAGCTACAATTTTGTATTATTGACAAGGCTTGGTGTATCGCATTTTATGTATAACTGTAAGTTTAAACAATCAACTTGATCAACTTGTAATATTATGATAATATATATATATATATATATATATATATATAGATATATAACATCTATTTGTAAATTTTGTAGCCCAATTAACTGAAGATGGCCAAAACGTTTTATTCAGGGTGTTATTGAACCCAGCGCATCCAACTTTAGCTGATACCTCTTCCTTCATCTAATATTGTATATTTTATTTAGTTTACGAGTTACGATGCTCTAGCAGAAAAACACACTGTCAGACTTGTAAAGAGACTAATATGCTCCCGTTTTGCTTTCAAAGGACCCCAAAAAGTATAATACTCGAAGAAATGTAATTTTATTTTTCCAAAGCAAAGAATTTTTAATAATGGAAGCTACCCTTTAAAAACTTTTCAGTTTTGAGGGAGGAGAGCAAAAAGTGATTTTTTCGGGATGATTTCAAAATGATAAGGTACATAAGCAATATACTTCTGTAAGATTTTTATAAAGTCAACTTTTAAATTCGAATTAGATTTATTTCGTTTCTCCAGTGTTCAATTTGCTTCCTTGAGCCTTCCATTGATAAATCAAATTATCCTATGTAAATCTATTAGAGATCAATTTGATTTTTCGTTTATTTATTTATTTTATTGAATGCTAAATCTATTTCCTTTCTATAAATAGCAACCGTTTGACGGATATTTCTATTTCCGTTCTCAAATTTAATATAGGAAGAAAGTTTTATTAACGATTTGAATTTGGATAAAGCTCATAGCTTTTTTCTCTCAATTATTTCAAAAAATGTTTTCAAATATTCTACCTTTAAAATGAACATAGGAATTCAATTTTCAAACTATTATTAAATTTATTTTTAGTTTATTAGTAATTTAATAATATTTTAGCCTCGATGTTTTTAATTAAACGTTTTTATGCTACCTACCCTTGAAAAATGTATCTAGATAGCTGAAAAAAATTTGTTTAGCTGAGAATAGCAGAGCGGTTGATTCATAAAGAAAAAAATGAGGTTGTCCTCTACTTGATGAAAGTAAACATATTATATGGTATAAATAGATATATATTAGGGTGGTCCTTATTTTGGGGATTTTGAATTTTTACGGTGACTAGGGCTCATATGGTTCGAAATAAATAAAAAAATATCCCCCAGTTTCAAGTCTCTATCTCATTTATAACCTGTGCCCCCAGATGTAAGTTTCTCATCTAAATAACATGGGGTTTTTGGCATTAAAATATCGATTTTTTTATTCCGGCCAAAGTATTTAATGGTTCAAAAAATTTGAAACTCTCTAAACTTTATCCTTATAATACTAGCTATCCATTAAAATTATTACAGATTTTTAATTATTATAATTTTGGAGATACAGCTAGATAAACTACTGCTATAATCTTAGTGATACTAATTTATAGACTCCAGAATTATAATAGCTAAAAATCTGTCAAAATTCTGAGGGTAGCTACTATTATAAAGGATAAAGTCTACAGAGTTTCAAATTTTTGAATCAATTCACCGGTTGGAATAAAAAATTGATCTTTCAATTGCAAACACCCGATGTTATTTAGATGAAAACTTAATCGCTGAGACACGGGTTATAATTGAGTTAGAGACTTGAAAGTTGGGGCATATTGTTTTTATTTGTGAACGATATGAACCTGTCAGCTAGTGTCAGTTAGAAAATACCCGAAATAGGAGCCACCTAATATATATATCAAAGAAAAAAGTTATTGATTGATTGTATGTATTAAATATTAAAAAATACAAATCTTTAAAAAAACAGTCAAGAACAAGTTTTTTTATTAAGCTATTCCATAGCTTTTATCGCGGGCTTTGAGCGCGGCGACCGAATCAAGAAATTCCGTAACAAAAAAAAAACTAACACCCCCCACTCCGACCGGCAAAGCCCAGGGTCCCCTCCAAGCGGCCAGCCGAAAGCCAGCGGAACCGTCCGACTCTTGGCGGAGAGGCGGCTCGGGCGGGGGAGATGTTCCTCTCTAAAAAATCTGTTATTGACACTGGAGGTCTGCCTTATCACATTACTTTTGTTGTTGGAAAGCATTATGTTATTACAACTAACATCGACGTTACTGATGGTTTATGCAATGGTGCTGTTGGGAAATTGGTACAACTAGAATTTGATGAAAGTAACACATTGATTAGAGTTTCGCTGGAATTTTGTGGTTCAGATAAAATGGGTAGAAAAAAAGGCAAAACGCAGCCACTCTAGCAGTGCAAAATAGAGTCGGCAATCTCGCTGTTCCCATTGAATTACGAACAGCAAATATTTCATTAACATCGGATAGAAAATGTATAGCCGAACGCAAACATTTTCCATTAACTCGAGCTCTTGCTCTAACTATACATAAGTCGTCAAGATGGAACTTTTGACGAAATAGTATATGAGTATAGTAAAGCACATTCTCAGGAACTCGTTTATGTTGCGCTCTCTCAGGTGACTAATATTGAAAAATTGTATATCACGACAAAAAACGATAATTCTACATTCAAGTTTTATCATAATCGAAGGCAAGCTGCATCGACTGCATCTTTGTTGCAAGAATTCAAAAGACTGTCTTTAAATAGTGTTCAGACGATAGCTCAAAGTGTCTTAGATTTCATTAGTAATAGAAATGGCATTTCAATAATGACTTTCAAATGCCAAAGTCTAAATAGTCACAAATGCGATTTACAAGATTCAGTTACGAGACAAACAAATGTGTTACTTCTTACCGAAACTTGCATGACGCGTGATAATCCGATTGAAACACCTCATTTCAATTGTATTGTTCAATTCAAACGAGATACTGTTCCAAAAGGTGGGATAGCTATTTTCCAAAATAATAATAATGTTACTAATATTATGACTCCGAATATTGAAATAAATATTGCACACGTTAGCGATGTTAATGTTAGGCGCACATTTGTTCGAGATATTTGTGCGTGCTTATGCAAACTTAGAAATGGCCTACACATAGTCATGGTAGCAATTTACATTTTTCCGAATCCAAAATTGGACGAGGTAGAGCATTTTATTCATCGCACTTTACTGGAGTACACTGAAGAAGGGTCGAAAATACTTGGTACAAATGGTAATAAATTTCCACTTATCTTGGCTGGCGATTTCAACATCAACTTCACTGATAAAAATTCAGAGCAGTTGACAACTTTTCTTTCGGAAAAATTGAATTTAAAAATGAATAAATGATCCACAAGAATCCACAACAAAATATGGGCCCATTGACGCGGTATTTTCCAGATATTTAGAGGATATCAAGTCTCAAACTTATGTTTCTTATTTCAGTTACCATAAACCTATAGTTACAATGATAAAAATTCCTGAATAGCCTACATGTATTGTAAGATAATAAAAATATTTTAAACAATATTAACTTCTCATTTATTCAATAAAAGAAAAAGAAAAAACATTGTTTTTTTATCGGTCACCACGCTCAAAAAGTGTAACTTGAATTAATATCAAAGAAAAAAAAATATTGCATAAATATTATAATTGCATAAGTTGATAAAAAATGCTATGCAATAGCTTTACCGCGGCAGTCCCCGAGTGCCACACATCTATTCATTTATTTTTTATTTGGTTTCGAAAAAACATGTTCTTGATTGTTTTTTTTAAGATTTGTATTTTTTAATATATACTTATATAACAAGAAAAAAAAGAATAACAATTAATTAACAGATAAAATATTTCTAATTAAAAAAACTGATGATGAAGGTCAAACACTTCGAAACTATAGTCACTAACAAATAATTAATATAAAATACATATTTATATTCATTAAAATTTAATACCTATGCATATATATATATATATATATATATATTATTTGTGTCAAGTACAGGACAACCTCATTAATTTCTCTTTATGTATCTAGATATCGTTGCTTCTACCTCTAAAATCATTTTCAGCTCAGAGCTGCTCTTGATTCTTCCTTCTCAATTTATTTAATTCTATCTTTATATTATTATTATTTTTATGAATGCCAAATTAAGGATTTTATTAAGTTAGTTGAGAGGCGGGTTAAAAATACAGCCAGAGGCAGGGATGCCAAAAAATAAATCATTATTCTCTGATCTTTTTTAAATGCTCATTTAAAGGGCAAGAATAAAAAAAAATATTCTAGGGGTGACTTGTACCCAGTAAGGGACTTTCTCTTACCACCATATAATAACAATCTTACGTTAAAATTAATTATATTAACAAATAAATAAATGAGCCGTTTATTTTGAAAGTGGCCTAACTCCATTTAGCTTCAAATCGAGATATTTAAGGGTTTGCGTTTCAATGAATTTAAAAATATACGTATAGGATACTAATGAGTCATACTGCTTAAATGTATCTAAGGGTGTTAAATTTATAGTTCCTATTAAAATAGTAGCAATTATTAAGTGAATAATATGCGTTTTCTTATCAAGAATGGAGTTAGGCCACTTTCAAAATTAACATCCAGATTCATTATAAAATTTGAAGGTGCCCAAGTCCATTCAACATAATTTAACATGCTTCAAATTGAAAAAAACAATACTTAATTTATTTTTCATATCTTTAAAACACTTCGGAAACTTAATTTATGCGATTCAAAACATTTTTTAACTACATAACGTACAAAACATAAAAAAACATAAATTTATTTATTATAAAACTATTCATCTACATTTTGTGTGTGTGAAAGGGATTTGAAGAAATCATGATGTTCCGGTGGTATATATCGTAATAGGTCAATTATGTCCTTGAATTTTGCTGTTGTAATTTGTCTGATATTTTTATACAGTGGTGTCAACACGATATTTTCGAACTTTCTTGGTCTACCCCGATGTGGTAATAAATCCAGAACTTTAAAATTTTCATTCTCATTCATTGATGTCTTATAGAAAATTTTATACTGTTTATTTCTAACAAAAGGCATCCAACATATTTTTAACCAGTTTAATGATTCTCCATCAGAATTCTTTACCCTTTTAAAAATTGTGTCTTCTAATAATTTTGTTGATACAAATGGACTTTCAAAATAAACTTTTTCATCAATTCATTAACCAGCAAATTTTCATGTTACAAAATCTTATTGATTTTAAATATATTAGCACCATGTTGTTTCAAAACGAAAATATCATGTAAAAATGTAACTATTAAGGTATCTAACTTGATTTTTTTGGAAAATGGAGTTAGGCCACTTTCAAAAAAACGGCTCAAATAATGTAATACTAATAATTATTAAAAGAAAAGAAAAAAATATTCTAGATAGTTGTTTATAATTTTTTTAAATCTAATTATTACTTTCTATTAATTATTATTAATTTCTATCTCAGAGATGAAAAAAGTTAATTTCACTTTGTAACTTCTAGGTGGAAGGAATCGATGCCCTTAATAGTTGGAAATCGGGTTTAGGCCATAAAACCGGAAATTGTGGTCCCCATAGGCCAAAAAGAAGCCAAACATCCATTGATCAGTGCGTACGTATGTACACCCCTGCGTTTCGTAACCATAAGTTTCAGAAATACGAAATTCGAAACTTAAGATCGATATAGGCTAGAAGGAGTACAGCAAGCTTTTCAGCATCGTTTTTTTTTTGAATTTCTCAAAAACGAAAAATCTTTCATGTAAATGTCCACTTCCGGTTTTCCGATTTCAATGACTGATTTATTGCGCGACGCAGAGGGGGCAGCCCTTTACAGAAAGAAAATAGATTTGTTTACAAATTAGGTTGTAACACCTCAGCAGCCGTCTAAAAATAATGCCAGATGTTGTGGCTATTGGCAAAATGTCAATGTATATATGGGCGACAGTAGAATACCAGAACCCAGGCCAGAGAGTTGGGAGCGCCAAAAGCGCCCCACAACTGTGCACTGCGATTAAGCAAGAATAATAAATTACAAAAACAAAAAAAAACAAAAATAATTGAAAAAAATATAAATAAAAGTTAACAGTAATATTAAAAAAAGTTAAAATTCGTTTAAGATGGGCTGGCCACTGCAGAAAGTCATTTGTCGAAGATTACCACCAGCCCAGCAATGCACATAAATTTAAACTTTCAATTTTAATCAACTAAGGCCGGGCCCCGTCCTGAAAGTCCGCCTCATAAAACTAGAAAAGTTAAAAAGGGAGCCTAACATCGCCCTGAGTGTCATTTTGTTTAATGTAGTTTTGGGGACACCCAGGGCGCGCAGGTCCCTGAAGGACCGGGGACACCACACCCCCTTCCACGATATTTTCGCAGTCAAAACGGTGACAGCACCGGCGGCGACTCCGAACCTCTCCGCGATATTCCCGACCAGACTGGAGTTGCAACAAAAGCTTGCTGTACTCCTTCTAGCCTGTATCGAGCTTAAGTTTCGAATTTCGAAAATGTGAAAGTCGTGTGGTGAACACACCAGTTGATTTAAAAAGAAATGCATTGCCCGGGAACGAATTCAGGCTTTAAGGATCTAATGATAGGTACGTCATTCCACGTCGTGGAATTTAATATTATTATATTTAAATTAATACTTGCGTTTACAATAAGAACTTAGTTTAAACAAATTTAAAAAACTTAATAAAAAAAAGAGTTTTATAAAAATTTTAATCCACAAATAACAAGTAGTTTCTGATCAATACTAAAATTTAACTGAACTTAGTGGCTAAGTGATCTACTTGCAATCGTATTGACTCGGAATCGAATAAGAAAAAATTTCACCTCTCATAAAAATCTAAGTTCAAACTCAAACGAAGGTAACGGGAAGCCACCCCTGTGAACATTTTCACCAGGTAAATTACTATGAATAATTTGAAAACTCTCAGAATCGAATAAAGCAGATAGAGAAGTATAATCTTAGATTCCGACTTAGACGACCTTCACCTATCGAGTTTCCTAATGAAATTAATATTTTAATAATATAATCTATTAATAAACAAAACTTGATAGGGTCGACATCATATTTCCCTACATAGCTATATTTTAATAAAAAAATTAAAGTTGTTAATTTTATTACATATGATAAATGTAGTTATCGAGTTTCCGTATAAATATATTACCAATCGAGAATAAAATATGCTTTGGCTTGATATTTAAAGTCAATGTTGAGTTAAAATCAAAAATAACTATCGAATCTCATAAAATACTTGACGAATAATCATTTTATATTGCAGTTTTGTCATTAGAAACCATTGCTGAAGACATGGAGGAATCGACTTAAAATCAAAAACAGAGTTCGATTCTCATTTAATACTGGAGGAATAACCTTGGCACATTACATTTTTTATGTTTTTACATTAATGTTAACCATTGTCTGTGAAAATTCATTTTGATCTTTTTGAAGTGATAACTTCTTTTTGCGGCCTTGCACACTTTTTATTTTACTTGGCAGTAAATGGGATTGAGCCGTCCCGTACCACGCGTCACGCATCACGCGTCATGGTTGGTACCAATTAAAGCCACAAATGGCGCTGTAGCATTAACTCTAAGCTCAAATTAATATCTTATATTTGAATTTTGGCGCTCTTGTACATTTTTATCATTATTTAAGTTTGAACTAAGAATCTATCTCTAGATCCAAGCAAAGCTAGATCAATCACCAGGAGAACCCAAGGCTGTGTTCTTGATCAGTGTAGATATTCCGAATTGATCTCAACAATGGAGGAGGCCCGGGCTCAAGAGAAACTTAATTTAGTTGCTTTCGCTGATAGAGGCACCTCGCTCTTTTTAGAAACAAAGACACCAGGAGAAGTAGATTATAGATTGTTCTACACCAAACTGAAAAAGCCTCGCATGAAAAGGAAACAAGGAGAAGAAGAACCCAATTCGAAGTGCTTTATCGCGAATTGATTAGTTACTTAATATATATATATATATATAAAAGAAAAAAACATTTAATTAAGTTCTATTGACTAGGTTACTACTCAGGACGACAAGACTTAGGATTAATAAAATAAATAGTATAAAGTTTGTTTCTTTCAACAAGACAGTGAGAATAAAAAATACACAGAAGAAAGTAGGTACTTTCCGTAGCAAAAGTATCCAGTTCGCCTGAGAGATAGGCATCTACACATACGCACGTAAACAAGGCCACTCCAGTTTAAGCAGGTGAACATTAACAAATCTTCAATCAAAATTTATTTTTCGAAAACATGATTTGCCCATGAATGTTATCATAAATTCAAAATTGCTACTAGCTCAAAACATGAATAGTGACGTCATAAATATGTTCAGATATGACAATGCAGTCCCATTTATCCTCCTTTATACCTTCATAATTCACAACTCATAAATAGTTTTATTTATTAAAAATAAACATTTCTAAAGAAAAAATCAATGAGGATGTCATCTGCTTGATGCAAATAAACATATACATGTAAACGAATTTATAATTTATTTGTTAGAGACAATAGTTTCGAAGATTTGATCTTCATCATTAGACTTTTTAATTAGACATATTAAAATCTATTATTATTATCATTTCCGTCCTTAATTTGTAATAATTTGAAAGTTTATAATAGGAAAATAAGGACAAGTTTTTATGTGTGACTTTTTTATTTATCAGCCAATGTTTCGTCGACTTTGCCGACTTCTTCAGGAGCTTCAAATAGTCACAAATGTGGCGAGCATAACTATTTGAAGCCTGAAGAAGTCGGCAAAGTCGACAACATTGGCTGATAATTAAAAAAGTCACACATTAAAACTTATCCTTATTTTTCTATTATAAACTTTCAAATTATATCTATTATTCTCATGGGATCATTTACCCGATTAGATATAGATAAATTTATTTTGTTATAGCAAGCTGTCCACATAACAGATGATATTCAATATATCTAATCGGGTAATTGAACCCATGAGAAATAACAGATATATGAAGATAAGAGTAAATAAATATTATATTTAATATTCATTTACTATGAGTTAAGGATTCTTGGTCACTTGTTTCGCATTAAAATTAAAAAATTAAAAGATGTAATTTTTTTCCAATATATATATATATATTTCGGGCTATCAATCAATCAAATAAAGATGTTTCACCTTGCACCAACACCACAATCTCTACTAATTAACGGATATATGTATATGTTGCAGTAAAACAGGTTCTTATTAGTTAAAACACGTTTCACAGAATATCTTTGTTGCAACTAGAATTTACTAATGTTGGTTGGGTTTGCTCCAATGGTCTAGAATCTTCATTTTTGACCTTCCGCCTCATTTTGGATGTTTATTTTTCAAAAAATTTTGAAGGAAAATGTCAAAAATTACTATTTTTGACATTATCGAATAAAAACTCTGCATATTCTCAGCATGATAAAACCCTTTCAAAATCAAAATCTGGACTTAGAAAAAGAAATAGTATCAATCAAAAATTAAAAAGGCAGTCATGGGGACTGCCGGAGGGGCGAACCGGGATTGGAAGTGGGTCTTACACTCTTTGGAAGTACTTGGAAATATTTGGAAGCACTTGGAAATATTTGAAAGTACTTGTGAGTATTTGAAAGTACTTGGAAATATTTGGAAATATTTGGAAGTACTTGGAAATATTTGGAATTACTTGGAAACTTTTGGAAGTACTTGGAAATATTTGAAAGTACAAGTGGAAGTAGGTGTAGAGAATATTAGCGTCGCGGTTCACCCCTCGAGATACTGCCGACAGAGAGGAAAACTTAAAACTATCAAATAACAATGGGTTTTTTTTGAATTTTCAAATTAATTGTATCAAAAATTTAAAATTTCATAATTTATAAATTAAAAAAAAAAAAAAACACTTATTTAAGTTCCCATGACTGCCTTTTTTTAATTGGGTGTAAGATATTTTGTACCAAATGGGATTTTGAAACAACTTAAAATTATGAAAAACTTCAATTAATTTGTAGCTTCTTTCTTAGTTAATTTATTTCATCTTCTGACCTTATCAGGACAGATAAAATAAAATGTCTACTTCTATTAATAAGAACGCTGATTCTCTTTGGCGATTTGTTTTATTTGTGTCAAAGCCATTCATTTCCTTTCCAATCAATATTTGTTCATATGGAAATTAATACAAAACAATTCGCATTCAGCGACCGTTCTTTAATGCCATTAGTTGTTGGAGTCCTATAAATTTTTTATCCACATATCGCGTATTTGCGCTAAAATTGATTCTAATTTAAAAAATGGTCCAATTTCGAATGGTTTTACTTATCAATTGATTCTGATCAAATTATCTTGAAAATTTTCGTTTTTTTAGCGGTTCAGCTGATATATCGATTCAATTATTATTAAATTATTTCAATTGAAAATTAGCATCAAAAGGCAAAAATTAGAATCAAGGTCGAAAAAACGAGGTATCAGAAATGATTTCATATTTTATCTATCAGATTGATTTATTACCTGCTAAATGTTTTCTTCAAAAGCTAACAGATAATTCAGATTTTCAAAATATTTTGATAAATCCAATATTATCTCACGCCTGAGGGGTGAACCGCAATTGGAATTAAGTGTGCACCGTCTTTGGAATTATGTGGAATTATTTTGGAATTAATTAGATAATGCCACTTCATCTATTGTTCTACTTGGAAATGAAAGTGAAGTCGTAAGTAGGTGTACACAATATTACGTCGCGGTTCACCCTCGCCTACGCACTATATACATATTTTAAGTAGGCATTGATACAATTTTAAGGCTAGGAATTAATATTTATCGTACTTCTCGGCTTTTAATTGTGAAATTTAACAATAGGAGAAGCAGATAATAAAACTTTAGATCCCTACGAAATTCTAAACCAATATGGTCATATTCGTGTCAAACCTGGAGAACTGCTAGTGAGTCCAACATCAGTAAAATCCAAGAATTCAATCAAAAATATTGAGAGGTATTGCGAATGCGCCTTGGTACTTCACAAACTAAGGTCTGCATCATCATCATCATCATCATCATTGAGTATACAGTCCTAAGACTGGTTTGATGCAACAATCCGTCTCCACTCGACTCTGTCCTCCGCCAGCTGTTTAACCTCTCTAAATGTCTGGCATCCCATATCCCCAATTATTTGGTTGAAATATTCTAATCTGGGTCTTCCCCTTCCCCTTTTCTTTCCACCTCCCCCTCCAAGATATCCCTAAGCAGTCCCCATGTCTCAGTGTGTGCCCCATCATCTGACCTCTTCTCTTCTTCAGACTCTTCCACAAGGTTCTTCTTTCTCCGATTCTTCCAAGAACTTCTTCATTTGTAATTTTATCCATCCATTTGATATTCATCATTCTTCTGTAGCACCACATTTCGAAAGCCTCCAATCTCTTTCTCTCCGCTTTTCCAATTGTCCAGGTTTCACACCCGTACATGGCTATGCTCCATACATATGTCTTCAATAGCAACTTTCTGTTTGCTAAGCTGATTGAGGAGGAGCATAGTAGTTTTTGTTTTGAATTAAACCCCATTTTTGCTTGGGCAATTCTTGATTTAATTTCGTTTTTGCTCCTCCCATCCCATGTTATTTTACTTCCTAGGTAGCGGAATTCCTTAACTCCTTCTAGGTTTTCTTGGTTAATTTTGATGCATTCCTGTCTCGTTTGTTCTTTTTGTACATACTAGGACCTTGGTTTTATTCTTGTTTACTTTCATTTTGATTTCTTCTATTAGGATTTGGTTAATTCCATTCAAGGCGTCCTCTAATTCTTTTTTATTGCTTCCTAGAAGGGCAATGTCATCGGCAAATCTTAACATAGCGATCTTTTGACCTTGGATTTCTATACCTGTATCAATTTTGTCTTTGAATTCTTTAATCGCTTCTTCTATGTATAAGTTGAAAATCATGGGTGACAGCACACATCCTTGTCTTACACCTTTTTTTATTTTGGCTTCTCTTTGTTCATCACCAATATTTATAATTGCCGTCTGGTTTTGATATAGATTGTAGATTAGTCTTCTCTCTTGAATTTTATTCCCGCCTGTTTTAATATTTTAAACATAATTTCCCAATTGACGTTATCGAATGCTTTTTCTAGGTCTATGAATCCGATGTAGACAGATTCTTCCCTGATAAAAGCCCTTTCTATTATTAGTCTAAGAGAGAGAATTGCTTCTCGGGTGCCTCTGTTTCTTCTAAAGCCGAACTGGTCTTCCCCCAGATTTTCTTCAACTCTTTGTTCTATTCTTCTTTGGATTATTTTGGTTAGGATTTTGGAGGCATGTGAGGTTAGGCTAATGGTCCTGAAATTTTCACATTTATCCGCGCCTGTCTTTTTGGGAAGTGTGACTATTTTGTTTTTTGGAAATCTTTTGGGATGATTCCCAATTTATAGATTTTGCTAATTAGTTCAAAAAGTTTGTCACGTGCCTTTTCTCCAGAGTTCTTTAGGATTTCAGCTTGTATATTGTCTATTCCAGGTGCTCTATTATTTTTTAGTTCCTTCAAAGCTGTCTCGAATTCTGACCTGAGTATGGGGTCTCTAATTCGTTTTTCATCCACTGATTCTTCTTCTTCTATTGGGTTCATTGTTTTTCTTCTCCATAGAGTTCTTCTAGGTGTTCCTTCCATCTATTTGCCTGTTCGTTTTCGTTTAGAATAATGTGGCCTCCTTTATCTCTTATGTTCTTGCTTTTTGGCTTGTCTTCTTGAAAATTTCTTTTTATTGCCCTATAGGCTACATCAACTTTTCCCAATACTAAATTTTCGTTGACTTCTTTACATTTTTCTTGAATCATTTTTTCTTTTGCTTTTCTACATTCTCTTATAACTTTCCATCTTAATTTTTTATATGTTTCTTTCCCTTCTTCGTCTTTTCTGTTCTTAAATTTTCTTCGTTCGTCAATCAGTTGCAGTATTTCGTCTGTTACCCATGGCTTTTTAATTTTCGTTTTTCTTTGATTGAAGTGACTTCGTTGGCTGTTTCGGTCAGGCTTGATTTCATGTCATTCCATTCTTGTTCGATTTCATCTTCTTTATTATTTGTGTGTGTTTTTTCTTCCAGTTTCTTATTCATTACGTTTTCGAAGAGTTTTTGGGTTTCCTTATTTTTTAATTTAGATATATCCCAGTTTTTCCGCGATCGCCCTTTTTTATTAGTTTTTAAATTTTAAGTTGGCATTTCATCGCAATTAGATTGTGATAACTAGATATATTCATGCCCCAGGATAACTTTTGCGAGTCCTTTAATTGATTTCTGAATCTTTTGTTTCGACTAACATGTAGTATATTTGAAATCTCCCCTTGTCTAACGGCATTTTCCACGTGTAGATCCTTCTTGGATGGTGTTGGAAGAGTGTGCTTGCTACTACTAGACTGTGCTTACTGCAAAATTCAATTAATCTTTCGCCCCTTTCACTCCTATTTCCTAGACCGTGTTCGCCCACCACTTTTCCTTCTTTGCCTTTTCCTACTCTTGCATTCCAATCCCCCATAATTATTAAATTTTCATCCCCTTTAACGCGCTTCATAAAGTCTGCATAGTGACCTTATTGTCCCTTCTGTTAAAAAGGTAATCCTGGACTCGTACAATAAACATATTAAAAAACTCGAAAAACATTCAAATATATCAGCCATCAATCTCCTGGACAATAGTCAAGTAACTAGGAGACTTAAGAAAAGTCATATTCTAGACACGGAGAAGCAACTGGACTAATAAATTCAATTAAGGGTGACTTCGTTGGAAAACTTCCCTTTAACGTGTATAAATGACAAAGTTTTGTGTATGTGTGTTTGTTACTCAATTTTATCAAATTTACTTAAAACCTGTTTAAATGGTTGATTGTAAAGGAATTATAAAAAAAAAAAAAAAAAAAAAATAGATAATGATGAAAATTAAATGTATAGATACAATTATTAGTCAGGAAGTTATCAATGGGACTTAATGAAAAGAGAACTGGAAGAATTCGGTGAAGAGATGATTTAGACAGACTGGACCTATGAGAGAAATCATGAAGGTTTAGGATGGATTAAAGAAAATATGAAAAAAATTGCCTAGGACTTTTAAGGCCAGTTGTATGTCAGTTGGTAAAGTCTTTGTTAAAGTTGACAAAAGGTAGAACCTTAGAATTCACTAGGTGAATTCTAAGGTTTTACCTATAATAACTTTTACAAAGACTTTACCGACTGACATACAACTGGTCATTAGAGAGGTAAAGGAATTGTCTGGGGTAGAATTAAAAGAAGGCTAGGAGTTATGTCAAACCAACCTTTCTTATAGTGTAAAAAATTGACCTGTTAAAGCAATTCAAAATTTTGAAAATTGTCAGCTGTCTTTTTGCTTACCAGTTCAATTTTTACGAAAAACTAACATAATGTAGATATGATACAAACATGTATTAAGAAGGACAACAATTGTCTACCATGCATGGGAAATACCAGGTCATTGGAATACCAAAAATATGTAAGACAATGGAGAAGATATTGGACCATTTAGTATGAACAAAATAGTAAAAATGATTATTAATATTAAATTAATAGATATTTAAGGAATTGAGTTACTGAGAAAATGTCTTTATTAATAATTACTTATTTTGAGTTGAAACTGTTTGTAGTTGGCTGAAGGAATAAATTGCCAAAAAATTATATTGTGAAGAGAGGGCTGGGTGGGGTGAATGGGGCCCCCTTATTTCCGAGTTTTAGCCGACCCCTGGAATAAAAACGTTCCTAAGCAGAAGCGCCTGAATGATAAACTAGAAGACAAGTACTCTAGTTTATCCGCGGAATTAGGCGGCGTGGCAATTGCGGATAAAACAATTCCGCGGATAACCCGTAAAATAGTCAAAAATGACACAAATTAATACAAGAATGGTTTTGAAAAATTTTTATTCACAGTAGAAGCATGTTTAAAAATTTATTATTTTACAAGTTAAACATATGTATGTGTGCACTGCACATCTTTTGTACAAAATAATCCGTCAGCAGTTTTTGTTGTTACGAGATAAAACACCTGTTCTTCACTTGAGATTGAAGTTTTTCAACACCATTTTGTCAGAGTGTGATGCATCATCTTGTTTTGAAAAGTGATGGCTCATGCAGGCAGACCACGGATTAGCCGCAAAGCCGTTAATCCGCCAGTGAATAAACGAGAGTTTACTGAATTAAAAATTTGTTTAACTGTAGGAAAAAATATTAGACTTGGACGCGATCTAAGTGTTTTCTCCAGGCCAGTATATTTTTTGAGACATTCCCAGACCAAAAGTTTATTTTTGTCATCTGCTGGTAACATTTGCAGATAACTATTTGGGTGCGTTCCCAGTAGATGGCCATCTCACCAACAGGATCCCGATGCGGAAAAGTTATCTTATCCTGGATATTCCGAAGAAGCAGGCATCCGCCCTTTGTCCCGTGTCACCGTAAATCTGCAGACCAAAGGGAAGAGTGAACTTAATCAAAGCCCAGGCTGCAACATTTACAGTATTATCATGCAGGACCCTCTCCCTTCCCGAGAGCGCAAATAAAGAGCCAATTTAACAATAGCTCAGGGACAAATACTAGTTTGTATTTCTTTTGTTTAACTAGAATATTTCTGGTCATCCCTCTCATAACACTAACAACACTTTTTAAGACTTCGTTTAATTGTTTAGCGTTTTGTATTTTTGCTTATCATAAGGGTAGGATTATGCATTTCGAAGGGGAAAGATATAATCCGACAATTCGTAAACTTATTCAAATGGTTTAAGTTAGATGAAGGATAACATTGTTTACTACTGGTCAACAGTGTAATAAAACATAAGAACCAATCTCTCATTTTTACTTTAGTATAAGTAGTATGATTGAGAATTATAATCTTGACGGAAATTGTTGGGGTTTTTGATTAATATCTCAATGTCTTCAGACAATTTTTTTTTGCATATCCTTATTCTTATCCTTATGTGAAGGAAATATAATTTTTATGTGATATTCAAATATGATTTTTTGTTTGTCGGTCTGAATTGTGATACGGACGATAAAATCAAGAACATAGGCCGTAGAAAAATGCTGATGCAGAAATGTTTGAATTTCTAACCTCAAAATTTTAAACTGAAACAATAAGTAAGAATTCGAGGAAAGAGAAAACTTTTTCAAGGCTCTCATTCTAGATTTGCAGACAACTAAGGGGGTAGAGCCCTTCTATATTGTAATAAAGTTAAATATATTCAATTATTCAAAACTCATTTCTTCTAACACTAGTTTGTTTATACATTTTTTCTTAGCCATCCCTAAAAAATCTCAAAAAATTAATCCGAAATAATATATTTTCTGAATTTTTGAATCCCAAGTCCTGAAGCTAGAAAACCTAATATTCTACCAATCTAAATGTCTCGGCTAATCTCTGACGTCGCGCCGATAATTCCTGTTTCAGTTATAACTCTTAATTTTCAATATTTTTTAAAACAGAAAAAAATAGCTATTCAATATTTTTAGTTCAAAAATTGTAAAATTTACATTTTTATTCACACACTAATTGTAATTAAACAGCAGTCTATCAGAAAAATAAATGAAGATGAAGCTATTATGTTGATTTGATTTGATTTGAATCTAGTAATTTATTATAAGTAAATTTTAGATAAGAAGCATAAAGAAAATTTTAATCAAATTTCTAATTTCACGATTGGTGTAGATCAACCCAAAATAACCTTTTGGACCCTAAGTTGTTAGCGTTAAAAAATGTATTTTTTGATTTGTAGATCAACCGATGTATGGGGATTTAAAAATGAGCCCAGAATAGGAGCTAGATAGTCCAATGATAACAATCTAAGGATTAATAAGCTTTTTGAATGGGGGCTTGTTCCTCCGATAAGAACAACTTCCTCCAAAGGGGCGCCTCAAACTAATTGCTTCATTAGAATAATTCTTTAAGATCAATTAATAATAAGAGGTATTTTTATTATAATAGCCCTCCTCATTTCAATTCCAGATGAACGTGGGATTGACCTCAAACATGGAAATCGATCCAATGATTTCGTTTGTCTTTTTGGATTAATTCGATATGATACAATGGTTGCTTTTCCGTGCTCCAAACTTCGAAGGAAATCCTATCCGTGGAATTGTTCTCGCGTTACGTTTTGCTTGTCATATCAATGAATTGAAAGATTTTGCATTTGGGGAAATGAAATCGTGAACTGCAGGACGGCAGCTGATGATTCAGCCAGCCCAAGAGGAAGAGTTGGACGGACGAAAAACGCCTGGCGTAGCAACTGTGCAAACACCAAACAGAGGCCATTCAACATGTAGTTCAGGATAAATACAGACAGCCAGATATATGGAGAAATATCCCCTTTACAATCTGTTTGGGCTCGATGGGCTCTGTTTATGTTCTCGTCTCTATTCCACCCAATAACATCAACAGTGAAAAGATTGCTATTAATCAAAGGGAAAATCTAAAGGGCGAGGGTGCCGAATAAAGGATTCGAAACGATAATAATTATAAATATTATTTTTTATTATGGATAAGGGGTGTTTCAGAAATTTCCGGATTCACTTCATAGAGTGTTACTCTTGTATATCTTACACTTGTCGAAAATTGAATTTTCCTGTTCACGAAAGAATAACTTTCACAACGATCAATAAACCATTTCAATATAACCTTTGAAGTTTAATCAATATAACAAATGTGCATTAAAAAACTTGGTAGATTGTGTTGAGTAGAATACGCCATTAGTGATTACCAACGCATATTCTTCTTCCTGGTTTCACCAGTGGTTCTTAGCATCATTGTTCGCGACTGGTCTATTTCGTTAAATCTTCTGAGGCAATACTTTTTTATGGACTGGGGTTGCTAGCCTCCATTTCAACCCCTTTAGTCGCCATTTACAGACAAGCTGGGGATACTGTGTACCTATTCTACCCCCGATCCACAGGGGAGCAAATGGATATTAAGAATCTCTGTTATCATCAGAGATTATTTACATAAGCTTTCATTTATTTAGCATATAATATCAATAGTTTTTCAAATATATTTTGATTAAATCCCCCATATATGATAAAATGGGAATATATTGAAATTCAACTAGAGATGCACTAATATTGAATATTTTATACAATTTAAATTTGTTAAAAAATTAATAAATTAATTATGCAAATGCGTTTGCTAGAATCGATACTAGCATTAAAATTAATCCATTTTTTAGGATATAATTTAATTATATTGTAGAATTATGTACAATTAAAATATCAGTGGATGACATGATAGTATTTTATATTAGCTAATGAAATTGTCATTTGATAGAATATGAAATTTTGTTTATTTAACAAATGATAGTTATATTCAGTTTTCTCTGACTCCTAACGATGGGCTGACAACCCGAAATATATCGAAATCTAAACTCACTTTTTTGTTTTATTTCATTTTATGTGAAACTCCACCTCGCAATTTTACCTAATTTTTTTATTATTATATAAAAATATTTCACCTAGAACAACATCTATCTCCTTAAAAGTTACAAATGATAGTTATTCATTTTGCATTTTTTACCTAGTATGATAAATCGGTATACAAAACTACACAGCCAAAAGCCTTTGAAGATTAACCATATAAATATAAGGATTCAACTATTTTTAAAACTATTTTTTCATCTAAATTTCTAAAACTATAAAGATAAAAATCAATTTATAATTTTGAATATATACATATCTTGTCACCAGAACGAGCTTTGTATAAGCTTCCGTTCGTGAGTTATGATGGGATCATAATCTAGACAGAAAGAAAAAGATAATTAATCATCTTTTAAAATTGTTTATATATATATATATACATGCTCAGTGAGGCTTCCGCGGATAGGTTCTATGTCATTAGAGGTTTTTCGGGTTTCTCCGCATGGGTTTGAGAAGTTTTACTCGACGTTTCGGCTCTCTTGTTAGGTGCCATTTTCAAGAGAGGGGGTGGGTGGTCTACGTGGTCTTAACCTTGTTGGTGCTGGCAAATTGAGCTCGCGAAATATTCGTTTTCAAAATTACCGTCGAATAGAAAAAGAGAAGGAGCAGTGTACCTCGATTTTTTGAGGCACTATTTCCTATCTGCTATCTATGTCCTTGCTTTTTTTCTAAGCTTATCACCTATTTTTGTTAAACTCACTTCTTATTTTGAGCTCGTTAAGAATGGTCTTAACTCATTTGATAGCGTGAGTAAAATTTTTATTATATCAATCAATTATTGATCACTTTCTTATCTATTTCTGTCTGCCTTAAAAATAGTCCTCGCTAAGCGGAAAATTGTGAATTTACCATGTAAATCTACGTTTATTTCTCTCCCAATCAGGTAAAAGGTTTTTTATCTTCATCTCTGGATTATGTTTCTATATATTTGCATTATCCTTAATTAATTGAGTTTATTAATCTGTTTATTTTGTTTCTCCCAACCGATGACCAGAATAAGGAAAATCATCTCTTAACCTCAAATTTGCCCATGTTTGTGATAACCGATCAGCAACAATTATTTTGAACCTACGCAGAGAGCGTTAATATGAATTATTGAGTGCTCAAAATTCATGATAATAGCAGATAGATCGCAAGCATATTTTTATTTGTTTTTTCATCAATTTAGATTGATCTTGAGTTTTTTTCTATTTGTTTATTTGATTTACAACCAAATAGAGAATAGATTAAATTGTGTTGCACGCTGCGATCATCTGGCTATATATTATATGTTTAGCAATTTGTGCTAAAAACGCAATTTGGCGTTTATTAATTAACTTTTAATAAAATTAAACGGAAGTATACGTACATTTTCTTCATCTTAAGTTGAATTAATTTATATTATTACTTTAATTTATATTTTTGCAATTAGCTGAACTTTTAATGTACTTTAATTTATATATATATAATTTATTTATATATAAAATTTGCTTATATTTTTGTGCATATTTATATTTTTGCAATTAGCTGAACTTTTAACTTCTTTATTTATATATATATAGTTTTAATTTACTCCTAACATAAAATCACTTGTATTCAATTTTAAAAATTCATATTTTATAATCCAAAAATTTATATTAAATTCCATTAAAAACAACTTACAGTCCATTTTCTTATCGATAATTAATTTTGCATTTTCTTAATATTAAAATTAATATTCCCAGCTGCATTGAGCGGCACTACTTGTAGTCCGAGGTTCGTTTTGGAGGGTGTCTTCCGAGTGAATTTCTTCAGTCGGAAGGTTGGGTAGATTTGGATATTTAGGAAGTTTTGGGTGTTTTGTTGTTGAAGGTGTATTACTTACATTATGGTGGATGACTTCTCGGCTGTTGCTGTCTTGAGAATGTTGGGCACTATCGATACGTTCACTGTCACTGTTTGTAGGCAAATGTGGCCTCCTTGTTTGGGTCGGGCAATATATAGGGGTCAGGTCAGGTATATATATATATATATTTGATGTAGGTATATGTATATGTGTTGCTGTACAAACCTGTTTTAGTAAGAACGGGTTCTTACTAGTAAAAACCCGTTTCACTGAATATCTTTGTGACAACTAGAGCTTACTGATGTTGGTTGAGTTTGGTTCAAAGGTCTAGAATCTTCATTTTTGATCTTCCGCCTCATTTTGGGTGTTTATTTTCAAAAAAGTTTAAAACAAAATGTCAAAAATTAGAATCAAAGTTATAGAGGTCTTGACACTTGATAAATACACTAATTTTTGTAAATATCGTTGGAGCCGTTTTTGAGAAAATCAAAAAAAACGAAAAATCTTTCTTGTAAATGTCCACTTCCGGTCTCCCGATTTCAACCAAAAGCTTAATGTACTCCTTCTAGCCTATATCAAGCTTAAGTTTCGAAATTCGCATCTCTGAGACTTATGGTTGCGAAACGCAGGGGGTGTAAATTCTTATGTACGTAAACATCAACTTCTGGTTTTTCTATTTTATCCAAAATCTTGTTATACTTCTTGTAGCCTCTAGATAGCTTAAGTTTCAAATTTCAAGGCTCTGCTACTTTCCGAAGACGAGATATGAACGATTAAATTATTTATTTTACGACTTATTACAATACACACATATGGTCGACCCAAGTTTTGTCAACAATTAGAATGTTATCTTCATGCAGTTTGCTTTGCCCAAGCTTCCAAGAAGAATGATCATTCAATATTATTAATTATATGAGTATTTATTTATTTATTTAAGGACAATTTTATCGAGGATCTTAGTACCTAGATTATTATGTATATATTATATGTCAGAAGGTTTTTATATTCATAATAATCTACTAAGATCTTTGATAAAATTGTCCTTAAATAAATAAATTCTCATATAATTAATAATTAAAATACAAAATATAAAGTTTTTGTGCCGAGAGTCGCAGAATTTTTATATATTGAAGGAGACAATAAAAGATGTGTCTTCTCGCTGAATTATAAATTTTATTTATCTATAACGAGACTATGGGTTTCGAGGGTTTTTGGCCTCTTCATCAGTCTATTACAATGGATTCACAGGAATTAATTTATGAATCATGAATTCATAAATTAATTCCTGTGAATCCATTGTATGTAGACTGATGAAGAGGGCAAAGCCCTCGAAACTATAGTCTTGTTATAAATAAATGAAATTTGTAATTCCAGCAGAAGACACACTCTTTATTGTCTCCTTCAATTAAAATACAGGTATAAAACCCTGAAGTCATTTTTTTGAAAAATTTTTCTATCTACTTTTTCAAAGAGATAAGACACTCAAATTTTCATATTAAATTCATTATTATATTGAAAGAGTTTTTGTTTGTATTATATAAATACAAATGTTTATAAAAATAAAATAAAATAAAATGCCTAAAGTACACAATAGAGCCAGTGATTAACCTCCTTTTTAAATTTATACGTAGCATGTTCCTAAAGTACCGTTTCAACAAAAAAAAAAAAAAAAAAAAAAAAAAACTATACTTTTTATAACAATTTTATTTTCACTTGAAAAGCCTGTATCTTAATCTACGTTTCGACATAGTTTCCACCAATATTAGGCATTAATTGTATCTTTCCACGAGCTTTAATATTCCCTCCTCAACGAAGTCTGCCGCCTAATTGGACTGAACTTTCGATAATTTAGTCCGTTCATTCACAATTGCATAAAAAACACATTTTGACATAGAGGAAACAAATTTTTTATTTGAAAACGGTACTTACTTTAGGGAACATGCACTCGTATTACATTAATATGAAATTTAAATGGTTTGGTGCTTACTGGATATGTTAATTTTTAAAGCGGGATGTAAAAATTCAATTGCTTCTCTTTAGTAATTTCTACTTTATCCAATGCGAAGCATGGTTAAGAGTTTTGTAATTTATTAATTCATGTGGTTAATCCAAATATTTCGAGAGTACTGCTCGACAGCACACTATATACAATCTCACAGTATAAGATGACAATCATATTTATTCGCATTCAATAATTGTAACGAAATCTGAACATGTTATGTTATAAAATGATGGTATCGTTTTGTTAATAAATATGAATGTCATCTTATACTGTGAGATTGTATATTATGTATTGTCAAGCTTTTTTTGTTGATTTTTGCAATCTGATGGGTTCGGTGTATTGCTGGGATGGTGATTTCCACTGAGGAAGAGATCCTGTAATGCTCTCGAAATATTTGGATTACTGAAAAGAAGCAATTGAATTTTATTCATCCTCCTTTAAAAATGTAATAATACAATTCAAATGTTTATAGGAGAGACAGAAAACTGAAAACTTTTAAATAATAGACGATTTAAAAAAAATCTATAAAATTGAGAGTTTTAGAAACAACTATTTTTAATAAGGGCTTTTGTAGATCTAGATTTAACCTCCAGGAACTCATTTCTGATGAGTACGTGGATTGCGACCACGGGGTTATCCGAGCTAAGTCTGACATTACTTCCACTTACTTGTGTCAGGCTTCTCTTTCTCTTTCCTATACGGCCTCCTTGGCCAACTCTTGTTTTTTTACCGACCTGACATAAAAGAAGAAGAAATCGAACAAGAATGGAATGATATGAAATCGAAACACAAAAATAGATACAGCCAACGAAGTCCTTCAATCAAAGAAAACGAAATTAAAAAGCCACAGGTAACAGACGAAATACTTTTTTTTTTTTTTTTTTTTAATGCAATCGAATGCAAGAAGGGGTGCACCAGTAAAGATGCAGCCCCTATGGATCTCGAAAGACCCTTGCATTACCGAAGAGAAGGAAAGTTGATTAAGTGAGAGGGTGTAGACGTAGGTGTCTATGCTCCCTGGTTTTGAAGGTTTGAAGATCATAGGTGCTGGGAAGAGATGAGGCTGGGAGAGAGTTCCGAGTTCGCTTGAAGTCATGGGGATATATGTACTTGGAAATGAAGGTGGTCCGGCGCTTTTCTAATTTGACCACGAAAGAGTGTTGGGATGTCAGCAAAACGTGCTGACGTGCAAAGCATGCTTTGGGGGAAGTGTTGATTTTATCTCATCAGAGCACCTGCCGTGATAGTCATCTATAGAAAAGGAAAGGGCGGAGACATCTCTTCGATGAGCCAGCGAGTCGAGGGAGTCGGTGAGGGTAGAATCGTCAATTCGCCTGACAGCTCGTTTCTGGAGTGCATCCAGGGTAGCGAGAGAGTATTTTGGGCTCCTCTCCACAGATGAGAGCCGTATTCGAGACAGGGGCGGATTTGGGCCTTGTAGATGGTGAGAAGTTGTGTGGGGTTTGTAAAATCGCTTGGACCTGAATAAGAAGCCAATCTTCCTTGCTGCAGATTTCGCCACAGGGGAGATGTGTTCATTCAAGACAGACAAGTGCCGACGAGGCCTCGCCATGGATAGGCTGTCACATTTTCAGGGTATTCGAATCGAAGTGAATATCAGGGAAATCTCTATTTTCGCGCCTAGAAATTAGACAACATTGAGTCCTGTTGGATGAATGGATTACCAAATTTGAGAGCCCCATTTATTCAATTTGTCTAGGTCGAGTAATTGAGGAGGCATGTATTGATTCGATTATTAGGAGAGAGGGTTTGCCGTGTAGAGTGCTATCGTCAACGTAACAATGAGTGGGGTTTGCCGTTTGACGTCGCTAAAGATCGTTTATATACATAAGGAAGAGTGTGGAGGAATTACAGAGCCTTGGAGAACACCAGGTTTGTGGAGAACAGTTAAGATGATGTTGCATCCACAACTTTTATACTTCGGTTTGTCCAGAAAGCTTTGATTCCAGCGAAGTGTTGGTGTGAATCAAGAAGCACGGTAGTTCAGAAGAAGAATTTTGTCCAAACTGATCAAAGCTTTGGAGATATCAAGGCGCTTCATGAGGGTTTCTTTTCGGCCTCTAGAGTATTGTTCAAGGTAGTGGGTGACATAGATTAAGATGCCACACTGTGGCACGATGCATTGCCTGAATCCTAATTGCTGCTTTCGTGAGTAATTTATTGCATTTCTAAGTGATGAAAGGACGTGTTGGTTTATGACTAATTCCATTAATTTGGAAAGAACAGAGGTGATTCGAGATAGGCTCTGTAATTAGAGATTTGTGATGTGTCTCCTTTTAGGAATGGTGCTAGCTCTGCTATTTTTCAGCTTTTGGGAATATGCCTGACTCGTAAGAGAGTTGGAATAGACTTGGATAAGATAGGGGCAAGTTCAGGGCGCATTTTTAATGAGAATTGGTGGGATATTATCCGAGCCTGCGGCGATTTGGTTTATTTATTAATGGCTTTTATGATTATTGGGGCCTGAAAATTATTTTGCCCATGAGGTTGGTTTGGGGGGTATAAGTGGGCAGGTTAAGCCCTTTGTCATCTAAAGTGGAGTTAGTTGCGAAATAGGATGCTAGTGATTCGGCTTTTTCAGCGGGGTCGTGGCTACTGAACCATTTGGGTGAAGAGGGGCGGAAGTGAGGGGACGCGAAATTTCTATTTATTGCCTTGTGTAACGAGAAAAAGGCCCGTTTTCCATTGGGGCAAGATGCGAGACGGTCAGCTATCCTCTGGTCGAATGATTTCTTTGCCTCAGAGATGATTTTTTTGCATGAGCTTCGCGACTTGGTAAATGCAACTCGGTCACATTCTAGCTGTGAAGGTTGCCATTTCTGAAAAGATTTGTTTTTCACGGACGGAATCTGTGCATTGTCTACCAAACCAAGGCTTAGAATCCTTGTTCCCTTTAATCAATTTTGAGGGGATATAGGTTTCTAAGCCTATTTAATTGCCTCGTTAAGGGCGTCTGCGAATTCTGAAGCGTTTTTATCTCTGATGCAGAGTTCATTCCACTGGGCAAGCAGCAAAAGTTACCGCATGTCATTTCCAATTAATGTTCATCGTTATCGACTAGCTATATTTTCTGGGTTGGAGCGAGGTGTGACGCGTGGGGGTTTGGTAAACTGGGGAGTTTTAATTTTTATCAGATTGTGGCTCAGATTTACCTAAAGGGCCGAATTTTTTCTTGCCTATAGGACGAAGGGTGGGAAGTGATGAAAGATCACGAGAAGACTGGATCGTCACTGGCTTTTAGTCCTGGGATTCTTGTGGGGCCGTTGGCATAATTTGTGTGAGGCCACACGCCGTAGAGAAGATTTCAGCGCCGGAGCCTGGGGGGAATTGGCAACAATTTCTAGCCAATTTTTGTTGGTGGACGTTCAAAGTCGCCTAGGAAAGATATTTCAGAAGATGGAAATTCTTTCAGGATATTATAATGGCATCAAGGAGGTAGTCAAAAAAATTGTTGGTATCTGGGGTCTTTGGGGGCAAATATATTATACCAGAAGAATTTAGTTGAATGGCCTAACGTGATTTTGATCCATATGGCATGGAATTCATTGGATTCTAGATTAGTTAAACGCCTACCAGGGATGTCCTTTCTAACAGAACAGCAGACCACTCAACTTTTTGCGAAATTTTGATACAAGTGTGTGAGATTTTCGAATCGGTAGTCACAGACAGTTAGGATTTATCTTACGTCAATACCATAGTTTCGGATGAGCCGTGACGATGATCACAGCAGGTTTTTCATGTTCAGAGATGTTGAAATACGTTCGTGTATCATTGCCAGTCTGCGAGATGAACCGCGTAATGTTGCAGGTGAAATTGATTTTAGTCGAGTGTCATTAGGTGAAGGAGAAGTTTGAGGTGGAAACAGTAAAAGGGTGACAAGAAAAAGGAAGATAAGAGGAGCCGGTAAACCAATTAAAACTCCGAACTTGGACATATTTTTGAACATACGTCCAATACTCAGTGAGCTCTTAGAAAATTGGACAGTGGTTTTCCACACGGGCGATTTGAAAAGGTTTAAATCTACCGCTTGATTGATTGTTAGTAAGGGGAAAATTATGAGCTATTTAATAAATTGCTAGATTAAGTCTTCAAATTAATTAAAACTAGTTGATGTTGTTAGTGGGGAGAAGAATTATTTGTTATTAATTTAGATACTAGATTTTACAATAGATATATTTTAAATTATAAGATTATTCATGTATAGAGATTATTATATAGTTATTTTATAGAACGATTAATATTTAAGGACCGTGCAATAATAAGAAAACAGATATTAATAAAAATAAGTTTTATTTAAAAATATATATATACGTATATATTTAAAATGGGAGTACGAGTGAAAAAAGTTAATGTAATATATAAGATTTAAAATAAGTATATTGGTTGGTACCCATTGTAGAATTATTATTGAACAATTAATGTTTAGAAACCGTGTAATAGTAGATTATATAATATTAATAAAACGAAGTTTATTTAAAAATATATATATAATATGTGTAAATTGTATCTCCTGCTTATATAAATTATATTAAATTATCTGAGGTTGGTAGTATTGCATAGTGTCCTCGACTCAACTATGTTCACTCTTAATAGACCACATGTTATGACATTAAATGAGTGTGTATATTGATGAAAGGACTCTTATTCAATTCTACTATACTTTCAGGTAACTATCATTTATAACTTATCTTGTATATTATCTATTGCATTTATAAATAAACCTACTATACTTTCAGAATCGTCTAACGTTCAATTTACCCAATCCACACTCTTACAAATTGAATAAGTCGTTTGCAAACATGGACACCCAAAAATTCCACGTACACATAGTGAAAAAAGAAGAAAATTTTTTTGAATTGGCTGGAGTATCAATGGACAAAAAACAGTGGTATATTCTTCCAAGAGAGAACAGAGATATTCAAAACCATCAAAGTATTAATGGCAAATAATATTGTTATAAATGCTATTAAAGCAATTAAACCAATAAATGGATTTAGAAAAGTAAGTCTTAAATTAAATAAGGATATAATAGACAATTATTTCGATGAAGGAGAGAATGTATGCTACCAAAATATTCCTTTAGGAGGAGTACAATGAAATATCAGAAGAGAAGGATAACCTACAAACAAATAGCAAGCAAGATAAGTCCTTTTTATTATTTTAAGAGAGATGGATGGCATCATTAAGGATTACTGCAAAAATGTGAAATATGTATAAAAAACAAATCCAGAAGTTGTAAACCTTTGGGTGAATTATCAAGATTGGGACCAGCAAAATATCCATATCATATAATGTCTATGGACACAATCGGAGGATTTAAAGGATATAATTCCACAAAAAAATACATGCATCTATTAATAGACCATTTTTAGTAGATATGCGTGGATAATGACATCGAAAAGTCAAGTCCCAGAAGATTTTATAAAATTAATTAATTTAGTAACAAAGGAAAACAAAATTGAAACACTATTGGTAGATCAATATAGCTCATTAAAATCAAAAAATTCAAAGAATACATGAAAGAAAAGAAAATTAATTTAATCTTCACGGCCGTAGATAGTCCCCAATCAAATGGAATGAACGAAAGACTGAATCAAACAATAGTTAATCGGATCAGATGTAAAATAAATGAAAATAATAACAAGAGACCATGGACAAAAATTGCTGAGATATGCATCGAGGAATACAATAAGTCAATTCATAGCTCAACAAAATTTTCACCAGCAGAATTATTAATAGGAGAAACATCGGAAATAATTCCAAAAGAAATACAAAAAGAAAAACAAGACCTTGAGGAAATCAGAAAAGAAGCTTTCAAAAATTCAGAAATCAGTCACCAAAGAAACAAATTAAGAATTGATAAGAAGAGAAGAACATACAAATTAGAAAAGGGTGATTTAGTTTATGTCTCCAATGGAAATAAATTAAATAGAAATAAATTAGACGAAGTCAGAAGAGGACCATATGAAATAAAAGAGAAAATTTCTGATACGATTTATGAAATTAACAGCAAGAAAAGAGGGAAGGAAGCAAATCGATTCCATATATCAAAACTAATTCCTTACTCTTTTTCCTAGGAAAAAGACTCCCGAACGAAGGGAGGTGTAAATTGTATCTCCCGCTTATATAAATTATATTAAATTATCTGAGGTTGGTAGTATTGCATAGTGTCCTCGACTCAACTATGTTCACTCTTAATAGACCACATGTTATGACATTAAATGAGTGTGTATATTGATGAAAGGACTCTTATTCAATTCTACTATACTTTCAGGTAACTATCATTTATAACTTATCTTGTATATTATCTATTGCATTTATAAATAAAACTCTACTATACTTTCAGAATCGTCTAACGTTCAATTTACCCAATCCACACTCTTACATATGTATTTTAGAAGATGAAAAAATGAGAATACGAATTAGAATTTAATTTTAAAAGTAAGATGAATTGGAATTGAATCAATTTAATATTGAATGTTCTGAAATAAAATATTTAAATCGGAATGTTCTAAAATAATATAATATTTGTATATGGGATGGAATTTTGGGTAAACGGTTGTTGTCAAAAGGGGCTTGCAAAAAGGTGAATGGCCTGTCAGGACATGTGTCTTGGGAACAAAGGATCGAATGAAAGTATTATATAAAGTGAGAAATTAGTTGTATTAAATTTGAAGGGGTAAAAATAAAAATGATATTTTTATATCACTGGATTAAGCAAAAGATTCTGAGTATTTTCATGCAGATAAAATATTTAAAGTCAGCCTGGTAATTTGAGAATTTCACTGGAGACGTAGAGAAAGCATTCGATAACGTCAATTGGGAAATTATGTTTAAAATCTTAAAACAGGCGGGAATAAAATTCAGGAGAGAAGACTAATCTACTATCTATATCAAAACCAGACGGCAATTATAAATATTGGAGATGAGCAAGAGAAGCCAAAATAAAAAAAGGTGTAAGACAAGGATGTGTGCTGTCACCCATGATTTTCAACTTATACATAGAAGAAGCGATTAAAGAATTCAAAGACAAAATTGATACAGGTATCGAAATCCAAGGTCAAAAGATCGCTATGTTAAGATTTGCCGATGACATTGCCCTTCTAGGAAGCAATAAAAAGAATTAGAGGACGCCCTGAATGGAATTAACCAAATCCTAATAGAAGAAATCAAAATGAAAATAAACAAGAATAAAACCAAGGTCCTAGTATGTACAAAAAAAGAACAAACGAGACAGGAATGCATCAAAATTAACCAAGAAAACCTAGAAGGAGTTAAGGAATTCCGCTACCTAGGAAGTAAAATAACATGGGATGGGAGGAGCGAAAACGAAATTAAATCAAGAATTGCCCAAGCAAAAATGGGGTTTAATTCAAAACAAAAACTACTATGCTCCTCCTCAATCAGCTTAGAAAACAGGAAGTTGCTATTGAAGACATTATGTATGGAGCATAGCCATGTACGGGTGTGAAACCTGGACAATTGGAAAAGCGGAGAGAAAGAGATTGGAGGCTTTCGAAATGTGGTGCTACAGAAGAATGATGAATATCAAATGGATGGATAAAATTACAAATGAAGAAGTTCTTGGAAGAATTGGAGAAAGAAGAACCTTGTGGAAGAGTCTGAAGAAGAGAAGAGGTCAGATGATGGGGTACACACTGAGACATGGGGGACTGCTTAGGGATATCTTGGAGGGGAGGTGGGAAAGAAAAGGGGAAGGGGAAGAGCCAGATTAGAATATTTCAACCAAATAATTGGGGATATGGGATGCCAGACATTTAGAGAGGTCAAACAGCTGGCGGGGGACAGAGTCGAGTGGAGACGGATTGTTGCATCAAACCAGTCTTAGGACTGTATACTCAATGATGATGATTTTACGACACTCCTAATTTACAACCCATTCCTTTAATTCAATCGGATTAAAAATTTTATACAACTATTAAATCACGAGATTTTCGTGCGTGCCTTCGGCACGCCCTCGATGCTCGGCCCTCCGGGCTGGTAGCCCTGGCGGGCAGCGTCTCGGTCCAAAAATTATATTCTTCTTAAAATACCACACTCCAAATGTATACCCGTAAACTACCGAAAATACATCGTCTCTTAAAAGTTTCGCATCTTTAATTTATGAGTGGCGAGGGGGGGGGAGGAACAATTATCAATATATTTAATGTTTCTTAATTTAAAAAGAATTGGAGTCTTTCATTTCAAAAATTCGAATATATATATTTCAAATTTGCCTGGTTAATGAAAATCGATTGGAGCCATCAGTTTAAAATCAGAGCTGAGAATTATATTTCAAATTTGCCTCGTTAATTAATATATATTTAATGTTTCTTAATTTAAAATCTATTGGTGTTTTTTCATTTTCATTCGAGTTCAAATGAATACAATATTATCTAGACACAAAGTCTAAATCAAAAATATATAGTTTTAGTAAAAGAAATCAAGATATAAATATTAATGTGACATTGGTCTAGTGGTTAGAGCTGATGACCATAGTTCAAGAGTTCGTCGGTTCGATTCTAGGCAAGAGGGTAATTTTTTTAGAGAAATTTCTCTAAGCGTTGTTATAAATTAATCTAGATGAATATATATAGTATGACACTTGATAAATACACTAATTTTTAAAAAAACCTTAAAGCCCTTTTTGAGAAAATAAAAAAAAACGAAATAAAGGAAGTGGGTGTAAATTAGTAGTGTCGCGATGACTTCAAATAAATTAAAATGTGAAAATCGTGTGCGTGAACACACCAGTTGATTTTTTTTACAATCAATTACTATTTTTTAAGTATTGTAGAAAACTCGCGAATAATTTTATATACACACATTGGTTCCAACCACATTCCTATAAATGTATAAAAGAATTGTTTTTGATTATTGGTCCAAAATGAAGCCTAAGGAATTAGGCATTGTCTAATCGTCATTTCCAGTTAAAGTAGGAGTTTGCTTTGATATTCGACGATTCTAAGGTGTCGTTTTCCAACATGGTATTGTTACTTAAGTAGATCTAAGATAAATTTACCTTAGATGTTTCCTTTTTGTAACTTTTGGTACTCGTTGTGTGTGTGTGTGAGAGAGAGAGGGGTGAATTTCTATCAGAGCCAAAAAGAGCCAGGTAAAGCACTTAAAGCGGCTCTTATCTCCTCTCTAAGTAGGTATATAATAGAAGATGTTCAAGAACTGTTTTAATTATATTTTCTGCAAAAAACAAGAGTTAGCGTATTTATTCTTTAGAAAGATTTTGTTTTCCACCCGAGCCCCTCCCTCTCTGAGGGGTTGCCAGTCTGGATTACCTCAAAAACAAACAGAAACTTCAATTACGCGGCAATTCGTGAAAAGCTATTTATTTAAGATATTTGGCAGAGAAATATTATTTCCCAGGATACTTAGAAATTGATTAGAGTACCTGACCAAGATAATAACATTTAGAGAAGATTTAATTTTAAAATATATCTACAACACAATCATTTATTGACCTTAATCAGAGGTTCCGAATTTTTTACGATTCTAGACCCATTATCAAAACTTTGTTTTTACGACCCACCTGTAAAGGTAAACAAAGAAAAAGGAAGAAAACAAAAGCTAAAATTAATTTTATATATCTTATATTATTAAATGAGCAATTCTTGTATATATATATATATATATATACTTATATATATAGAATCGGGTTCTCGAAAACGGGTCTAACGATTTAGATGATTCAAGGATTAGGGGGTTTTTGGGTTGACACTTCGATCTGTCAGGATCTCATCTTCGGCTAAGTTGTTTTTAATTGAAAAGTTTTTGTTTTGCCGAGAGTAGCAGAGTTGTTGATTCACAAAGAGAAACAAAGAGGTTGTCCTCTGCTTGATGCAAATAAACATACACACATATATATCGAAATGATATATCTGTATATATATATATATATATATATATATATATATATATATATATATATATATATTATTTATTTGTTTGAGACTATAGTTTAGAAGACTTGGTCTTTATCATCCGTCTTTTTTTAATTATAAATATTGTTTTTCATGGAGTCAATACGGTATGGATATTGAAATTTTTTTGATGTTTTCTTAGCTGGTAGCCAGTTAGAATTCTAATTTTTTGGCGTCTCAATGCCAAATTATTAAACAAAATATCTTGAACGGATTCATAAGCGAAGTCCAAGTTCTGCTGCTATCTCTCCAAAGGTCAATTTACAGTTTTCAGCCATAATCTTTTTGATTTTATCGACGTTTGCGTCGGTTTTCGATGTTGACTGCGTTCGTCATCCTCGACGGACTCACGAAAACTTGGGCTACACATACAATTTTGTTTTCGATAGAGTAACACTTCTTCAACATTTTCATTAGAATTCTAACTGTTTACCAGCTAAGAAAACACAAAAATAAATAATATATTAGAGATTAATTTCTTAATTTCTATTATTCTATGATTGGTCTTTTGTTTTTTTGCACTTGGGCCAAAACGATACTATTTATAGAGTGAGACAATATTTAATCGGACTTCACTAAAATTCTGCAAAATGTAAAAAAGCAATTACTTGCTGTTGTCGGGCATATCAAGTTTTAAATTTTTTTTTAATTTTCCTCTATTATATTTTCAAATAGTTGATAAATTTTAATGTGTTCAAACGCATTGAGTTTGTGTTTTGCAAGATAACCATTCTCATGGATTTCTCTTAAATATAAATCACCCGAGTTGCTCCTCTCGATAAATAATACAAAAGCGAAATCGAATTGTATTCGGTTCCTAATGCACACTATTGAATAATTAAATAACCTTTGGTTCTCCCTCTATTTGAATTTGATGTTTGTTGTGGGATGAAAATCTTGCACTGTTAATATTCGAAATTCTTGATAACATTTCTAGGATTACGGGTTGTAAACAGAACAGGATTGAGCCTTGTTATTGAAGGGCGTAAGTAGGATTTGCCAGCCGTTGTACTTGATTAGGTTTTGGCTGGAGAGGAGTGAGCAACGCGCCTGATACATTGATTAATCGCTGGTCCAAGGTAAGTTGAATGTCAAGGTGGGAGAAGCCTATGGTAGTTCATTTTGTGTTTGCTTATTAAGACGGATATTGGATCATCCAAATTAGCAGCAAAGTCTTGGCAAGGAAAACCCGTCCGAAACATTTACTTTAAAGACTTGCTTAACAAAAATTATTATTTCATAAACATTTATATTTTTAAGGAATAAGTTAAATGCTTTTTTTACTTTCTTTATTCATTTCATTATCATCGAAAGATTTGATTTTTATTCCGTACCTACGCATTGCTCTGCCTTCCGGGCGAGCCTATACAGTATAGTATTGAATCCACTCAACAATTTTCAAAATTATTTTTATTCATTGTGTTGAAAATGTCTGGAACCTAAAGAAAAATCATTTCCAACCATAATTTATTTTTTACTTTACCATACAGGGTATGGTCAAGTATTGTAATCGTGCATGAAAAAAGTGTTTTTTTTTTCTATTTTTCAAAGTATCTCAAAAACGGCTGAAACTATTTTAAAATATAAATCTAGGGCATTTGAGCAAACTCAACCAAATTTTGTATACATAATCAGTGGGTCCCTAGAACACTAAAAATGCAAAAACAAACCCCCCAAAATGGGGGTGGCGGGGGGGGGGGTCAAATGAAATTCTAGGCCCTTGTACCAAACTCAACCAGAAGTGCATGGTAAAGCCAAGTGGATGGCCACATCAGAACGTGTCAATTTATTTGTCTGTGTGTCTGGATTCAGATACACACGATAAATTAAGAATAAAAAGACTTTGAAAGTTCGGGTAAATAAATTTACTCAAAAACACTTATAAATATTTTCAAGAATCATTTTTTGTGTATGTATATCTGTCACGATAGCTCAAAAACAAAATATTATCTTATAAAGCTCGTTCTAATTCTTAAATGCTTGGTTATTTTTTTTCAGTTAAATTTCTTCAAATGAATGAAAAGCTCACATGTAGCCCTATATCTAAAAAGTTTGGGGACCCCTGCGATAGAGTAAAACACAGGAATAATTTAAAGGAAAAAAATCAGTATTTTTGTGTTATTTAAGGATGTACAGACATTATGAGCAATGTAACGATAAAAAGCTTATAAATACGTATAAAATAATTTTTGTAGAAAGATCTAACGTTTAGTTTTCGTGTAAATTGTGGCAACGTCCGATACAAAAAAATACTCGAATTTTTAATTTTAATCATTACTGCATACTTTCATGAGTTTGCATTTTTTCGGTAATAATTTTAAAATACTTTTTCTTAAATTTTATGATTAAATTTTTGTAAATTTTGAAAGTCAACTAAACAGTAACAACAGTAACAACATACAGCTGTTAGATATCGCTGTTGCCAGATCTATTTTATGCGAAAAAATACTTGAGTCAAAAGACATTTATTTATTATTGTTAGTAAATAAATAATTAAATGAATCCGATTATATATTATAAGACTCCCAGTCAACTTCTTACACTGTATAAGGCTCAAATTCGTCCCTGTCTCGAATATGCCTCTCATCTGTGGAGGGGTGCTCAGAAGCGAGCAATTAAACTAATAGGAGACCCGGCTCTAATCAACTCACTCGACTCCCTGGCTCCCCGAAGAAACGTTTATGCCCTTTCCCTGTACTACAGATACTATCACGGTGTCTCGTTCAGCCGAGCTGAAATCAATTATTCCCCCTAAAGCCCTCTTTACTAGACACACGCGGTTTTCAAACGCTCAGCACCCCTTCGCTGTCAAATTGGATAAAAGTCGAACAAGCGCTTTCGCCAACTCTTTTATCCCTATGACCTCCAGAGACTGGAACTCGCTCCCTGACACCATCTTTCCATCGACTTATAACCTTCAGCTATCTAAGACCCGTATCCACAGATAACTTCGACCCCCGCCCAGCCCTTAAAATTCTTTCTTCTACTTTTCACGATGGAGGGGCCAACCCAGGACTTTAGGGGTTCCATCTTTTTGGTTTAACTCTTCTCTCATCATTTTCATTAAAAAAAAAGATTAGAAGTGATCTTAGTTCAATCTAAATTTAAGTGATTAATTTTCATATTCATATTTTTTAATTTAGACAAAAAAAAATCTAGATTTTATTATGATTTACGTGGAACTCTCCGCAAAAACATTAAATAGAAAAAATTAATGACCATTGTGGGATGACTTAATATTATAATTAAGACCTTTTCTTGGTTTGCGATATTTTTTCACATATACCTACACAAGATTATTTAGAATAAATTGAAAAAAAAATGGTTAGCTTCAAAAAAGCCCTCTAATGCATATATTAAATTCGGTATTAAGTTATTTCGAATCGAACAGTTTTCGCTTTAAATTCGGGCTGGCGAAATATTCAGAAAATTTCTAAGTTGTAATAAATTGCAAACGTTAAAACAGATAGCTTTTTGATTTGCCAACTATAACTCAACTATTTGAGCATACCAGAGGACATAATTCAAAGGAAAATTAGAAAAATGGAAAATTCAATGGCGAGCAAAATATTAGTATTCGCTCGCATATCTAGAATCATGCATACTATATACAGGTCAAGTTGTTTCGGCATCGCCCTCGATAACGGTCACTTTTGGCATTTGGCATGGAATAAAATAAACTCAGCTGCGTTGGGAACGGATTCAATTGAAATCGGAATCACTTCACCAAATAGAACTAAAGATTTCTATAAAGAGAAAGCAATGAGGTTGTCCTCTGCTAAATGCAAATAAACATATACATCTACTCTTATTAAACGAGCAAAAATTGTATATATATTTATATATATATACGAGCTGCTCCAGGCGTGCCTTCGGCACACCCTCTACAGCTCGGCCTTCCGGGCAGGTGGCCCTAGCGGGCTGCGTCTCGGCATATGATTATTAGGTCTGTAATATATATTTGTAATATTTTGGCCTCTCTTTCGCCCCCACGCACTCATTTTGGCTATAGATTTTTACAGCATACATTTTATATAGTCTTAAAAACTAACATTACAAAATTTGATCTATATCGGGGAGTAATTTTTTGCCCCCACTCACATTTTGGGAGGTTGAAATTATTTTTAGATATTTGCAAATAAATAACTCTCAGTTTTCTAAAGAGTAAATGTACAAAAAAGCTAAAAAATTCTATATTCCCCGCCCCCCCCCTCCCCTTCGACCCCATACAGTCAATTTTGATAGTTGATTTTTTACAGGAATAGTTTCTTAAAGTAATAAAGAATAACTCTACAAAATTTGATCAATATAAGAGTGAGTTTTAATTTTTGCCCTCACTCACATTTTGGATAGTTGGGAGTCGAATTTCAAAAAATCCTGAAATAACTTTTTAGATATTTTAATTTAGTATTTTTATAAGTAAAAAGCAAGTAGATATTTTATCGTCCTTAAAAGATATCGCATAATCAGTGAAAACACACTTTGCCCCCTTTGACCCCCTTAGGAGTCGAATTTCGAAAATCCTTTCTTAGTGAGCCCCTATGTCATAGATGTAATATTCTCTCCAAATTTCATGTTTCTATGTCCAGTAGTTCTGGTTGTGTTTTGATGATGAGTGAGTGAGTGAGTGTATCGTGCAAAGAATTTTTATATATAGATATATTTGTATCTTTGTTCTATTTTGAAAACGGATGTACCGATTTTGATGAAACCATCTCTATTAACTATTTAGTTTTGAGAATTGGAAAACGATCTGGCTTAGTCTGGACCTCGACAAATTTCATCTTAATTGATCTTTTCTTAATTTAAATAATTATTGATGGATAAAAATCTCAATAAAAAAGTTTATTTACATTTTTTTCAATTATCTTTTATTTATTAATTGCTTTTTTAATTTTAAAACCCAGTAATAGGTTATAACAAATATTATTATTGTGGCAGGCGAGGTTAATAAGATAAATTTGTACTTACTATCGAATGCCGATGGAATTCGCCTGCAGGAAGACTGAAGGACCAGCCAATTTTCGAATTGGCAAAATGATGAATGTGAAGATGGTGTTTGTAATTTCACTTCTTTGAGGAAATGATTTAAGTAAATGATGAGATAGGAAATATGATATAAGTAAATGTTTAGCGCTGAACAAGGGAAAAGGTGTAAAAATGGATAGTAAAAAAGAAACTTATAAAAAATTAAGAGCTTCAACTCATATGAAAGCGAAGTAGTAAGTGAGGATAGAAAGAGAAACACATTTTCTAATGGATAAGAGATGACTCACTCTTTATAAGTACAAGTACATGGAACTTATAAAAACCGCCAAGATCAAATGTGTATCAATAAATTGAGGTACGAGACAATTATATTATATTAAAATTAGGATTTTTTTGTTTTTAATTAACAGGTGTGTTTACAAATAAAGTGGTTGAAGTGGCTTTTTTATATAACTTGGAAACAAATCTTATTTAATTTTATGTTTTTATTTCAGATCCCTAAACCATTATTTGTTTTATTTATCTTTCCTATTTATTTTTTATAATGTTTATCAATATGAACGAATGTGGGCAAATTGGTGTATGAGTAATATATACACATAATATTTGGACCACTAGAAAGCTAGAAATGCAAACACGGGGTGCGGGGTGGGGGGTGGATATGGGAGGTGCAGGAGGTGGGGGTGCAGTTGTTGGTTTTCCGGGGGTGGCGTTGGGGGTGTGCAGTGATGGGGGCGACGTGCGCGGTTTCCGGAAATGGGGGTTCAGGGGGCGTGTACTATATATATTTGTATTTTTATTAATTTGGTTACTGTGCACGTTGGTGGCTCCAGGTACTATATATTTATGTTCCAAATATAAATATGGAAAATAGTACTCAAAGACTGAGCTGCCCGATGATTTTTTTGCTTAAATTATTATTTATTTGAACAGCCACTTGTTTTGTTTTGATTTAACCAAATGATTCATTTTTCGTCAACCACCTGTTTAATCAAAAAACCTATCAAAACATTGTTAACTAAAATTGAAAACTCTCGTTGTTATTATGATATATATTTCGAAATGAATGCTTGATTAGTTTTTACTCTATGGAAATGGAAGACAGTTCTTTATGCAAATAGGAACATAAAACAGTTTATTTATTAAATTCCAGCAAATTTCGGAAGAAAAAACATTTATAGTATTATAAAGTTTCAGTTCAAAGAAAGAACCTGCTCAACAATATCTCTTCAAGGCATTTAAGAAAATGACTTTTTCAAACCTGTGAACACAAAAGGAACTTATTTTAAAACTCCGAACTTGTCTTCATTTATCTGGGAATAATATTAATTTTATTACTGAAAAAACTAATCAAATTAAAGTTACTCAAAAAATAAGACCCTGGCAGATTAATTTGTCGAATCCAAAAACCCCAGGTGCGTGATTTTCATCGAAATCGTTAGAGCCATTTTCGAGAAACCGATTCTATTTATATTTACAAGAAGATATATTGTTAGAGATTATAGTTTTGAAGATTTGACCATCATCATCAGTCTTCTTAATTAGAAATAATTTATCTCTATCTGTTATTTCTCATATATATATATATATTATAGATAAATTCCTTTTGTTGTTATAGCAACCTGGACATATAACAAATGAGTGACCTGGTCAATTTTTCTTTTTATTTTGTTTTAATGATATTGATGAGAGAAGGAGATACACCAAAAATGTGCATCCCCTAAAGCCCTGGGTTGGTCTCATCTTGAAAAGATGAAGAAGAGGGGATTTTATATGCTGGGTAGGAGTCGAAGGTATCTGTTGATGCGGATCTTAAACAGTTGAAGGTTATAAGTCGCGGGGATGACGGTGGCTGAAAGTGAGTTCCAGTCTCTGGAGGTCATAAGGAAAAAGGAGTTGGCGAAATCGCTGGTTCGGTTTTTATTCAATTTGACAGCGAAGGGGTGCTTCGAAACTATACCTACTCTCTAACATATAAATTATAAATATACATGTAGATGCAGACAGATGGCTATATTATGTAGAATTTTCCTTTTTTGGGAATTCATGAGGTTTATTTAGACCCAGAGTGTGTTTGGAGTTACTCAAACAAATTTTAAAGAAAAAATATATATAGGTACTAATGTTCTTTCTTTATAATAATAAAACTTGAGTAAGATACGAGGTAGGTTTCACAATTTTTTTTTTTTTTTTTTTTTTTTTTTTTTTTTTTTTTTTTTTTTTTTGTGAAACCTACCTCGTATCTTACTCAAGTTTTATTATTATATTAAAATGTTTCACCTAGAACCAATACCGAACTCCTTAAAAGTTGTTCTTTCTTTATTTTAGTCAAATTTATAAATCGAAACAGTTTCGGCCGGTCCAACCTGCCATCATCAGTCTGGAAGACATAACCCCCTCCCCGCATCCTTCGTCCTTCCAAAAATCCCCAACTTAAGGTCCTCTCTCAAACATTCCAAAAAAACTGGGTTTTTATTTCCTGAGCACTTTCCCAGACAAAAATAACAAAAAGCCCCCGATACTCCACCTAATAATCAATAGGCTAAAACTTACCAAATGATTACTGTATAAATAAATTTAAGATAAGCCATATCGGCGAATGCCCTTTGCAGGGCAATGTACGATTCTCTTCCACTCTGTAAACTTAAATCCCACATGTCTTGGGATCAATCTGTAAATATTGTATCAAATTCGCTCAATAAAAAAAGACATTATTAAAAAAAAAAAAAAGTCTGGAAGACATGAAAGTATATAAGGAAAATCAGAACAAAACATGCGTTTATCTCATTAGGTTAGAGGTGTAATTAAATTATAGTTTGTATCATTGAGGCGTGCATCTTTTTAGTTCTTTCATATTTAGCCCTAGGAGGTGATTGGAGTTCCTTCTAAAAGAACTAAAAGATGCACGCTTCAATGATACAAACTATAATTAGAGGTAACACATATAACCTAACAGTTTGAGATAAACACATGTTCAGTACTGTAATTTTACTTATATACTTTCATGTCTTCCAGGCTGATGATGACAGGTTGAACCGGCCGAAACTGTTTCGATTTATAAATAAAGTAAGAACATTAGTATATATATATATTTTTTCTTTAAAATTTTTTGAGAAACTCCAACCACCTCTGGGGCTAAATAAACCTCACCAATTCCCAAAAAAGGGAAATGTCTACATAAATATCTATAGTTGTTTGCAATCAGAGGACAACCTCATTGATTTCTCTTTATGAATCCACAAATCTGCTACTCTCGGCAAAACAAAATTTTTTCAATATTATTCATTATCCATATATTTTGTCAGAATTAGTTGAAATAATTTAAATCATTATAGGTGTGTAGGCATGAGTATTTGGTGTTTGTTTTGTTAAACCGTCATGGGAGAAAAATTAAATAAATTGCTGAAAACGTAATAAAGTCAATTCCCAGTGGAATCGCCCTTTATATACAATCCATAAACTTCAATTAAAATTCAAGTGTCTTCTATGAGGGTGGTAGAGAGAAAACAAATAAAACAAAACAACTCTCAAACAAATTGTCAATTAAGTTATGTGGAAGGAGAACATTGTCCCGTGAACAGAAAGAAAACGAAACGGACAACATGCAGTGCTAATTGCATTCGACAACTTTTTTCAATCTGCTTGGCTGCCTAGACGAGAAAACGTCCCGGAACACCAAACAGCAAACACTCCTGCCTCAGCCCTTCAGCTCTTCATCCCTGAGCAAACTCCCACTTGTATCAATTAACAAACCTTGCCATAACATATTTTTTATATGACCTATTTGTTGTGTTTCTTTTACTTCAATTTACTAAGAAATAATTACAATTTCAATTAGGCATTAAAAATGAATTTATTAATTAAATATGTATTTAGAAGGATAATTAATAAAAACACAGATCAACAAAATTTTTTCCCTTAAACCTAACAATGGATTCCAATAGAGTTTTATACGTCGAATATTATGCGATTTCCCAATTTTTTTGACAACACTTCAGGGTTTTGAGATATAATCGGTCAAAATGAGAAAAAGGCCATTTTGGCCTAATTTCGAGTCCCATTAAATATTAAACAGCAATATTTGAAATCGAAATATTTTATTGACGTAATAGAAAACATCTTCCTCTTTGATTTTCAAATTTCTACTTGATTTTAGCTCAATTAGAACTCGAGTTATAACTAAAAGACTAAGACAATATGTTTTTATTTTTATCCTTTATAATCACGTAGTTTTAGTTTTTTGACGTGACAACGTCTTATAATTCGATGGGGCCGGCTGCACGCACGAAAAAACATGACTCATGCGTTTCCTCGCTCTGAGGCGTTCCATTTAAGGCTTGAAGTGCAAGCGAGAGCGCGGAACGAGCGACAAAGATTGAGGCGGGCTTTTTAAAAGCTACAGTTACAAAAATTTTAATGATGTTTCCAAATTTTAAATTTTAAATTTAAGATTTATGAACAATAATTTATTCACAGTTTATTCTTATAATAAATTATTCAAAATTATTACTTTTTTACAACAAATTACAATTAAATTTGCAAAAATAATTAAGCAACTAATTGAACAACAACTTTTATTCAGTTTACTTGCTGAAAGAAATAATTTCAATACAAAATTTATTATTATAAAATAATAAAATCAAAAATTAAATTTTAACAGTCGGGTAGAAATTTAAACAATAAATTTTATTCAAGTATTTTGTAAAGTTAAAATGATTTTCTAAACGAAGAATTTTATGAAAAAATCGGTTGTCTGTAAAGTCGATTTACTGACGATAGTTGAACAACCGGAGTGCATAGACACCTACGTCTGACACCTCTCACTTAATCAACTTTTCTTTCTTCGGTAATGCAAGGGTCTTTCGAGATCCATAGAGGCTGCATCTTTACTGGTGCACCTCTCTTGCATTCGATTGCATTAAAAAAAAAAAAAAACATGACAACGTCATAAGAAAATACCATTCCATCAGTATTTTACTTATAACGCTTGTCACGTTCAACTATCGTCAGTAAACCGACTTTACAGACAACCGATTTTTAAGTTATAACTCGAGTTCTAATTGAGCTACAAACAAGTGATAATTTGAAAATCGAAGAGGAGGCCGTTTCTTATTACGTCAACAAAAATATTTTGATTTCTAATATTGCTGTCGAATATCTAATGGTTGATTTTCAAAATTATGACTTGTTTGTAGCTCAATTAGAACTCGAGTTATAACTAAAAAAAACTAAAACTCCGTGATTATAAAGGATAAAAATAAAAACATATTGTTAATAGAGTAAAGGGTGTGTAGTTTCACAGTGAATGAAATAAAACTCAAAGAGGTTTATACAAACTCAACATATTTCGGATTATCAGTCCATCATCAGGAGTCTACAAGACAATACTAATAATAATTGAACGAGTGGTCGCCATTCTTGACATTCAAATCATGGTTCCCAATATAACAAAATATAACATTCAAATCTTACACAAGAAAAACACCAATGAAAATTTAAAATTTAAAAAATTTAAAAAAATTGTTTTACAAAGATTTTTCTTTTTTAATTATAAAATATATAAATGTAAATATAAGAAATCTAAGTAAATATGAATATTAATATAAATAAAAATTACAAGTATAAATATAAAGTCTTTTTAGAATTGAATTAGAAAGTAAAATTACAAATTTAAGTCATAGACACAAAATTAATTATAAATATCAGTTTACAAATAAGCCTAAATAACATATAGAGATGAAGAATTAAGATAAAATATAATAGGGATAAATTAGATGAGATAAATTACAATATACAACAATTTTTGTGGTTATCTCATATATCAAACTGTCATTTATTTTAAAGACTGAAGGCGCGTGATTTGAATTTAATTTTGATTGTAATTTGGGAAATAGTATATATTTGAGAGAGACTGAGGTTAAGTTTTTTAATTTTTGTTAATTAGTAGATCTATTATTGTGGAATTTCTAATGTCCTGCTGGTTATTGAGAATTTTATCTTTTTCAATTATAGCTTTCTTAATTTCGGTTGATTCTAACAGGTCTAGTTTTCGGCTTTTAGAGGCAAAGTGTAGTGGTATAGGATTTTGGGGTGAAGGTGAGTGATTGTTTTCAATAAGGTGGTCTGCGAAGGCGGAGGTTGGATCACTCTGTATGGTGTCTGATTGCAACTTTCTTAACGAACTCAAATGTTCTTTATACCGGGTTTTGAAAGTTCTGCCCGTCTGACCAATATAAAACGAGTCGCAGTCTTGACATTCAAGTTTATAAACACCAGATTTCTCCTTTGGGTCAATTTTATCAAGTTTATTATTAACTAATATAGATGACAGGTTAAAGTTGTTATATAATGCTGGGGTGATACCCTGTTTGTGTAAAAAAGTGACTATTGGTCTATTAAATTGATCAGAGATGAAGGGAAGTTTTCTATAAATTTTGTCTGTTTGAGGGGGAGGTGGTTCAATTAGGGCCAGGGTTTTTCTAAATGTTAGTTTTCGGAGGATATTTTTTATTATGCTTGAGGGATAGCCGTTGTTTTCTGCTATTTGATGGATAGTATTAAGTTCTAAATTGTAGTTTTCGGGGGACAATGGGATGTTTATGAGACGGTGAAACATTGAATAAAAGGCTGACAATTTGGTGTTTAGGTGGTGGTTCGAAGAATATGGAATGACGGTATCTGTGAAGCTAGGTTTTCTATAAATTGCATATTGAATCTTATTATTTTCTATTGATATTTTAAGATCCAAGAATGGGATAGTTTTATATCCTATTTCAGTAGAGAATTGAATTTTTGTATTAATGGAATTTAGATAGTCTGTAAACATTTTTATATGTCTATCTGTTCCTGACCATACTACCAAAATGTCGTCTACATAACGTTTCCAGAACTTAATATGTTTGAAGAATTTGTTATGAGGACTGAGTATTCTGTCTTCAAGACTTGACATGTAGATATCGGCGAATAAAGGGCTTAGAGGAGAGCCCATAGGTAAACCATCAATTTGTTTGTAAAAAATATTGTTAAATAGGAAATAATTTTGGTCTAGGCAAAGGTTAATTAATTTATGTAGTCCTAATGTTTGTGTCTCCGGGAAATTTTGGTTGACGAAATAATTTAGGATGTTTTTCAAATCGGTAACCGGAACGGATGGAAACAGGTTTTTAACATCGAATGATATTAGTTTACAAGAATTATTAACGGGAATTTTATTAAGAGAATTTGTAAGTTCTATAGAATTTTTGATTGAGTGTTGAGGGTGAAAGTGCTGTTTAAGGGTGTCATTTAAGTATTTGCTGATTTTATAGGTGGGTGCGTTTATATAAGAAGCTATGGGTCTGAAAGGGTTATCCGGTTTGTGAATTTTGGGGAGTCCATATAAGATTGGGGCTTTCGGGTTCATATTTTTCATCTGGAATGGAGCGTTTCTGGGGAGTAAATTGTCTGCTAATTCATTCAATAATTTGGTCACACAAGATTGATATTTGGGGGTAGGATCGGCCTTAAGTATAGATGTATCACTTGATGAGATGAAGTCATTCATTTTGGCAACGTAATCCTCCTTTCTGACCAAAGTGATTGATTGGCCTTTGTCGGCTCTTGATACTATTATCCCATTTTCTGTAAATTTGGATTTTAGATTATTAATAGTTCTATTTTCGTCTTGGGGGGCAAAGCTATGGTGTTTCTTGATTGTGTTTTTAATTGTTAGGGCCATCTCAGTTTTGACTTCTGTTGGTTTCCCTGTTAGGGCCAGTTCAGTGTCAATGGCTGTATTTAGAATGGCTTGTTGCGAAATTTTTTGATTTGGGGCGTATTTTAAACCTTTATTCAGTAGCTCTATTTCTTTAGGGTCAAGCTTAACGTCTGTCAAGTTCACAACTCTAGGGTGAAATGTTATTTTACCTGGTTTTATTGCATCCTGTTGTTTTGAGGTGGTGTCCGATTCCTTCTTGAGTTGTGTGATCTTCTTTTGTTTTCTTGCAAAAGTGTCTGACGTAGTCGAGATGTTTCGTTAAGTGCTTGGTCCTTAATAGCATTCAGGGCTACTGAATCCAGGTGTTGTTCTAATTGTTGCTGTACCTTTTTTAAATGGAGTTTGAGTGAGTTGCGTCGTCCATACCACTGTTGAATCTCTCCTCTGATCCAAGAATTCTTCGCTGAGGTGATGGAATGTTGTGCAATCGGTAAAAAAACATATTGTCTTAGTCTTTTAGTTATAACTCGAGTTTTAATTGAGCTAAAAACAAGTGGTAATTTAAAAATCAGAGAGGAAGCTGTTTTCTATTACGTCAACAAAATATTTTGATTTCAAATTTTACTGTTTAATATTTAATGGGACTCGAAATTGGGTCAAAATGGCCTTTTTCGTCATTTTGACCGATAATATCTCAAAACTCTGACGTGTTGTAAAAAATCGAGAAATTGCATGATAATCAGCTTATAAAACTCTACTGGAATCTAATTTTTACCGAGCAGTGTAATTAAATAAATAGAAAAGAATTCTATTGAAAATAAAAAGCAAATTTGAAAAAGTATGTGAATATATAGTTTTGATAATTTTCTATAATAGGTAGTTGATTTTTTAAGTGATCGATGTCTATAGCTTCAATTTTGTGTTGGAGCTTTTGATCTCTGTTTTGTCACGCTCTTTGGTTTGTATGATTGTATTTCCCAAAATCTCGCCAAATTTATGAATTAATTAATAAATGAGCTCTTTTGTTTGATAAGGTATTTATATATTTTTATTATTTATTTTATTTTTATTATTTTTTATAGGTTCGATCGAGATCATGCATAGGGCGTGCAAAGTTATTAATTCTCACCCCCGGCTCACCCCCAAATATATCGAATTCAAAACTCAATTTTGTTTTACTTTTTTTTTGAAAACTAGCTCGCATCTTGCTCAAGTTTTATTATTATTATTCTATTACCTTTCTGTTTCAGGACGTTTCAGTTTTTATTTACAGAGCTGTTGTTATCTATTATTCTACTGAGATTTAATTAAATTTCCAATATGAAATATTCAGTGGCGTCAGAGATATACATATAAATATTTATTTATCATTTTTTAGTTTATTTCTACTCTTCTTAATTCAGTTTATTAATATCCGATATTAGTAACTTAAATAAAGAATTGGATGTTGAATGGCAAGATTTACAATCAATAAAATGAAGTCGTTGAACCTGTAAATGTGTGTGTGTTTGTGTGTGATTACACTAGATCTGCACAGATATGTGTGAATGCTGTAGGGTTTTTAAGAGTTCAATTACGATCAGAGAGTAATGGATTGCATTTTCGTAGCCATGATTTGTTCCTTTATGAGTAGCAGCCATTTAGTCCCCTTAATTATCAATAAATCTTCGTAATGCTAGGGCTCTGAAAGGTCATATGAAAATCTTTCAAAAGTCAAGATTTACAATCAATAAAATGAAGTCGTTGAAGCGCAGCTATCAATGGGGGCACTGCCCCTAATGGATAGAAACGGGTCTCCACTTGAGGGGAATCCCAGCAGCCCAGCCAGACAATCGCCGATGACATTTCACTTATCTTGTTAAATGACTAGTGCAATATCGCTTATTAAAAATAATGGTCCCTGGAGGAATAGGGACGACGCCAATTAGGTACTTGTAGAAGGGAGAAAATATTGCGTGTTTAGTGTGCAAGCATAAAACTTTCACCTTCTCTACATTAATAGTAAAAACATTAAAATAAAAAGTATTTAAAAAAACGATCTGAAGTAATGACTTTTAAGTTTATAAATTTTGTTTTTCAAACAAACCTATATAATCAAGCGGTGGAAACATGAACAAGAGGATATAATTTGTAAAAACCTATATAAATTTTCTTCAAGACAGCCGATTTTTTATAAAATCTTTAGTCCACTGGTTCTTAACCTTTTATTAGTCACGGACCCCTTAAAATCCTAAAATATTTTCTCGGCCAATACCCCCATCCCACCATTAGGAAACATACTTGTAATTAATTACTAGTACAAAAACCCCTCAAATGTAACAACAATTTAAAAATAAATCAAAAAGCAGTAATTCTTTATCAGATTGTCAGTAATAACATATTTCTTGAAAAATAGGTATATTTGCAAATGAAAGTATATTTGTTAAAGTATAAAAATTGTAAACCAAGACTTATCAAAAATATTTACACGGTTTTATTCAACTTGTCTGTCTGTCTGTTTGGGTTAAATTTACCTATGCGCTCAACGTTTTCATTTAGTTTAACCATGTTTAAGAATATTGAGATGTCATTAAATTCATCTATCACTTACATAATATGTATCACTTATGAAAACTAGTAACATATTTTTTTTATTTGTGCAGATATAAAAACTTAAAAAGTCTAATATTTTCGCGGCCCCCGTACATATTTTCCGCAGGCCCCCTGTTAAGAATTGCTGCTCTAGTCAACAAAGATCTCGTAATATGTGATAAGTTTTCAAAATTAAAAAAAAAAAAAATCGTCAGGAAAGTTTTTAATAAAGTGTTGAAAAGCATAAGAAAACTTTGAAGTAAAGGAGTACTTCAGGATATATCATATTGGTTAAGAAATTAGTGGGACGAACTGAGATCTATCGTTAATGTTATTGACTGGTAAACGAAACGTTGGGTGGGTTAAACCACATGAAGGTAGGTCATGATTATCAATAACAGAGAAAGCCATTTTGGGGAAAATTACAAAAAAATTCAAAAGTCCTGAAGTAATGTGGTAATTTATTATTCAATTCTTTGAGATTTACAGTTCTCGAGCTTACGCTACAACAAACAGTGTAACTAAGATAACTTTTAAGGAGATAGGTATTGGTTCTAGGTGAAACATTTTAATATAATAATAAAACTTGAGTAGGATGCGAGCTAGGTTTCATAAAAAGAATTAAAACAAAATTGAGTTTTGAATTGGATATATTTCGGGGGTTAGCCATCTTCAGGAATCAGAAAAAAACTGATTATAAATTGGAAAAATAATTTTACATTTCTTTTATTGTGAAACCTACCTCGCATCTTACTCAAGTTTTATTATTATAGCGTAACTAAGCTTTGGGCCACTTTTTAGGCTCTGAAGCTGACATTACGTAGACAACTTATTGATTTACTATGAAAGCTATTGTTCACTTTCAATTAGTACCTATACAAAATTTTTATAATTTTAATTTTTTAAGAAACCCCTCCTACTTAATTTTAGATTTGATTCCACACAAAATTGAATTCGCTCTTAATCTCAGTATAAAGAATCTTCAAGTGAAATTTCATTTTTTATATTTTGACTAGTTTTTAAGCTAGAGCCTAGACACAATTTGGTAACCCACTAACAGACATTTTAGCAAAATAATTAATATCTAGTAAAATATAATTCTTTCGATATTCACTCTATAATGATTTTTTGTAGACTAAAAAGCTATGGTTTCCCTCAAATTTTTTATCAAATTAGTTTAGGCCAATTTTGAAAATAAAATTTTAAATACTTATCAGCAATTTATTACAAATATGAAATTGCGTTTTGAAAATAATAGCTATTGAGCGTGTATAGAAAATTTGATCAACACAACAAAAAGCACCATCTGAATTCAGGGGTTGTTGTAAATTTTTTCAAATTTTTTATTTAAGGCAGCTCCTTTTAATGAATTTTTCAAATGCATTAGTTTTTCTGTTTTCGATAAATTTTTTCTCGAATCAATTTGGGCTTTGAATGAATCAAAAAATTCTACCCATTCCACAAAACCATCTTCAAATATGGGAAATTTAATAATCGGAACACTTGCATTTGAATCCTCCCTTGAACTTGTCGTTTTAACATCAATTTGAGATATTCTGGAATTGGTCAATTTTTCTTCCTTTTTCTCCAAAGTCCATTCAATATCCCTTATAATATCTAAACTTGCGTTTGTCATTTTTACCAAATCATATTCTTGATAATCTAAAGGCTGCTCTTCAGCCTTTAATTCATCGAAAGCATCACATACCGCATTTTCTACTTCCGTTCTTTCTTCCAATAATCTGCTCAAATCTCTTTTCAAGGTTTTAATAAATTTAAACTTTCAAGACTTCCTTCTTCTCTGCCTTAATGACAGATGCTTGTAGACGTTCGGTATTCCATTTAAATAATCGAACTTTCCTTGAAGCCATTTTTAATTTATAAAGAAAGAACTATAAATAGATAAAAATTTTCAATAGCAGTTCAAATTTCAAAACGCTGCGTTGCCAACTCCGCTTAAAACCAAATCTTTGCTTTTTCAATACAAAATTGCAATTTAAATATTTGCAATAGTTCCCTGCAATATCTTGCAGCAATTAATTAATATAATACACCAACCTTTATTCTTGAAGGATTCTCCGGTTCTTTTGCATCTTACACTGTAAGAGTGGAGATTTTCTTATTTGAGAAAATTCTACCTATTGGCGACGAAGGATCAATGTATAATCCTGCGACAAAGGATCAATGTATAATCTTGCAATTTCCTGATCATATGAGAATGACCAAAGGATAAATTCCAAAATAATCTTCTTGCTGGGCTGGAAAGCTCTGGCTTGAAGATCCGGGTTTAATAAGGGTGTGGACTGTATATCTTAAATTAAGAATAAAAGGAAGGTGTATTTCTTCTTCTTCAATAAATAAAAGGCAAAGATTTGTGATATGAATATTAACAATGGTTTTAATGAGAGAAAATAATGCTGATTTTGTACATACGAAAATGAGATATTATACAAATGGCGATGGCTGTGATCGAATGCAGACTTCTCGTGGCTATTCGGTTCACTGGGGTTTTTTCTCCGATGATATGATAATGTATTCAAGTTTGGTTTCTTCTCCAAATTCAATAAAAGATTAAAATTACTTTTAATCAATCCACAATTCTCAATTTAGTTGTTTAAATCAAATTAAATAATAAACAATTGAGATTTAAGCACCAAACAATTTAAATCAAATAAAATAACTTCTCAATGGCTAACGAGCGTTTTTACTCAACAATATATCAACTCTCTCAAATCTATCAAAAATCAATCTGCAAGCGCAGTCAGCAACTCAACTGGCTGGCTGGCTGGCTAGCCCAGCTCCGGCCAGTTTACAAAATATTCCCTTAGAGGGCAACACTCGTTACTTATTAATTCAAATTTATACACTCTGAGTTTCTTCTGCACAATTATATACTTGCCAAAACCTATTCTATGCAGAGTAAAAATCATAATCCTAATATTGTCTATAGCTCCAATTTTGCGCTGGAGCTTTTGATCCCTGTTTTGTCACCCTCTTTGATTTCTATGATTGTATTTCTCAAAATCTCGACAGATTTATGAATTAATGATTGAATGAGCTCTTTTGTTTGATAAGGTATTTGTGCCACTTTTTAGGCTCAGAAGCTGACATTACGTAGACAACTTATTGACTTACTATGAAAGCTATTGTTCACTTTCAATTAGTACCTAAACAAAAATTGCAAGTCAAATTTTTAATAGTGAAATTCAAACTCTATTTCTGGAGATATAATTCGAATACTTAAAACTTATACTATAAAAGTATAATTAACAAAAGCTCTGACTCAAGCGATTTTTAATAATACAGTTATTGAGAGAGTACAGTACATTAAATCGATATCTATTCATTTGAATCCAGGACTATAAATATTTGCAACAATGATTATTAACAATATGATCCATTAGACGGGATGTAAGGGCTTTATGTGCTGTCCAAGAGAGTTACGACCCTATTTGCTTTTGTCTTTATGATTCATTATTTAATTGTAGGGTTAAGTTGCTAAACGCCATAACAGATGGATTGAGCAATGAATGAGGAGCGCAAGAAGTCATCAACCCAATGTAGCAGAGAATTATGAAGATAGCCACCACATTGCGTGGAACCAAGGGGATTACCCTTAAGCCCACCAAGAAATCGACAAAAACAATTCGGTCATCTAATTGAGGGCGCTTAGTGAATTAACAATTGGCAAACAGTGAATTCAATTGGAGAACGAAATTCAATAGAACTTTCAGGAAATAGAAAAAACAAATAGAACGTTCCAGAAAGGGCCGGAGGTAGGAAGGTATTTAGGTTGCAAATTCTAAACTAGCACCTAAAAGAGTTTATATTACATAATTATGAAAAAATTATTAATAAAGTGGAAATAATATAGCTTAAGGTAGTTGTCTCACCATATGGGTTTTCTTAGGATTTTTTTGAAATTTAGACAGATATTATTTAAATACTTCTGCATCAATTAGTGGCAAAACCAAATTTATGAACAATATAGTTCCGGAGATATTAAATTCCAATGATAGTGTTTTTCAGACTCTTATACATTGCACTATACGGGATATCGGAAAGTTTACATACATATATAATTATAATTAAGAAACTCTTCTTGCCATTGTTATAAAAAACTAAACCAACATTAAACAATAACTAATACATTTTTTAAGAAAATTTTAATTCATAGTTACACACAGTTTCTGAGATAATAATGAATAAATAATGAAAAGTGTATACACTAAAAACAAGCTGGCAAAAAGCATTTATTTAACCGAAAAAGTGGGTTAATTTTAGTAATTTTTTTGACGTTATTTCGCTTCAGCCATTATCGCAACAGCTTTCAATCGCTTATTAAGAAATTTTTGTTTTATAAATCTCCCTTTATAATGTACTTTATCTGAAATTTCTATGATAAAATATATACAAGCTCGGACAGTGTTGCCAGATTTGTCAAACGAGTACGGGATTGGCTAGTAGTGGTACATAAACAGCAAAAAGTTTTGAGCTTATCAATTATGAATCCTATTTGTCTGTTCTATATACTCATTTTTTCTATAAATTTTTTGTTAGTATTGTCTCGAAATAACTACCTTAAGTTTCAGATAAATAGAAATCTTTTCAATTTCAATGTTTGAAATCTTTTATAAAAACATCTTCATACATTTATTGAAATAGCAAACGTTTCGGAAAAAAATTCTCTTTATCAAGAAAATTTTAATTTTAGAATTTTAAAAAAAGAAAAAGTTGCTTCCTGAAATGAATATAAAGCAAAACTAAACAAATAATTATTTTGAATATAGGCGATGATACAAATTTTCTTGTTGATGAAATAATTTTTAATAAAAATGAAAATTTTAAATATTGACGAAAAATTATTTTTGACTAAAAATCTTTGATAGATTTTAGTAAAATAGTCCATATCTGACCTTTTAATAATTTGTACTATTACGAGAAGCAACCATATTCACTAGATAGTTAAATGTTTAAATAAGGGCTGTCCAACCCGTGGCCCGCGGGCCGCATGCGGCCCACCACTGCAATGAGTGTGGCTCAACATAAAATCCATTATTCCATTTTTTGAAATATGAATGTACATTTCTAGAATACGTGTATCTTTTTTCAAGAATAAAATTCACTAAAGGCAAAATTATAAGCTCAACTATTTAAGATAAAAAAAATAATAAAGTTTCCAATATTTAAAAATTCTTCTTTTCATATTTTCATTTTCAAAAATCTTATTCTTTTAATATTAAACGAGCAATTCTTGTATATATATATATATATATATATAACTTTTTGCCTCTAAATAGCTTAAGTTTCCAATTTGAAGGCTCTGCGACTTAACGAAGACGATATATGAATGATTAAAATATGTATTTTACGACACTCCTACTTTACACCCACTTCCTTTATTTCAATCGAATTAAAAATTTTACACAACTAATAACTCATGACAATTGATAAGTAACTACACCAATTAAAAAAAAAATCGTGTTTAATTGTTCCTATTTTCCTCTGATCTGTTCAGGCGCTTATCCAGACCTCTGATTTGGGGGGGGGCAGCCACTGAGTTTTAACACCCCCCCCCCCTTAATGGAAAATGGATCCTATCTCAAACTAAATAAAAAGAGCATTATATTTTTAAATTCATTTCCTTTTTCAACATTTTTAATAGAGAAGGGAAAAATCGTTCTTTTTAGGGAATAGTTCTTTTATAGTTCGTTCATTATATGGAACTAGTTCAATTGAACTATATAGTTCAGGGATGGCCGATGTATATAAGATCTACTTTTTATCTCGAAAGTGTGTCGCGATCGAATTGTCCAATCGTGTGGGGGGGGGGCAGAGCCCCCCCAACTTTAAACACCATGTTTTCAGCTGCTAGGCGAGTGGACAATAGTGATTGGATAGAAATGCAAAATCAAATTTAAATGAAATTGTGATCCCTTGAAGAAGCATTTGCATGAAACGTTGACAAAAATCACTTCCTTATTTATTTACATTTTCAAACTTCATTAATATTTAAGCTCATCCGCCTATCGTGATCTTTCTTTAATCAAAATAGTTTCAGCCGTTTTTTAGATATTTCAAAAAAAACAAGAAAAAATCACTTTTTTCATGCACGATTACAATACTTGACCATAGCCTGTATGGTAAAGTAAAAATTAATTAGAGGTATTGAAGATGGAGATGCAGAATTTAATGCTGAATTGATGGAAAGGCTGCCCAAATATAAAGAAAACTACTAATTCCGATTAAGTACATTGAATTGAATTGGTGTTGAATTTTTGATTATATTATAGGTAACAATTGCTGAAGACATGGAAGAATCAATTTAATACCAGGTCTTACTTTTGGGAAAAAAACGTTTGATAAGTTTTTTAATTAAATTAATTATTAACAGGTGGTTGAATCAAAATAAAACAAATGGTTGATTAAATCAAAAACAAACATATGCATTACCGAGTGAGAGATCCATAATCTTGGTGTTCCAGGTACTTGTCTATCAAATAGCCCGCAGAAAAGGACTTGGCTTTTTGTAGAGTTTCTAATTTCCATCCCAAACATCGGATGGATGGATGGATGGATGGATGTAGAAGCTGCCCTTCGAACAAATTCCCTCGCATTCAAAGCTTTTGGTTTGCCCTTCAAAGTGAATTAATTAAACGGTTTGATACGATTGCCTTAATTTGTAATCCGATCATTCTTTCTACACTAACTCTGGATTTCCACAGTCACGGTTAACCAGCCAGAATCTTTGTTTTACATTTACGCTTATGTGAAACACCTCAATGGTGTCAAGGAATTTTTTTAATGATATTGATGCAAATTAATTGACTCGTCCATCGTTAAAAGAAAATTTTAGAGAAACGCCACCTAACTAGAATACAAGGCCTTGTCAATAGCCCTCATAGGTTCGTGATATCAAATCAAATCAGCTAATAGGCTTACATCTGTGTCCCACCTAGAATGCTTATCCTAGGTGGTGTTACCATAATCCTGATGCTAGAATCCAAATTATTATTTCTTCGTCTTCAAACAAATATTAAAATAAAATTATTATTAATAACTTTAAAGGAAATAGGTGTTGATTCAAGGCGAAACATTTTTTAATAATAAGTCGAGACCGGATTTTTATGCAGTAAAAATTGCCAAAATATGCTGTTAAAATGGCTGAAATAAGCAAGTAATATGCAGAATACGTTGAAATATGCAAATATATGCAGTAAAATTGGCAAAATAATTTTTTATGCAGTAAAAAATTAAAATTGAAGACAAAAAGACTATATATTTGAAGGTGTGCTATGAAAGAAATAATAGATAAAGTAAGCTATAGACACCAAGTGTCAAATATGTACTTTTATTGAGTAAAAAATTTCATAAAATTCTCATTACGCATTTAATATATGTATTAAAAAATCTTTAAACTCGAAGAAATATTAGAGGAGTGCACTTGAATAAAATCAACATAATAGATATAATAATGTTTCAAAAAATGAGATCAAAAAATACATGGGGGAAGGGGTAGTTTTATATAACAGACACGATTGTATTGTATTTCTTTTATTTTTTACATTAACAAGCTTTTCTTATTGACATACAAATAATAAACTAATAAAAAATGCAAATATTTGTCAGGCTATAATCTGATCACTACACTAATTTACACACACTTTCTACCACACACACACGAATACTCAATGGCGAAAATTAGCTATAGTTACCGAAAGCCATTAAAAAATAATAATAAAAATAATAATAAAGAAATAATTAACAAAGGATCTCAAAAATAATTAATTGTGAATAATTTATGTTTACAAGTATTTTTCTAAATTATCTTCAGGTTATTATGTCTACGGTCACTTAAAATATTATACGATGAAAAGGAGCGCATCAGATGTAATGGGGGCAAATTTAAAGGAACTTTATAATTATATATATTTCTTCATTTTTTTTCATTCTTTCTCCGAAAATTTACTTTTAAAAAATCTGTATTTGGAACGAAATAGGCAATATATGACAAAAAATCCTTCAAATATGCAATTTTATGCAATATTCTTCAAATATGCAATTTTATAAAATATTACTCAAATATGCAAAAATATGCAATATAAAATTTAACCTACAGTATCCTAGATGCATGATTCGGATAGATAATTGATCCCCTGGGTCGTATGTGGCGGCAAACAAAATATGCTATTGCATAGGAATCCGGTCTCTAATCATGAGCCATTCCGTTGTCTGCATAAACAAGTACTTGTTACGAAGTAGGTTCCACATAAAATAAAACAAAAATGAGTATTTCTAACACCTGGGCTGACAACCCAAAATTTATCGAGATAAAAACTCATTTTTGTTTTATTTTATAATTTCTTAAAATTATTATTGTTCAGTTCTTAACTCAGTATTAGATATAACAAATCAGAGGAAAAAAGGGAAACAATTAAACTCCATGTTAAATCATAAGACCAATCGCAACGTTTCGCTAATTTATTATAGCTTCATCAGGCACTTGCTTAAATTATTTTCAAACACTTTGTCATTTAGCAAGACAAAAAATGACAAAATGTTTGAAAATAATTTGATCAAGAGCTTGATGAGGATACAATAAATTAAATTGAAAGTTTTTGCCGAGAGTAGCAGAATTTGTACAAATTAAAGGAGACAATAAAAGAGTATGTCTTCTGCTGGAATTATAAATTTTTAATTTATTTATAACGAGACTATAGTTTCGAGAGCTTTGCCCTATTCATCAGTCTATTACAATTGATTCACAGTAATTAATGTATGTATCTCGTTATAAATAAATTAAATATTTATAATTCCAGCAAAATGCACACTCTTTTATTGTCCCCTCAATATAAAATAAATTAGCGAAACGTTCGATTGGTCGTATGATTTAACACGGAGTTTAATTGTTTCCTTTTTTTCCTCTGATTTGTTATATCTAATTAAAATAAAACTTGTATAAATATACAATACCTGTAAGCCTGATAAATAAAATTCATAAATTGAGATGGCTGATTTTATCATTATTATTATTATTATAATTCAACCTTCTTATTCCTCTTATCAATCTTGCATTATTAAAAGAGAAAGAAAAATCTTATTAATTTTTGAAAAATATGTGTATTAACAATAATAATTTTTTCAAAAATTAAGAAGATTTTTCTTTCTCTTTTAATAATGCAATATTGATAAGAGGAATAAGGAGGTTGTATTAATAATTTGGACAAGTGAGAATATTTAGACTGTAAAGTATAATAAGTACCTGGAACACCGAGCGATGCTCGGTAATTTTTTGCTTCAGTTAAAAGCGATATATTAATATTATATTATTTTTCATTTTAAATTCAGATAAAAAGGTCAATTTTTATTCGAAGCCAAAATAAAATAAAATTGAAATAAAACTTAATTTATATTTTTGCTTTTACTTTTAAACTCGCTCTGGCCATCATCAAGAGGAATCACTAGCCACAAAGTTTTGAATGTAATTGCAATTAAAAAGAATATATTAATATACATCGTTGACCCTTTTAAATCCCGAAGAAGGAGGGACGATCCTTCGAATTATCGGATTTTTTAAGAGAATAAAATTTATTGAATTGATTCTAATAAATTATTTTATAGAAAATAGAAAAATAGCTTTAATCAATTAAATTGTCAAATTTTCATATATAATAATATTTGTAATGATTTATTAGTGGGATTTAAAATTAAAAATCTAATTAATTATTAAGAGGAAATTGAATAAAAATGTAATTATACATTTTTATGGAGACAACCACCTGTGAATAATTATTTCAATTAGCAAAAAAACCATAAAAAATAACATAGCCGAAGATGAAACCGTGACTGATCGAATTGTCAACCCCAAAACCCCGTAACCTCTGAATTCCATCCAAATCGTTAGAGCTGTTTTAGAGAAATCGATTCTAAGACAAAGAATTGCTGGTTTAATATAATACTAATAATAAGATACTTAAAATTTTATTTTATTCTTTAAACAAATTTTAGAAAAGAGTATATCTAAGCATTCATGAAAATAAGGTAAAAATTTTATTGTATTGGAGAATGCTTAAAATAAATTTGTGATGATACCCATTCAAATCTATTTTTTGTTTACTCTAAGAAGATTCCAGGAGGGCGAATAGCCAGCCCACCCCCTTCCGACACCTACACCTACCCCCTTTCCGACTCCCACCCTCTGAGCCTGAATTGAAAGTCAAGATTCCTTGAGGCAGATTTCGCTACAAAGGCTCCTCTTTCCGAAATAGGTCAAATTCACTTGTAAAGTGATTGAGAAAACGAATAAATCTTTCTTTTTTACGTTGCTATTTTCTGGCTATTCCATTTGAATTCGTCAAAGTAGACGAATATCTCCTAGCAAGCCTCTAGCTAGTTGTGGTTACTGCAAGTTGAAATCGAAACACGTCTACAAGCATGAGTTAATATCGCTGAGCAAATAGGAAGGAGTAAGATGCCCCTGGTACTTTCCGAAAATCTCGTTCTGATTGGCTGTAGCTAATTAATCGCTCTTTGCTAATATGACCCCAGTTCTCTTAAATAAATATTTCCAGCTCTCTCTAACAAGCCATCCATGATCTAATTCAAATAGAGAAGACAACATTTAGCTAGATAGAAAGATAGATAGTGAAAGGAAACGAGAGAGAAGTGAGGGAATGAGGGATTCTCAAATGGAATTCCAAATCCTATTGACATTTTAGACATGGGAAATTTTCCAAAATCTATTCAACTTTTTACTTTACCATAGAGGGTATGGTCAAGTATTGTAATCGTGAATGAAAAAAGTGGTTTTTTGCTTCTTTTTTTTTAAATATCTCAAAAACGGCTGAAACTATTTTGATAAAAAAAATTGGGCGAAACCATGGCATTTCGTCTACAGAAAAGCTCAAATGAGTGAATATCAAAAAAATTATATTTTTTGAGATAATAACTGTTTTATCAAAATGTCTGTTAGTCTGTGGGTTACTAAATTTTGTGGACGAGTTAGCTCAAAAACTAGTGTGAATATCAAAACCAAATTTAACAGGTAGTTTTGGTCCATTGAGATTAAGAGCTGAATAGATTTTAGTGCATATCGAAACAAAATTAAGGTGAGGGGGATTAAAATTTAAAATTATAATATTTTCAAACTAATAAAACAATAAAAATGAAATATACTATAAAATGAACCTAAAATAACGTAGATAAAATAACGTAGATATTTTTTTTCTTGCGGGTCAGGGCAAAAAATCAAAATCTAGGCCATTTGAGCAAACTCAAGCAAATTTTGTATACATAATCAGTGGGACCCTAGAACACTAAAAATGCAAAAACAAACCCCCCAAAATGGGGGGCAGGGGTCAAAAAATTAAAATCTAGGCCCTTGTACCAAACTCAACCAGAAGTGTATGGTAAAGTCAAGTTGATCTCCACATTAGATCGTGTCAATTTATTTACATATTTATTGAAAAACAGCTCGCCGGGCGATCGAAATATAGAATTGACTCGAAATTGGAGGAAAAAGTGAAAAAATTTCAAGAATCGGTACGCTATTTGCACTTTCGATGAATTAATTAATTTATTCAATTGAAGGAGACAATAAAAGAGTGTGTCTTCTGCTGGAATTATAAATTTTTAATTTATTTATAACTAGACTATAGTTACGAGAGCTTTGCCCTCTTCATCAGTCTATTACAATTGATTCACAGGAATTAATTTCTTCGTTGAACTATTTATCGATCATCAAACTCTAACTAGGTTCATGAGAGAAAATGTGCCCTTTCTGAGATTAAAAATTAATTCTTGATATGTCTTGAAATGTTGTTTAAATTATTTATTTTTTTCATTCAATAATCATCGTGAGCTTAAATTTCGGAAAAATCTTAAATATTTTCAAATTTCAAAAAATTCACTTATTTTCTGTCTCATTGGATTCCAATATCGTCAATAACAAAAAGTTTTCGAAAGTTCGATCTAGTATTACAATGTTTGTATTTCCAATTCAAGACGTGATCAAATCTTGAGCATCCTATTAGTTTCAGAACTTATGAATGAGACTAGATAATTAGAAAAAAATAAATAAAAAGAGTGTGTCTTCTGCTGGAATTATAAATTTTGATTTATTTATAACGAGACTATAGTTTCGAGTGCTTTGCTCTCTTCATCAGTCTTTTGCAATTGATTCACCTACAGTAATTCCTGTTAATCAAGTGTAATAGACTGATAAAGCTCTCGAAACTATAGTCTCGTTATAAATAAATTAAAAATGTATAATTCCAGTAGACGACACACTCTTTTATTGTCTCCTTTAATTTATAAAAATTCTGCTACTCTGGGCAAAACCTTTCAATTTAATTTATTAAATGGTAATTCTCAACACACCTGTTTATTATTATTTACTATAGAAATGGTTTAAAATCTCAAAAAAATGATACTTTTTGAATAATTTTACATTTTTAACAGGAAGTGGTGGGAAAGACCAAAATTTGATCATTTCTTCGCATTGAAAATACAAACAGTTGAGCACAAGAACGAACTTTATACTACTTTTCGTTCTTAAAAAGAAGAATATAAGAATTCGCATTGAAAATACAAACAGTTGAGCACAAGAACGAACTTTATACCACTTTTCGTTCTTAAAAGAAGAATAAATATTTTATCTGCTATTTCTTATGGATTCAAATACCCAATTGGATGTAGGTAAATGTGTTTTTTCTTGTGTTATGTTAACAACTTGCTTTTACAATAAATACGAATTTATCTACATCCAATCGGGTATTTGAATCTGTGTAATATAGCAGATCAAATCTTTTCTAATTTAAGTCAAGTTTTAATTTTTTTTTAATGAAAATGATGAAAGAAGGAGTTACACCAAAAAGGTGCATTCCCTAAAGGCCTTGGATGGCCCCTTCATCGTGAGAAGAAGAAGAAGAAGAAGAAGAAGAAGAAGGGTTTTAATGGGCTGGGTAGGGGTCGAAGGTATCTGTGAATACGGGTCTTAAACAGGTGAAGGTTATAAGTTGCGGGGAAGATGGTAACAGGGAGCGAGTTTCAGTCTCTGGAGGTCATAGGAATAAAAGAGTTGGCGAAAGCGCTTGTTCGATTTTTATCCAATTTGACAGCGAAGGGGTGCTGAGCTTTCGAAATCCGTGTGTTTCTCGTAAAGAGGGCTTTAGGGGGGATAATTGATTTCAGCTCAACTGAACAGACACCATGATAGTATCTGTAGTACAGGGAAAGGGCAGAAACGGTTCTTCGGTGAGCCAGGGAGGCGAGTGAGTTGATTAGAGCCGGGTCTCCTATTAGTTTAATTGCTCGCTTATGAATTGCATCCAGTGTGGCAAGAGAATGCTTGGAGGCCCCTTCCTACAGATAGGAGCCATATTCGAGACAGGGACGAATTTGAGCCTTATACAGTGTAAGAAGTTGACTGGGACTATAATAGCGTCTAGGCTTAAATAGGAGACCAAGCTTGCCCACTGCAGCTTTAGCAGTGGTTGAGATATGGTCATTCCAAGAAAGGTCACACCCTAGTGTGACGCCTAGCATTGAAATTTTACCTCTGAATTCCAGTGAGTTTGAACCGAATGATATGTCTGGGAGTTTTATAGGTTTATATATAAAATCTTGCTATCGAAAAAAATTGCCAGATTAATAAAATTTGCACACAGTGGATTTTCAAAATATGATTAAACATGAATAAACAAATAAATAAATAAATACATTTTTTCGTGAACTTAATACTCCAACAGCATGTCGAAGGACCAAATTTATTAAGGTAAAACACTCCTTACGATATATTATCTTAGTTACTTTGATTTGATCATTCTACGAGGTTTGATGGTCCAAGAACATGCCCAGTTAATTATTTCAAAAAAATATTTTATCAGCCTGCCCCTTGGGAGCGACCAGTAATCTTCTTCGAATTGTTTAAAATCAATTGTTTTCCTCGAAACGTTTTTTTCTTAAAGATATTTTTTAATAATCTGCATTGAAATGTTTTTAGTTTATCCAATCCGAAGCATGGGGAAATTATTGTAATAGGTCTCGCGGCAAGAGCGACTTCAAAGGGTCCTCAGGTAAAGACTACGGAACCCATGGTCTCAATTAAGGTCACAAATTGTAGTATTCAATTAAATTGAATTTTATCACGTGACGATTTTGCCAAAAATTACCTGGGATCTCGTCGAGAGGCCAAAAAGTGCCATTTTTTTTGGAAGTGTATGGGGATGGATGGATGTTATCGTTTTTTTCATCCAGGATTTTTTCCACACCTTTGAACGGATTGAAATGAAATTGAAAACCTACCATTTTTTAACAACATGAAGCGCTGATTAGTTTTTGGTACATATCGGCCCACAAACATTAGTATTATACAACATTATTTATTTTAGTACTTTTTTAGTTTTTTCTAAATATATTTAAATTGACTTAACCAATTTTGATGAAATTTAATATCCTAATTAAGTACCTTTGGGGACGACAAAAAAGGTTAAATAAAGTTTTTAGTAAAATTATATTTTAAAGTACTTTACTCTAAAGTAAGATTTTTGAATTCTTTAAAATTTATTCATTTGATCTGTTTATGGTAATATAGGACTCATTTAACCTAACTAAGTAAGAATGGATAGGCTTTTCTCTGTGAAATGCTACAAATTTAGGAGGAAAGTTTATAAGTAACCATAGCAACTGCGTTCTTTCTTATCCCTTACCTTTGCTGAAGACATAGAGGAATCGACTTAAAACCAAAAATATCGATTGATTCTCATCTAGTACTTGAGGAATAACCATTCTATATTAGATTTTTGACGTTTCGGTTTTTATTGGTAACCATTGCTGAAGACATAGAGGAATCGACTTAAAACCAAAAATAGCGATTGATTCTCATCTAGTACTTGAGGAATAACCATTCTACGGTATATTGGATTTTTGACGTTTCGGTTTTTATTGTTAACCATTGCTGAAGACATAGAGGAATCGACTTAAAATCAAAAATATCGATTGATTCTCATCTAGTACTTGAGGAATAACCATTCTATATTGAAATTTTGACGTTTCGGTTTTTATTGGTAACCATTGCTGAAGACATAGAGGAATCGATTTAAAATCAAAAACAGCTATTGATTCTCATCTAGTACTTGAGGAATAACTATTCTATATTGGATTTTTGACGTTTCGGTTTTTATTGGCAACCATTGCTGACAGAGATAGAGGAATCGATTTAAAATCAAAAATAGCGATTGATTCTCATCTAGTACTTGAGGAATAACTATTCTATATTGGATTTTTGACGTTTCGGTTTTTATTGGTAACCATTGCTGACAGAGATAGAGGAATCGATTTAAAATCAAAAATAGCGATTGATTCTCATCTAGTACTTGAGGAATAACTATTCTATATTGAATTTTTGACGTTTCGGTTTTAATTGGTAAGCATTGCTGTAGACATAGAGGAATCGACATAAAATAAAAATAGCGATTGATTCTCATCTAGTACTTGAGGAATAACCATTCTTTATTGGATTTTTGACATTTCTAGTCAAAACATCAAAAATGGAATGCATAAGGTTATTCCTCTAGTATTTGATAAGAATTGATCATTATTTTTGATTTTAAGCCGATTCCTCCATGTCTTCAGCAATGGTTACCAATAATAATCGAAGCGTCAAAAATCTAATGTAAAATTGTTATTCCTCGAGTATTAGATGAGAATCTATGGCTATTTTTGATTTTAAGTCGATTCCTCCATGTCTTCAGCAATGGTTACTAATAATAACCGAAACGTCAAAAATCCAATATAGAATGGTTATTCCTCCACTATTAAATGAGAGTATAGATCATTATTTTTGAATTAAAGTCAAAATGAACTGCAAATTGCAAGTGATATCTGATTAATAATAAAGAAATAAACATATTATTTTTTAATTGTTAAAGGATAAATAATTAATATATCCAGCACACACCAAGCCAGCAAAACATATTAATATTTCAAATGAATTTGGATAAAGTTTAGCAACGATCCGTTGCAGTTTATTTTTTCTTTCACTCACCTTATTCTTAAATTATTATGACTATATTCATTTTAACACTCAAAGACCTCAAACAGCTAGAAAGAGAAAGAAACAAACATATATTTCTTTTTTCATATATCCTTTCTGCGTTTCTGAATAGGCTTCCATTCAAGTTTCAGTGCTAACTGAATTCTATGAAAAGCAATTAAGATTTTATTTGAAATCTCATTGTGCTATTGAACACTGATTGCATTTTATTATTATTTGAGTATTGTATCTGAAAATGGCTCTTATTAAGAAACGGTGAATAATAAAACACGAAGCAAATAGTGCAATCTGTTTTTTTTACATTTTTTTTTCATGTTCTGGACACACCCATATCCACTTTCCAGAAAAGGCTTTTATTTTTATTTGAGAGCTTGTAGGAGAGATTTGGACAACAGCTAAAATGGCGTCAATTACTACGGAACATTATGCAGAAAACAACACCCCATTAAAAACAGAAGCAATTGGGAAGAAAAAATATTCCAAGATTATAACAATAAACAATGAGGCTGTCCTCTGCTTGATAGAAATAAACATTTACATTTCTATGTATATAATTTATTTGTTAAAGACTAAATTTTCGAAGGTACTTTCATCTTCATTCTTTTTATTTAGAAATATTTTATCTGCTATTTCACATGTGTTCAATAAGTAGATTGTATATAGATGATTTGTTGTTATAGCAAGCTGGTCACATCGTTAATCGTCAATCGGATATACGAGCCCATGAGAAATAACAAATACATTATTTCAAGACTGTTGATGAAGGTCAAACCTTCCAGAGTCTTCATCTATTCACCAGATCATTAGCCAAATTTTTGACCCACCCCACCCCCTATCAATAAATAAGCTGTCGTGTTCTGATGTGGCCATCCACTCGATTTTACCATACAACCTGGCCCCTCACTTATATTCAATATTTAACAAAATTATTTATAATCATGTAGGGGAGGTGGGTTAGTTTTTGCATTTTTAGACTCCTGGGAACCCACTGATTATGTATACAAAATTTGCTTGAGTTTGGTACAAGAGACTATATTTTCATTTTTTGACCCTACACCATCCCCCCCACATTTCAGGCGGTTATTTTTTGAATTTTTAGACTTCTGGGGTTCCAGTGATTATGCATACAACATTTGGTTGAGTTTGCTCAAATAACCTAGTTTTTTAATTTTTAATCCCCCCTCTACTCCTCTTAATTTTGGATCGATATGCACCAAAATCTAATCAGCTTTTAATCTCAATGGACCAAAACTACGTGTGAAATTTGGATTCGTTATTCACACTAGTTTTTGAGCTAGTTCGTCCACAAAAATTTGGTAACGCACAGACTAACATACTAACAGACGTTTTGACAAAACAATTATTATCTCGAAAAATACAATTTTTTCGATGTTTACTTATTAGGGCTTTTTTATAGACCAAAATGCCTTGGTTTTGGTAAATTTTTTTAATGAAAATAGTTTCAGACATTTTTGAGATATTTCAAAAAAAAGCAAAAACTTGAACATACTCTGTATAGTAAAGTAAAAAATAAAGGAATATTTGCTGAAACTCCAAAATGAATTTATTTTTAATATAGATATGAGTTAAAAAAAATTAAACTTGGCACAAAAATACATCTATCGATAGTTTTAAGACATTTCAACTGTTCAAATCACAATTATTGCGTAATTTTTTATCAGTTTTAATATATTTTTAATTTAATAATAATTATTAAATTATTAAGTATTTTTTCACTAAAAAATTTTGATTTTTTTTTTTTTTGTATTACGTAACACTCTGATATAAATGTTTTCAAAGAGATGATATCTGCGTTTCTACCGCCCAGATGGATGCTGACTTCTCCCGAAACCCCATCAAATCAACCCTACAACGTCTAATTGATTTATAATAAGTCCGATCAAAAAAAAAAAAATCGACTGTATCGTGTGAAAAACGGGCCAAATGGTTATTTGAACGCTCCTGCAACATTCGGCGAAATATAAAAACCCACTTTTATTCATTATTCTAACCCCTTTTTTTCACACACAAAAAGAAAAAAAAATACTGGAATATTTTAATGGTGAATTCGATGGAAAATCTAATGGGATTGTATCATCCTGAGGAAGTGACAAATTTAAAAGCAATCCTTGAATTTGCATTCGCATTTCCATTTTCTTATCAGAGGGAGGAAATTCGAACGAACTTATGCACACTACATGGCTTTTACTTACCACCCTTTAATAACTATTCAAAATTAAAAAAATAAAATTAACATTAAAATATGATAAAAATAATAGAATTGATTAAAAGGATTTTGATTTGACGAGATTAGCAAAGTTGTTGATTCATAATGAAAAATCAATGAGGTTGTTCTCTACTTGAAGGAAATAATAATTTTTATAAAAAAAGGTAATAAAACCGACTTCAAAAAAGTTAAAATCAACAAATAAAATAATAAGAACTCAAAAATAAAATAAAATGCACTAAAATCTATAAAATAATAATCTAATTTAGTTACAACTAAACGACGAAATATTAACATGAAATCACTTTTTGAAGTCGGTGCCAAACATATACGTATATTATGAATCAAACTCGACGGATTTTACTTAGTACGATTGGCGGGTACGGTCGCTTATATAGTTTGTTTAGAACCGCCTTCAAAAAGTGATTTCATGTAAATATTTCGTCGTTTAGTTGTAACTAAATTAGATAATTATTTTATACCTTTTAGTGCATTTCATTTTATTTGTGAGTTCTTATTATTTTATTTGTTGCATTTAATTTTTTTGAAGTCGGTTTTATATTTTTTTTTTATAAAAATTATTTTTATTTTTCTCTTTTTAGTGATGTTATTAATAGTGACTTAATATAATACCTTGCATGCATCTCGTAAGAGAATGCGTCGAGTGAATGAATCAGAAAATGATAATAAAATTCAATTCATAAATATAGAAATTCTCTAGAAACGTTTGCGGGTTTTAAATGAACGTTTTGAGTTTGATTTTTTTATATAAGATTTTATTTATTATAATTTCGATTATTTGCTCATAAGAATTGGAAATTTACGTTAATTCGTCATTAATCATATCATCAGAACTTGACCAAATTAATCTGAGACCACCCCTAAGCTACCCTCTTTCCAATATAAAAAGAATCATCGAAATCGGTTCATAAACAAAGAAGTTATGCCTGAACAAACATAGAAAATAAACTGCAACGGATCGTTGCTAAACTTTATCCAAATTCATTTGAAATATTAATATGTTTTGCTGGCTTGATGTGTACTGGATATATTAATTATTTATCCTTTAACAATAAAAAATAATATGTTTATTCCTTTATTATTAATAAGATATCACTTGCAATTTGCAGTTCATGTTGACTTTAATTCAAAAATAATGATCGATTCTCATTTAATAGTCGAGGAATACATTAGATTTTTGACGTTTCAATTATTATTGGTAACCATTGCTGAGGACATGGAGGAAACGGCTTAAAATCAAAAATAACGATCACTTCTTATCTAATACTAGAGGAATAACCTTATTGCATTCCATTTTTGATGTTTTGACTATAAATGGCAACCTCTACTGAAAATGTGGAAGAATCGACTTAAAATCAAAAAGAATTTTGACGTTTCGGTTTTTATTGGTAACCATTGCTCAAGACATAGAGGAATCGAGTTAAAATCAAAAATATTGATTGATTCTCATCTAGTACCTGAGGAATAACCATTCTATATTGGAATTTTGACGTTTCGGTTTTTATTGGTAACCATTGCTGAAGACATAGAGGAATCGGCTTAAAATCAAAAATAACGATCAATTCTTATCTAATACTAGAGGAATAACCTTATTGCATTCCATTTTTGATGTTTTGACTATAAATGGCAACCTCTACTGAAAATGTGGAAGAATCGACTTAAAATCAAAAAGACTAAATTCTTTTATGGCAAACAACTCAAACTTGATTACTAGATGAGAATCAATCGCTATTTTTGGTTTTAAGTCGATTCCTCTATAAAGGTAACGGATAAGAAAAGAACGCAGTTGCTATGGTTACTTATAAACTTTCCTCCCAAATTTTTAGCATTTCACAGAGAAAAGCCTATCCATTCTTACTTAGTTAGGTTAAATGAGTCCTATATTACCATAAACAGATCAAATGAATAAATTTTTAAAGAATTCAAAAATCTTACTTTAGAGTAAAGTACTTTAAAATATAATTTTACTAAAAACTTTATTTAACCTTTTTTGTCGGCCCCAAGGTACTTAATTAGGATATTAAATTTCATCAAAATTGGTTAAGTCATTTTAAAGATATTTAGAAAAAACTAAAAAAGTACTGAAATAAATAATGTTGTATAATACTAATGTTTGTGGGCCGATATGTACCAAAAACTAATCAGCGCTTCATTTTGTTAAAATGATGGTAGGTTTTCAATTTCATTTCAATCGGTGCAAAGGTGTGGAAAAAATCGTGGACGAAAAAACGATAACATCCATCCATCCATCCATCCATCCATCCATCCATCCATCCCCACGCACTTCCAAAAAAATGGCACTTTTTGGCCTCTCGACGAGATTCCAGGTAACTTTTGGCAAAACCGCCACGTGCTAAAATTCAATCTCATTGAATACTTCAATTTGTGACCTTAATTGAGTTCATGGGTTCCGTAGTCTTTACCTGAGGACCCGTTGAAGTCGCGCTTGCCTCGCGACCGATTGCAATACTTTCTCCCATGCTTCGCATTGGATAAAGTAAAAAGGTCCAATACCAATGAAAAAAAACGGGACCAATCGGAAACTAGACTGAATCCAATGCAAAAAAATTATCAAAATCGGTTTACAATTGGCGAAGATATCAGGTAACATAGACAAAAAAAAAAAAAAATCAGTCGAATTGAGAACCTCTTCCTTTTTTGAAGTCGGTTAAAAATACACTTACATAATATATAATGAATATAAATATGTATACAATTTATTTGTTAGATACTAGTTTCGATGGCTTAACTTTCGTCATCAGTTTTTAATTGAAAAGATTTTGTTTTGCCGAAACAAGCAGAGTTGTTGATTAATAAAGAGAAATTAGATGCAGGTAAACTCGTTAAATATGCATGGCTTTTTCTACTAGAATATGTAGATAAAATAATTTCCAAAAGGTAGACTTACCAGGGAGGAAGGCTGGTGTGAATCCCAGCTGAAGCAAAGCAGCACGTGTGGGGATCCCAATGCACGACCAGCTTCTCCAATATCTCCGTGAAGAATAAAATATTTTTCAATAAAACACCGTTAGCTAGTCCCTCTTATCATACCTCATTTCTCTAGCCCGAAAAATTAATAGGAAAATTTCAACTTAATCAATTTCCATGAATTGATAAATTTTATTTGATTAATTTCTTCCCATTAAAAGAGAACCCAGTTTTTCAATTAACATTTTCAATTGACTGATGATAATTGTCTTATTTAATTCATCATAGAATTTTCATATTTAACTGGGTTCCTTAAGTTGAAATTAAAGAGAATCATATTGATAAATAAATAATTATTACATTAAGAATCAAATTTGATTTATATAATTAAGAAATGGAAATAACTAAAATTACTTTTTGGTTTTCTGAATTTTTTCTACATTTGTGAAAATGAACTAAAATGAAGAAATTTTTTTTTTTTTTTTTTTTTTTTTTTTTTAAGGGCGCATCGACTGCCAGGGCCAATTTTATTTTTGTCTAGAAAATTTTCCTTAAAACTTTAACATAAAACAAAAAGATTAATTTTATTAACGTAAAGTGAATTTAGCTCAAATCAAAGATTTTAATAAATATGTATATATTGCATGTAGGAGGGTCTTGTCCCCTCAGGAGTCGAACTCAAGCACAGTTGCCCGGAAAGTGTACTAGTTCTTGGGTTCGACTCCCGAAGGGACAAGACCCTCCTACATGCAATATATACATATTTATTAAAATCTTTGATTCATTTTCGTTAATAAAATTGATTAAATATCGCGAGTTGATTTTGACAATAAAATATTTATTTTTAAAAAGAAACTGATTTCCTTGCAAAAAAATTAACTCTAAAAATTTCAAAATTTTAATCAATAACATTTCTTTGTTAAGAAATTTAAATTTTTAAAAAAATTTTAAAATTAATTTTTTTTGTTTTGTTTTTTTATGTCTATATATGTAAAAATTTGCCTTAAAATCTCAATAAAATAATTCAAGAAATTAGGTTTTCTGCATTTTTGAATAGGAAGGTCTAAATATAGAGAGATTAAAATCTAATTAGTTCTCTGCATTAAAATTACAATTATTTTGGCACTAGGACAAACTTTTTACGACTTTTCATTCCTGGGTTATCAGGCTATCACTTATCAGTTATTATGGGAAACGAAATCCACTGGCAGAAAAAAACATCGTTAAAAATGATTTTTCTTCACTATTCAGACATTTTTAAGAACAATGAACACAAAAAATTATATTCGTACTAGGACCGCCCGGCACGAGGACGTATCGAATAAAAAGAGTCGATTTTAGCAAAGTACGGAAAGCAAAAACAAGCTCAAATTTATTCAGAGGAACGGTGTAGGTTCAAGGTCAGACATATTTTATAAAATTAAAAATATATTACTAGGTAGGTTTCATATTTGTGTAAAGTTTTTAATTTTAGAAAAGGTGATTTTGGTTGCCGAAATACAGGCGCTTAAGAAAAACAATTGACGCCTAACCCTACAAAAGTGTAATAATGAATAAAGATTCTAAAAAATGCATAATTTAACTATTTTTAATTATATATACGAGCCCGGTCCCATCTCAATTGGCCCACCAATATTTTTTCTTTTTAAATAAAATTATGCTAATTCACGGTAAATTTAATTTAAATATTTATTATCATTATCATTTGGAACAACATTTTAAACCATTTAAAACATTTTATTGTAACATTTAACTTAAAATTATTTTTTAATTGTTAAAAACAAGGAAAACATACAAAATCCAAAACCTTTACCACTGTGTGACGTCGCCTTTATTTTTAATTACGGCTTGAATTCTTTTGGGCAACGTACTTATTAAGTTTTGACACTCATCTTGAGTGAAAGTATCCCAAATATTTTGAAGTTTGTGTTTTAATTCGACTATGTTTCTAGCTGGTTGTATTCGTAATAGCCTTTTCATTGTGTGCCAAAGAGTTTCTTCTATTGGTGACAAGTCGGGACTGTTTGCCACCCACTCCAAAAGTGGAACATTATGATCAGAAAGGCATTTTAAAGATTTTCTTGATGTATGGCAGGCCGCCCCGTCTTGTTGGAACACAATATTATTATTATTCTGCAATGCATCTGCCATTGTTGTAAGTAACGATTTTTTCTAAATCTCTAAATATTTATTGGTGCTTACAAATCCATCAATGAACTGAAGTTTTCCAACACCTCTAGCAGACATTGAACCTCATACCATAACTGAAATAGGAAATTTTACTTTCTTTTTTAAACAATCTGAATTGAAAGCTTCATTTTTCTGACGAATAACTCTGCTTCGAGTGTCCCCAATACAAACTTCAAAACGAGACTCATCACTCCAATGGACACTATTCCATTCATCACTCGTCCAATTTATGTGACTTTTAGCCCATTTAATCCGGTTTTTCTTTTGTTTTAATGTCAAGAGTGGCTTTTCTTTTGCCTAAAAAAATTAGTATGGTAAAATTACAAAAAAAAAAAATTGGAATAAGTTGCAATAAAATTACCTTGTAAGTTTTAAAACCTAACTTAAGGGCTTCTCTATGGCACGTGGATCTTGAAACACTTCGTCCCACAGCATCGCTCCAAAGAACAGATATTTCACCTAAATTCGAACGCCTGTTTTTTCTAATAATCTTCTTCAATGCCCTTCTATCAGCATCTGATATTTTGGATTTCGACGCATATCGATGTTTTGTAGCTATTGTACCCGTTGTTTTATAAACTCGAATAATATTTCTAACAGTAAACTTTGATAAATTAACTAGATCGCCAATTTCCGCGTTTGATTTTCCCTTTTTAAATAAATTGATAATAATTGAGCGAATTTTTTCATCAACAACCTTTCCACGAGTCATTTTTACTAATAATAAACAAAACAAACTTTCTTTTGTTGGAAAAAGACAAAGCCTACTTGATTATTTCACATATTCAAAGATTCTTAAAAAAAAATTCGTGAAAAGCAAAGAACTATTTTTTATATAAAAATATGTTTTTAACAATTAAAAAATAATTTTAAGTTAAATGTTACAATAAAATGTTTTAAATTGTTTAAAATGTTGTTCCAAATGATAATAATAATAAATATTTAAATTAAATTTACCGTGAATTAGCATAATTTTTTTTAAAAAGAAAAATATTGGTGGGCCAATTGAGATGGGACGGGGCTCATATATATATATATATCTACATCTATAATTTTTTCAAGGGGGGGGGCTTTAAGCCTTGGATGGAGTTAGTGAAAGCTGCGACCCCCTATTTTCGCGAGAACTTTTTATTCCTTAAAAGTATAGGTATGTTATACCAGCCAGACTGGTCAAAATATCCATAATAATATAATATACAACGTTTCGATCACTATTTTTGTCAATTTTTGCATAATTTCTTGAACTTCTTATTTTCCATGAAAATGATAACAGAAAATAATTGAAAAGATTTTGTTTTGCCGAAAGAAGCAGAGCTGTTGATTTATAAAGAGAAAGTGGATCCAAATTCGCTTTGTTGTCGAAAACAAGTTGGTCACATAACGCATCTGCTTGATATGTGGCCAGCTTGCTATTACAACAAAAACAAATTTATCTAGATCCAATAGGGAAATAGGGTATTTGAACCCATGAGAAATAACAGATAAAATATGTATAATTAAAAAGACTTCGAAACTATAGCTTATACCCCGAAATATATATAAAGTCGTGCTAAACAAGCATCTGAGCTTTTATTTTTGTGAAACCTATCTAGTATTTTAGAGTATGTTTTAAATTTTAAAAAGTTAAAAAAAAATCAAAATTTTCTTTACTTTATTTAAAATGTTACACCAAGAACCCACACCATTCTCTCTAACAAAATTTTTTTTGTTTATTTTCCTTATATACATATGTATATGTTTATTTTCATCAAACGAGGACAAACTTAAGTTTCTCATTATGAATCGTTTTTATGTTTGAATATTATAAAGAGCTGTATTCATTTAAAAATAATTTACCGAGATTATTAAGTTAATTTTCTTAAAAGAATTAAAATTTTATTACAATTTTTGATTTAGGGGAAATGTATATAAATGGTAAAGCTTATAAATGTCAAGTTTATATCTTATATAGTTTGAGTTACGATACTTTGACAGGCAGACATTATATCTGATTTTTAATAGTTCTCTCTTTTATGTAGTAATTAGGATGGAGACGATATATCGATATATTTCCAAAATAAATCGATATATAAGTATCGTTGCAAATACCAAAACTGCTGCAATTTTTAACTGCACAATTTTATATGAAATTTTTATTTCATACATCACAACTATTAAAAATACTTTGACTAAATACTCTAAACTCAAAAAATAAAAATTTATTTCATGAATTGTAATAGAGAGACGAAACAAATTCCATAATAATACTAGAAAAATAGCGACAAAAAAATCGCAGCCATCTGGCTAGCAAAAAGACTGTCCAAGCTTTTGTTTTTGGAATCATTTTGTGGAAAGTAGTTTTTTCATGTTTTTTGTGTTTTTTTCAAGTTAATTTTTAAATTTAAATAAATGTACTCCACATGACTATGAATATTGACTATTGTTTTTGTTATATATCCTTAGGTGAATCTAGCTTTGAATGTAAAAAAATTTGTATTTTTAAGATTAAATTATTTTTATCGAGGTGTGATCCGCGATTGAAAGTAGGTGTACACCTCTTTTGAAGTATTTTGGAAGTACTTGGAAATATTTAGAGTACTTGGAAATATTTGGAAGTACTTGGAAATATTTGGAATTACTTGAAATTTTTGAAACTACTTGGAAATATTTGGAAGTACTTGGAAACATTTGGAAGTACTTGGAAATATTTGAAAGTACTTGGAAATATTTGAAGTACAAGTGGAAGTAGGTGTACAGCATATTAGGTCGCGCTTCAATTCCCCTCGATTTTTATTATCATAGGATGTTTTTATTTCTCAATAAGTTACAATTACTGGTTAATTTTTGATTAAAATCTAAAAAATATTTAATAAAAATATATCGATATATCGTATATATCGATATATTTGCTGCGATATATTTATGTATCGATATAGGGCTTTAACCTATATCGTTATATTAAAATAATATGCCATCCCTATGTGAGTACGGAACCCAAAAATCAAATGAATTCCTTTAGCTTGCTGTGGGCGCATCAGATTAAATGTTAAAATATTGAAATAATTTCCATTATATAAAATATCTATAATATAACAAAGAATCTTTTTCCTCTGTGCAAATAATGGAATCTTCTTTGGTTTCTTCTTTTCGCCTCTCGGCCTGTGAATAGAATTCCATTTTTCAACCTTTGTTCATTTAAAATTCAAATATTGGGTCTTAACGAAATGAACGTGTGTCCATTCCCGGTAACTGAACCCCTCTGTTTGTTTATTCTGTCGGTAATGATGAAATGAGTGGCTGCATAATGGATCCTTTTCTCTTTCCTCGTGCCCTGTTTTCGTTCATTTTTTTTTACCCTTAACGATTGTTCATTTATAGATAGAAAGCCGTTGAAAATGGTGATCTGATTTGCCATTTTTGTAATGATGATAAATTCAAAAGTAGAATATTTCCGGGTGATTTATTTGTTTAATTAAATTTGTCAGTTTTGTAATGAAAATGGACTCAGGAGGATCAGGGCTGGTCAGCTGGTCAGATGTAAACTGCACGCTCCGTTAGGGATAATCCAACCAGGGAGATCGGTGCACCTCTGAAGGCGCTCTTCACAAAGGTACACTGAAATGGCATTGCAGCTAATCCACGCTAGACTATTAAATCGCCTATATACGAATTCAACCTAATCAGCAGATATTAGTTATCAGTCAGCTCTGACCACGATTTTTTTGAATGGTCTATCATTTTAAGGGCCAGTTGCATGTCGGATTGTGCTTGGTTAAGTTGGACAACGGTCAAACTTTATTCATCAAGTGTCCTACTAAGGTTTGACCGTTTGTCAACTTAACAAAGACTTACAAACATACATTCAACTGGCCCTGCTAGTGAATCACTAAGGTTAGGCAGCAGTTAACTTAAATTAAAGTTAAATTAGAGGAATACATATTAATAATTAGTAAGTATAATTAATACAATTTGATGGTCAATATGTATATAATTAAGTAATGGAGAGGGATTCCAGCTAATGGGGTAGCCTCTGCTGAAATAAAAACTCCCAATTATGGAAAACGTTTCGGCTTTAATTAAATAATGCCATCATCAGTCCCTAAGAGCTGAAAAAAGCGATAGAGCACCCGTGTAAAATTACAATAAAAATTCTGTACAAAAAATCCAAACTTGTTAATTACAAAAATTATATCTTACAGTATTAGCGACACAATTAATTTTATAAATAAATTGTCCGCAGGCAGAGTTGTTGTGGATTTTATCATAATATATGACATAAAATTATATGACTACAAAATGGTACATAAATCTTGGTGTGCACTCACTGATATGCGCAACGTCTCAAGTACAAATATAGCAAATTTTCATTTAATTTAATTAATAATAATAATAATTATGAGGACATTGATCTAATTAGGATCACTGACGCCTC